>CM053790.1:69767129-70194629 GCA_028749045.1 Cupressus sempervirens | reverse complement strand
ATTGAGTTCTCTTTTCTTCATCAAGTACACTCCCAAGGCCTAGAACTCAATATACTCAACCTTAGGATATACTTTACTATTTAGTAACATGCCCCACATCTTGCACTCCCCCTTTGACTAATCATGCATCATCTCCTTTACTGATTTTTCCATTTCCTTATCTCTCCTTTTGACTGATTATCAACTTGTTTCATACACACACACATCTCTCGCTTTTTACTTAATATCTCCCTTATTTCATATACAAAATCACTCCCATTCAATACTCCTACCTTTGTGTCTTCCATATTATTTTTTATAGACATCATCTCCCCTTTTGATAATAATGCCAAAGGTGACTTTAAGCTTCAATGAGAAACTTACAAAACCTTGTAGTTACACCTTGTACATTGCATGTACTAATTATATCATCCACATTTAATTCAATATCAAAAATATAGAATAGTCCCTAAGGAGTGAACTCCTACATCAGCTCCATAAAGGTGTCTTGATCATCGATGAATCAATGCCTCTTAAGAAGATAACAATGAGGAAGAGGAAAAACATGGCACAATATTGAATTTATAATCTAGGTATGTAGTAACAAGTTGCAATAATATATAGTTTTTTGAAAGATTCACAACTTATTAAAAGTTAAGACTTGATCTTTATGTTTGTTGTTACAACTTTCTTTTATTTTCTTTTCTTAATTTTGGAAAATATCTTGATAACATTCCCTCGAGTAGGTGTAATTTCTATGATGTTAAAATTTTTCCTACATTTGGCAGCTAGCTTGTAGCCTAAAATCAGAATTAGAATTTTAAATTCATATTTCTCTAATTAAACACTAATATATCTACCATGGAGTACATCTCCAAGTATTTACATGTATTCTCATTACTCTATGCTTATGCATGGATCTCATATTTAGCCTTAATTTTAGACTATCAAGTATAAATGTTGTCCATTTTATGATTTATTTTCTTGAAATTTGTGAATTTCAAAAAATACCTTCTATAGTGCTTTGGATTTCCATTTCTAGCCTCTCAAACCATCCTACAAGTGGCCTTGTTAGATAGCATTACCACTTGTGTGAGCTTTGTAGTGGCAAATCCACCTTGCTGTCTCCTAAATAGTTATGCCAAGTTTGGAGTGAATGGGTTTAGAAACTGCACTTTTGAGCTCATTTAAAATACCTACAACTTGTTGGACAAGACCTCTTCTTCTTAGTTGCTTCCTAGTTCAATGGCTCATTTATCTATTTTTCATATTACCTCATAGTTTAGACTCTTTTTCTGTATGACCTAATTGCTATGACCCATTACCCTTTTGTGAAAGTTCTTCTTTTCTTAGTGGTGTGCCTTGTCTTTATTGTTGTTATTCTTGTAAAACTACCATGCATTGGACTTTTACTAAAATTAAGACATTCTTTAGCTTCAACTTCATTCTTGATTATAGAGGCATAAGTTATTATTGGGTAGAAGGAAAAAGTTGTGTCACCTTTTAGATTGACTTATCAGAACAACTAAATTTGAGTACCATGCATTGGACTTTCACTAAAATTAACACATTTTGTTGCTTTAACTTCATTCTTGATTATAGAGGCATCAGTTATTATTGGGTGAAAGGACAAAGTTGTGTCATCTTTTAGATTGACTTATCAGAACGACTGAATTTGAGTATTTCTATCAAAATATCAATTTTGTTCAACCATATGATCTTGATAAATTTATTCTAGCTAAGTCATATATGGTCTTGCACTTTACCAATTGGAAATGTCTATTAAATGCATGTTTTATACTAGTTAGTATCCAACTACTAAAGAAATAAAATTATTTCAGAAAATTAGCATTTCAATAACTCTTAATATTTTTTATGATATTTTTTTAATAACATATAAACACCATTTTATAGAGCTCAAAGTCATGAATATTCTCATATAGAGTTCATAGTGTTTTAATTAGATATTGTATATTGTAATTTTAAAAAATTACAAGTATGTATTTTTAACACTCGAGAAGATGTTGATTTTGAGAAAGAAAAAAATATTAAATCATACCAAAAATATATAAAAATTATACGATGTTCTAGAGGAAAGAGTCCTCTTCGAGAATCTAGAATTTTTATTTTTTTTGGAATAGATTTATTTTGAAAAATGTGGTGGGAGATGAAAACCATTGATTTGAATAAGTTGAAATTTGAATCATTATAAAAGAGAAAATATAGGTCTAAAGAAATTTTTTAGCTTTGATTGTTCTAGCTACATATGTTATCTATGCTATCTATAACATAATCTAAGATCATAGGCAAATAAGTTAATTTTGATGTTGTTTTGTGGTGGGAAATAGACCCCTAATTTCTAGCATTTTTCAACAACTAAAAAGTTATCTTTAAAAATAGGAAAATATACGATTTCTTATTCTAAATAATCATTAAAAATTATACTCCTAAACTTCATCCATTTGTACACATTTCATTAGTTTACTTCATTTTCAAACTCTAAATAATAATACCAGTTTTATGTCATTGAAGGTGACCAGTTATATTTTTGTTAGCCTTTTCCTTTGTAAAAGGGTGACATAGGTTTGTGCTTTTACCCTATTCTTTTTCTTTTTCTCCTATAGATAAAAAGGACATAGCTCTTACTATTGGTTTTTACATTATGAAGCGACCCAAAAAAAATGGAAGCTAAACCAAAATTAAAAAGATGAAATATCTATAGTAAATCACATAAAGTAAATCATCAACCCAACCATTATCTAAATAGACATAACTTCTTTCTTGCAGGTGGAAGTGCACCTAAAATTTTTTGGATCGAGCTAGAGAAGAAGAAGGATAGATTGATCAAGATGGAGTTCATTTTCACAACCTTGGCATATTTTGGGGTGAAGGTCGTGCATGTTTCTACAACTACCTTCCAACTCTTGCAGTTGGAGATGGGGAATGGGGAATGAAAAGAGAATGACAATGTAGGGAAGTTGTACTATTTCTTGGTTGATGATTGAATAGATGTGCTACTATCTAAGACCAACCAAAAGGACCAAAAAGATTGAGGATGTTTCCCATTTCTATGCTTTTATTTTTTATTTTAGTTATGCTTTTTGGCTTAGCTTTAAACTACCAAGCCCTATTGGATTGGATTTGGAACAATTACATTATGATTTTAATGGATGTTATTATGAACTTCCCTAATACTTTGATTAGTCTAGTTTTTAGTATAACATAGATGGTTTTATTTTATTCTATCTGTAGGACATGGCTTGATAGTAGGTTGTTGGGCCATGACTAAATTTATATTAAATATGGGTGTATAGTTTGTTGACTATGGGCCTATGAGCTATGACTTTATTGATAGTGATTGAGTCACTAAGTTTGTGTATTATGAGTTAGCAACCCAAATTTTGACTTTGTTTTAAGACAAAAACGTCATTTTTGAGTCGCTTGTTTTATATTCTTACCCATCTTTTTTTAATCTTTTAGACTAGTGAAGAAAAATGAAGATTATGAGATGTTTCTTATTTTATTGAAATTTTTTTTTTGAGCAAGTGCATCTACAAGTGATCATTCTAGTTGTGTCATGCTAAAAATGCCACAACTCTAACATGTTAAAGATCAAATATTTTTTCTTGTCTTCTTAAAGAATATGCTATGAAATTGAGGAACTTTTTTCCTAAACTTCTAAATTTGGTGGAAATGTATAGTATGGAAGATTATTTAAATACATAACTACAAGGATGCAACATTTATGAAATCAAGGTTAGAAGTTTGAAAAACTAATTTCATCATTCAATAACATTTATTGTCATGTCCACGATATGAGAAACGGGTGCAGAGATCAACAAAAGAAAGTGTAAATGAGTCCAAAAGTCCTCAATTTCTTAAGGTAATTATACCTTACCCACTATTCCTAGTGTCTATAGGACTCCCTTAAACAATATTTCAAATAGTCACAAGGTTCTACACAACATTTGACACTTTAAGGCAACTTTTCAACAAAGTAACCCTAAGAATCAACTTTGGACATAGGTACAAGCTGAGAAATATTTAGTAATCAACTCCTTGATCCCAAAAAACACTTGGGACACTTAAATAGACATAAAAAGATAATTTATCAGCAATAGTTTAGCTTCTCCAACTTTCAATACACCAAAATGCACTTAAGCGGTCTTAATCCTCTAGTAGTACTTTCACTACTTTTAGGGAAGCAACTCAAAATTTCTCCAAAGAACTTAACCATAAAACTAGGGTTCTAGATACACTTTTGGGAGTTACATATACCACCCAAATGTTAATTCTCCAACCTACTCCTACACCCTTGAACTCACACAAGCTTCATAGTCCTAATCGGCCAAACTAGGCATGAACCACTTGGTAAAGAGAAAGAATGGATACCTAGGCCTAGAAATTGATTTGGAGTATATTTTCTTACATATTTAAACATGAAATGATCATTCAGAAATTTCTATGGCTTCATCTCAATCTCTGCCCTACAAACCTTCAAAAAATTGGTTGAATACATGGAAATATTCAACCTAGGAAATGTTCAAAGGACCCTTAGATCTTCTAAGCTAGATGAGCCACTTAGAAATCTAAATATACACACCCTAACCTTGAAAATCATAGGAGGCTATGGAAATACAATAGTGGAAATGCAAGATAGGAACCAATATCCATCAAAACCCTCAATTTCAGGGTTTGCTAACCTAGTCAAGGTAAAAATGCAATATCTCACTTCAAAATTAACCAATTTGAATTAAAAAAGTGCAATTGAACAAGAAATTAGAGACCTATTAATTGATTGCAATACTTTTAGTCTACCAATCCATACAACCTTGTGTATACAATAAATGGTTAGAAAAATTATTTATTCCTTCCTCAAAAATGTTTGAACGTACATCATATCACCCCTTTGATTGCCTCAAGGGTGTTAGGATGTAGATACATCATTTTCAATAGTCATAACCAAAATTTTGAATGGTTGGAGCCATTATATACTAAGTTGCAACTTATAACCAAAAGTTGTTAGCAATATTTGTTTCTTAAAAGAAACTTTTCAAATATTTCTCCCTAAGAATTTACTAACTTAACATTTGTTGCTCTTAAGACCCTAATAAGATGTAGACTCACAAAACACATTAAATTCAAATTATTTCTCTAAATATAAAACTTCAAGACCCTTATGATTAAGTGAACGTAGGTTTATATACATACCTTAAGTTCCTTGTCCATGCAATAGGATCATTCTTATTAAAAAAACAAATATAACAACATTGTTCCATCATATCAATAATCTCCATACACAAAGCCTTAGTTGAGATGAATCATCACCATATGGATTCTTCCATCATGTCATTTTTCACCATGTCACCTAGGTTCCTTGCACCATATTCTTCTAGTCCAAAAACTCAAGTCCCTTGAGTGGGAATGTTTGACAACTTGACACTAGTCTATTCAAAATATCTTTGGGAGTCATCCAAGTTGCTTCTTCCAAAGGTTTTTCCTTCTATTTTACCAATTAGTCTTAATATGTGTTCCTCCTATTGTTTTTATTGATCCTCTTTTCAAAAATACAAGTAATGCTTGGTGGGGCTTGTCATGGCATATCTTGAAGTACATCTGTAGGTGGAGAATCAATAGAACCTCTAGCACCAGCTTCCATAGAAATAGAAGGTTTATAAGTATAGATATCTAATACATTGAATATAGGTGCAAGATGTATATCAAGAGGTAAAGAAATTTTATATGCATTAGGACCACATTGTTTGAGAATTTGGAATGGGCCAATCTGTTTTATATGTAGTTTAGTATACATTCCCTTTGGAATTCATTCTTTCTTAAGATGGACCATAACCATGTCTTGAACTTTGAAATGAGCTTCTCCTCTTTTGACATTAGTTGCTTGTTTGTATTTCTTAGAACTTTTCTGCAACCTATCTTTGACTTGTTGATGAATATCTCTCATTACCTCTACAAAATTATCTACAATACCACTCCTTTGGCATATGTTTTCTACTACTCTAATCTCAAACACATCCCTTGGTATAGAGCCATACACAATTTGAAAAGTACTATGTCTTTTACTCCTATTTACAAAATAATTGTAGGAGAATTTTTCTTGAGGTAAAATATTATCCCACACAATGCCATATTCTTTGGTAAGACACCTAAGAAAGTTACCCAAAAACCTATTTATGACCTTAGTCTACCCATCTAATTGTGGATGATAGGTAGAAGAAATATCAAGAATAGTTCCAAGTACTTTTCATATGGTATGCCATAAGTGTCCTACAAACTTATGGCCTTTTCTAAAACAATGGTCAAAGGTAACACATGGAGTCTTACAATCTCCTTGAAGAATAGGCATGCAATACTTAAATCATCATGTGTTATTTTATAAGGTAGAAAGTGTGCCATTTTGGACAACTTGTCTACAACCACATACACATTGTCATTGCCAAATTTGGTCCTTGGAAGACCCCAAACAAAGTCCATGCTAACTAAATACTAGGATTTGGAAGATATGGGTAATAGTGTATACAATCCTTGGTTGGAACTTGTTCCCTTCGCTATTTGACAGATCAAGCAAGTCTCCATAATTTTTTTTACATATGTCTACATCCCAGGCTAGAAATAAAATCTTCTTACTAGCTCCAAAGTCTTATCAAGGAAAAAATTACTAGATATACTTCCACAGTGATTTTTCTCTAATTATAGTCTTGCTCATAGAGAACTGAGGTATTTTACAACTAACTTCCCTTAAACAAGAGACCCTCTTCGAAGATGTAATATTTAAAGTTAGTATGATATCTATCTCTTAATTCTAACCAAACTTGGTAGGCTTCATTAAAATCTTCATCATTAGGATACATGTCTTTTAGGGTAGAAATACCAACACTTCCATTTTAATTTCTTGAATGGCTAACTTCTTCCTGCTCAAGCCATAAGCTACCTTGTTGTCTACCCCTTTCTTATTTTTTATGGAGAATGTGAATGCTTTCAAATACTCCATCCATTTGATGTGTCTATGGTTTAGTTTATCTTGACTATTCAAAGTACTTAAGGTCTAATTTCCTTCCCCCTTTTACAATATCAGCCATGGGTGCACTTATTCCACTAAAGTTCTTCACTAATTTTCTATAAAAACTAGTAAGGCCATGGAAACCCTTCACCTCACCCGAAGATTTTAGAGTAGGCCAATTCAATATGGCTTCAAATTTTGAGTGTTCCATCTTTAGGTTACTCTTGGAGATGAAAAACCCAAGAAACACAAGCTCTTCCTACAAAAACACACACCTATCCAAGGGAAAAAGTACAAAGATGTGTCACCTTTCAGGCTGACTTATCAGAATGACTGAATTTGAGTATTTCTATCAAAAATTCATTTTTTTAAAACACATTATCTAGATCAATTCATTCTAACTAAGTTATATATTGTCTCACACTTTTCCAATTGAAAATGTCTATTAAATGCATGTTTTATACTAGTTTATATCCAATTATTAAAGAAATAAAATAATTTCTGAAAAGTGGCATTTCAATAACTCTTACTATATTTTATGATATTTTTTAATAACATATAAACACCATTTTATAGAGCTAAGATTCAAGAATATTCTAATGTAAAGTTTATAGTGTTTTAATTAGATATAGTATATTGTAATTAAAAAAATCCACAACCATTTATTTTAACACTTGAAAAGATGTCAGTTTTGAGAAAGAGAAAAATATTAAATCATCTCAAGAAATATAAAAAATAAAAGATGTTCTAGAAGAGAGATTCCTCTTCTAGAATGTATATTTTTTCTCCTAGTTAGAATAGATTTGTTTTGAAAAATGTAGTGGGAGATGAAAACTATCGATTTCAAGTGAGTTGAAATTTTAATCCGTATAAAAGAAAAAATATAAATCTAAAGAATTTTTTTTTTTTTTACTGTTCTAGATATATATGTTATCTATAGCATAGTCTGAGATCAAAGGGAAATAAGTTTATTTCCATATAGTTTTGTGGTGGGAACTAGACACCTAATCTTCAACATTTTTTAGCACCTAAAAAATTATCTATAAAAATTAGGAAAATATATCAATTCTTATTCCAAATAATTATTACAAATTATATTCCTAAAATTTATTCATCTATACACATTTGATTAGTTTACTTCATTTCCAAATTTAAAATAATAATACCAATTTTATGTCATTGAAGTTGAATAGTTATAATTTTGTTAGCTTTTTCCTTTACAAAAAGGGTGGCACAGGTTTGAATTATATGACGTTCTAAAGGAAAGAGTCCTCTTCTACAATCTATATTTTTATTTTTGTTGGAATAGATTTATTTTGGAAAATGTGGTGGGAGATAAAAACCATCGATTTGAATAAGTTAAAATTTGAATCGTTATAAAAGAGAAAATACAGGTCTAAAATAAATTTTTATTTTTGATTGTTCTATCTACATATGTTATCTATAGCATAATCTAAGACCATAGGAAAATAAGTTATTTTTGATGTCATTTTATGGTGGGAACTAGACCCCTAATATCTAACATTTTTTAGCAACTAAAAACTTATCTTTAAAAATAGGAAAATATATCCTGCATTCCCTAAACAATCCATTAAATTCTCCATTCTTGGCATTAGAAATCTATATCTGGTAGTTATTATATTTATGGCCGTGGAGTTATTTCATAGCCTCAATGTACCTTCCTTTCTAGGAGCTAGTACTGCTAGAACAACATAGAGCCGAACACTCTTTCTTATGAATTCCTTCTCCAATAAACCTTCGATTTGCCTTGCAACTTCTACATTTTTCATAGGGGTCAATTTGTAAGAAGCTTTTTTGGGTAATGTGGAGCCAAGATTGAGGTCTATGAAATGACTAATCTCCCTTTTAGGTGGTAGAGTTTTAGTTTGACTATATGTAACAATTCCTTTATACTTATCTAGCAAATATGCAACCTCCTTTGGGCCAACTTTTCTCAATGATTCTTGTTTTAGTTTCTTTTTCTTAGGCATGCTCTTATTAGGTTTCATTACAAAAATAAAACATAGTAATACATCTTCTTTCGGTCCTTTCAAGAATTATTTCTCAGCTACCAACATGACAATACTAGGTGCACTTCTATCCTTAGGCTCTCATACCAAAGGTGTCATGGTGAAAGTTTTGCCATCCTTGGTTAGGGTGTATATGTTAGTTTTCCCATCATGATGTGCATTGGTTTCATACTACCAAGGCCTTCCTCAAAGGAAATGAAAAGCATCCACATCTACAATTTCACAGATTACATTATCCCTATACTCTCCCATTTGAATGTCAACACCATATTGTTCATTAACTAAGGTCTGTTTCTCCCTAAGCCAAGTTTATTTACCATCTTAGTAGAGGCTAAATTCTTAGTACATCGTAAATCAACAATTACCTTACATATGTTTCCTTTCACCTTGCATGTTGTTTTGAAGATGGATATCCTTTGAGGAGGCTCCTTGTTGAGTGGTATCGAGAGTGATCTATTGAACATCAAATTTTTTCCACTTTTTAGGCTTGCATCTTTTGAAGAAAAAGAAGCGTGGAAGGAAGCTCTGCTTTGACAATCTTCATCTTGGATTAGTTGGATTCTTCTTTCTCCTCTATTCACTACACCTATCTTCTCTAGACATCTAAAGGATTGATGCCCAACCTAATTCCAAGATAAACATCTTCCAGTAAACATACTTGGTCCCCTTCCTCGAAATCTACCTCTTGAACTTGGTCTTCTACCTCTACATGAACCTTAGCTATTGCTATCATTTTCTGCACTTTGACCATTGCTAACTTATCCTTGATTCCTTGGATAGTTTCCTCTACCATTAAATTTTCCTCTTCCCCTAAAAGAGTTTCATCTTCCTTTATTACTTTTTTAACCTCTCTTTTTTTTTCCCCTCAATTTTGAGGGAAAGTTGATATCACTCATGGATTGATTCTACTGACACCAAGGTTAGTTCATCTTGTATGTTATATCTAAGTCCATTGATATACCTTGCAAGATTTTTCTTCTCATTTTCATGCATTTCAAACCTAAGAGTTAAGATATGAAATTCTTGGGTATAAGTACTTACATTCATATACCGTTGCATAAGGTTATGGAACCTCTTATGGAGCATTACTTCATAATCCTTAGGAACAAATTGCTTCATGATTTATGCCATAATCCTCTTGTATGTAGCAATGGGTTGTTTCTGTTATTCTACTCTGTTATTTAAGAGGAAAAATTACAAACATAGGGTTGGCCCATTCAACTTGGCTTTTTCCACTCTCATTCTTTTATTTGTCACTATATCATTAGACTCAAAATGGTTTTCAAGGGCCTCTAACCATTCCATACATGCTTCTAGTTCTAACTTCCCATAAAAAATGGGTAAGTTTCCTTTATCCTTTCATCCAACCCTTTGTAGGGCTGCTACCATAACCCTTTGATCTTCAAGTAAATTAAGCAAGTCTTCTTCATCTTCCACTTCTTCTCCCTCAGACTCCTCATGGTCTCCTTTTCGCAGTTGCCCCTTCAATTTTTCAATTTCTCTCCTCATGGCTCAATTCTCCTCCCTAATTGCCCTATTTTCAAAAATATTCTCCTTTACTATCTTTGCCAATTCAATATTAGTTATACTCAAGGGGATATCTTCTCCTTCTACCATCTTGTTCTTCCAAATAGAGCCATAGTGGCTCTGATACCACTTGGTGTAGAGATCAACAAAAAAAGTGTAAATGAGTCCAACAATCCCCAATTTCTTAACGTATTTATACCTTACCTACTTTTCCTAGAGTCTACAAGATTTCCTTGAACAATCTTTCAAATAGTCACAAGGGTCTACACAACCTTTTACACTTCAAGACAACTTTTCAACAAAGTGACTCTAAGGATCAACTTTGGACATAGGCACAAACTGAGAAATGATGACTAATCAAACCCTTGATCCTAGCCAGCACTTTGGACACTTCAAGGGACATACAAAAATTGGGTTTCAACAATAGTTTTCCTTCTCCATCTTTCACAACACAAAAATGCACTTAAGAGGCCTTAATCGTCTATTAGTACTTTCATTAGTTATAGGGTAGAAACTTAGAATTTTTCCAAAGAACTTGACCAAAAAACTAGGGTTCTAGATACCCTTTTTGCGAGTTACATCTACCACCCAAATGTGAATTCTCAAACCTACTCCTACACCCTTGAACTCAGACAAGCTTCACTAGGCTAATTGGCCAAACTACGCATGGAACACTTGGTAAAGAGCAAGAATGGGTACCTATTCCTTAGGAATTGATTTGGAATGTCTTTTATTATTTAGTTCAACAAGAAATGATCATTCACTAAGTTCTATGTCTTCATCTCAATCCTTTCCCTACAAACCTTTAAAAACTAGTTAAATGCATTGAGATATTCAACCTAGGGCACGTTCTTAGAACCCTTAGATCTGTGAGCCAGAGCTACCACTTAGAAATCTAAATATAAATACCCTAACCTTGAAAATCCATAGAGGCTATGAAAATCTAATTTTGGAAATGAAAGTTAGGGACCAAAATCCATCAAAACCCTCAATTTCAGGGTTTGATGACCTAGTCACAGTAAAAATGCTATATCTCACTTCAAGCTTTACCAATTTGAAAAAAAAATCATAGTGCAATGGAACAAGGACTCAGAGACCTATCAATTCATAAAAATAGTTTTAGTCCCCTAATTCGTACAACCCCATACAAAAAATATATGCTCAGGAGAACTATTTATTCCTTCATCAAAATAGTTTGAACGTACATCATATCACCCCTTTGACTACCTTGAGGGTGTTAGGATCTAAATATATCATTTCCAGCAGTCACAACCAAAATTTTGAATGGTTGGAGCCATTATATAGTAGGTTGAAACTTCTAACCAAAAGTTGTTAGCAATATTTGTTGCTTAAAAGAAACTTTTCAAATATTGCTCCCTAAGACTTTACTAACTTAACATTTGCAACTCTTAAGACCCTAATAAGATGTAATGACACACATAACACATTAAAGTCATATTTTTGCTTTAAATATGCAAATTCAAGATCCTTAGGATTAAGTGAACTTAGGTTTATATAGATACCTTAACTTCCTTGTCCATAAAATAGGACCATTCTTATTACAAAACAATTATAACTTACATCATTCTATAAGATGAATCATCTCCATATGCAAAGCCTTTTGTTGAGATGAATCATCACCATATGCCTTCTTCCATCATGCCACTGTTCACCATGTCATTAGGTTCCCTACACCATCATATTATTTCAGAAGACAATATTGAGAATATATATAATTATAAATATGGTATTTCAAGTGAAGTTAGTTTTAAACAATTTGTTGAATGATCTACAAAAATAAAATATTGAAAATAATTATAGAAAATATTCTATTATTAATGGTTGGAAAAATTTGAGATTTTTTTTTTAAAAAAAAAGGCAAAAGCCTACAAGACAATGGCTCACTTAATCATATTAAGCAATGTTATCCGATTTTTGGGTGAGATGAAAAGAGGTTTAAGAGTTTGACAAAATTGTTAGCTTTATGAAATATGTCTTTATTATAGACATGTCTAGAATAGGTGTCAGTGGGTTATCCCTTCAAGTTCATATCCTCTTTTAGTAATTAGCTCTTAATATATGGTAGTTTTCTATCAAACTGTTCACTGGTTGGTCACAGGATTATTGACACAGTCAAATTCTATTTTATAAATTAGACTCGATAGATATCATGAATAAGATTCCAATAAGCTCACTACACTTCAATTCTTCATTTTTCCCACTGATTAACGTGCACATCAAATTGTTTAATGGAGAACGTTCATAATCAAACATATGTCTCCCACACCATCACATGCATCACTTACCATTTGACATAGGAACTTGAAAAGAATAATGTTATACATGTCAGGACTGTATGTGATCTGATTCAATCATTTCTTATTGCACTACTTTTCCATGTTTCTTCCTCACCCACATAAATATATGTTGTCCGGAAAGAAGTGGTAGGTGATGAATATGTGGGTGAGGAAGAAACATCGAAAAGTCGTGCAATAAGAAATGATTTAATCAGATCATAAGGTATAGTCCTAACATGTATAACATCGTTCTTTTCAAGTTATATATATATATATATATATATATATATATATATATATATATATATATATATATATCGACACTCATCCTTCTTGAGGCACCTATTATAATTCAAATCTTATGGTTTTTTTAGGTTAGGATTTAAATAAAATAGGTGCCTCGAGAAGGATGACTCTCGGCGCGCGCGCGCGCACACACACACACACACACACACACACATAAAATATAGTTGTATAAAGTTACTATAAAATTATTCTTCAACATTTTATATTTTAATTCTATATACAATGTTTTATTTGCATAACTTTGATTTGTTTTTATTTTAAGGATTTTGGTACATAAAATATTATAGTTAGGAGTAGAGTTATTAGGGTTAGGGTTAGGGTTAGAGTTAGGGTTAGCATTATGAAAAAAATAGGATTACAAATAGAGTTAGGATTATGGTTAGCGGTAAAGTTAGGGTTATAATTAGAGTTAGACTTAGAATTAGAGTTAGGTTTAGGGTTAGGGTTAGGGTTAGAGTTAGATTCAAGGTTAGAATTAGGGTTAGGGTTAGGATTAGGGTTAGACTAAGGAATAGAGTTAGAGTTTGGTTAGGTTAGGGTTAGGGTTAGGGTTATAGTTAGGGTTAGGTTTAGGGTTAGGGTTAGGGTTAGAGTTAGGGTTACAGTTAGGGTTAGTGTTAGAGTTAAGGTTAGGGTTATAATTAGGGTTAGAGTTAGGGATATAATTAGGGTTATGGTTAGAATTAGGGTAAGGGTTAGAATTAGAGTTAGAGTTAGGGTTTGAGTTAGAGTTAGAAAAAGGATTAGAGTTAGAGTTAGAGTAAGAGTTAGGGTTAGGGTTAGAATCAGAGCTAGCATTAGGATTAGAATTAGAGCTAGGGTTAGAGTTAGAGTTAGAGTTATGGTGAGAGTTAAGGTTAAAATTATGTTTAGCGTTGGAGTTAGGGTTAGGGTTAGGATTATATCTAGAGTTAGGGTTAGGATTAGGGTTAGGGTTAGTGATAGGGCTAGAGATATAGTTAGGATTAGGGTTAGGGTTAGGATTAGAGTTAGAGTTAGAGTTAGGGTTAGAATTAGGGTTAGAATTAGGATTTGAGTTAGAGATAGAGTTACAATTAGAGCTAGGATTATGGTTAGAATTAGAGTTAACGTTAGAGTTAGAATTAGAGTTAGGGTTGGAATTAGGGTTAGGATTAGAGTTAGGATTACTATTAGGGCTATAGTTAAAGTTTTGATTAGCATTAGGGTTAGGGCTACAATTAGAGTTAGAGTTAGAGTTATAGTTAGAGTTCAAATTAGAGTTGGAGCTTTTGTTAGAGTTAGAGTTAGGGATAGGGTTAGATTTAAAGTTATGGTTATGATTAGGGTTAGGGTTAGTATTAGAATTAAGGTTAAATTTAGGATTATACATAGGGTTAGAGTTAGAGTTAGGCGAAGAATTCTAGAGTTAGAGTTAGGGTTATGGTTGGGGTTAGGGTTAGGGTTATAATTAGAGCTAAAGTTAGAGTTACAGTTAGAGTTAGGGTTGGAGTTAGGGGTAGGGTTAAGGTTAAGGTTAGGGTTCGAGATAGAGTTAGGGTTAGAGTTAGAGTTAGAGTTAGAGTTAAGAGTTAGAGTTAGGGTGAGGGTTAGGATTAGAGATAGAATTGGAGATAGAGTTAGGGTTAGGGATAGGGTTAGAATTAGGGTTAGAGTTAGGGATAGAATTAGGGTAAGAATTAGGGTTATAGTTAGAATTATAGTTAGGGTTAGGGTTTTAATTAGAGTTATAGTTGTAGTTTAAGTTAGAGTTAGAAATATGTTTAGAACTAGAGTTATAATTAAAGTTAGAGTTAGGGTTACAATCATAGCTAGCATTAGTGTTAGAAGTAGAGCTAGGGTTAGAGTTAGAATTAGAGTTAGGGTGAGAGTTAAGTTCAAAATTAGGGTTAGGGTTCGAGTTAGGGTTAGGATTAGATTTAGAGTTAGAGTTAGAGTCAAGGCTAGGGTTGGGATTATGCTTAGAGTTAAATTCAGGGTTGGGGTTAGGGTCAGGGTTAGGGTTAGGGTTAGGGTTAGGCTAAGGGTCAGGGTTAGACATATAGTTAGGAATAGAGGTAGGCTAAGGATTAGTGTTAGAGTTAGGGTTTGAATTAGGGTTAGAGTTAGCATTTGATTAGGGTTAGAGTTAGAATTAGAGCTAGAGTTAGGGTTAGAATTAGAGTAAGGGGTAGAGTTAGAATTAGAGATAGGGTTAGAATCAGGGTTAGGTTTAGAGTTAGGGTTAGCATTAGGGCTATAGTTAAATTTTGGGTTAGCATTAGGGTTAGGGTTATAATTAGAGTTAAAGTTAGAGTTAGAGTTAGAATCAAGGTTAGAGTTAGATTTAGAGTTAAGATTAGAATTAGTATTAGAGTTAGGGTTATATAGGGTTATGGTTATGTATAGAATTAGAGTAAGAGTTAGGGTTAGGGTTATAGTTAGGGTTAGGGTTAGTATTAGTGATGGAGACACAACCCAACAACAGAATAGACACAATAAAAAGGGGAAATTATATTAACTGAGAAAATAAGCTAGTACAAACAGTGCAGAGAAAATAAACTTCAAAACATGCCCTACGGGCTTACAATAGCATAAATCTGGAGAATATTTCTCCTTTTAGCACCTCCTCTCAAGCTCCAATCCGAACTGCCTTTTACAATGCCAAAAATCTCCTTAAATAGACCCCGGAGGGTTAAGGACTAGGAGTACATTCTAGAAAGTGCTAGTAGGCATCCACCAACAAAATAGAAGGTTCCAGAAACCACGTTAGAAGTTGGTGCAAATCTAGAAGAATCCAGAAACGGTAGCCGAACTTTCGGGAGGCATAACTTTTGAACCGTAGCTCCGATTGACGAACCGTTTACATTTTCGGAAAGCTCTCGAAGCGCTCTATAGCCCTATGCACAGTTTCACTCGTCCCCCATTTTTTGACCCTTTTCAAGGTCATTTAATGCCCCAAACCTGACTTTGAAGCATTCTTAGGAGGTCTCCAAAACTCAAAAAACTGCAATAACTTTCAAACCGTGGGGCCTTTTGACCTGATTCTTTTTTCGGAATGCTCTAAATCTCAATTACATTCATCTGGCCAAGTCACACCTTCTAGGTCACCAAAATGATGGCCAAATTGCATGCTCCTATTTTTTTGGGATTTTTAAATGCACTGATAGTTGAACTTTGAGAGTTGGAACCTTTATTTGAGCCAAATGGGTATCCAAAAATGTAAAGACATGAAACGGAAACTAAGTCTAAGTACATTTTTTTGAGTGACACAGGATTGCCCTTATACCTCTGGATGCTCCTGCACCAATTAGAGTTAGGGTTAGTGTTAAGGTTAGGATTAGGGTTACAATTAGAGATAGATTTAGGGTTAGAGTTAGGGTTATAGTTAGATTTTGGGTTAGGATTAGGGTTAGAGTTTGAGTTTGAGTTAGAGTTAAAGTTAGAGTTAGAGAAAGAGATGGAGACAGAGTCCTAGGGCGAGAATTATGGTTACAGTTAAATTTAAGGTTAGAGTTGGAATGAGGATTAGAATTAGTGTTAGGATTATGGTTTAGCTTATTTTTGGGTTTACTATTCATATCACAATTGACGTTAGTGCTATTATTACAATTTAAGTTAGTGTTATGGTAACTATTAGGTTAATAATTTATGTGGGTTAGTCCTACTAAAATAATAATCATTAGTGCTACTAGGACACTTATTATTATATATTTTTATAATGTACACACTCCTTCTCCCATCCCTTCCCACTCTCTATAGAGATTTCCTTTAATTATTGCTCTCTCTCTCCCTCTCTCTAATATCTAGATACACCCCATTATCTCTCTCTCCCTACTCTTTAGATACACCTCATAATCTCTTTCTCCCTCCCAATACTCGCCCTATTATCTCTCTCTCTCTCTCTCTCACACACACACACACACACACACATCTAGATACATCTCCCTCCCTCCCTCTCTCTAATATCTAGATACACCCAATTATCTCTCTCCCTACTCTTTAGATACACCCCATAATCTCTCCCTCTCTCTCTCTCTCTAATATCTAGATACACCCAATTATCTCCATCTCCCTACTCTTTAAATACAACTCGTAATCTCTCTCTCTCTCTCTCTCTCTCTCTCTCTCTCTCTCTCTCTCTCTCTCTCTAGATACACCATCATATGTTTGTCTACCCTTATTTCTAATCTCTCTCTACTAAAAATATCTCTCTATAAAAGAACATAATATGAGCCCCCTTTTGTCTCTAGATATGTCCCCTAATCTCTCTTTCTCTCTCTCTCTAATATCTAAATACACCCCATTATCTCTCTCTCTCTCTCTCTCTCTCTCTCGATCTCTCTCTCTCTCTCTCTCTCTCTCTCTCTCTCTCTCTCTCTCTCTCTCTCTCTCTCTCTCTCTCTATGTATTCCCCTATCAAAAATTTAATATTATTTCTATTTAGTAGTAGATATAGGGTCAAGGTTAAGTATATAATTCACTAAATGTTTAGTGCAATCACATATAGAGTCAGGATTGAAGGTTTATAATTTCAGTAATATGACACTTAGTGTTATGGTTAGGGTTGATAAGTGGTTACATATTACACTAAAATAAGGGACATGGGAAATAGGAGATTTAGGTGTAGTGTTGAAGTATTATGAGTAGAACTATGGTCAAAATTGGGATATAGGTTTTAAAAATGACTCTAATAGTGGAATATTTTAAATTGTATCTCATTCATGAAAGCGAAATTATAATTCCACACAACTATTTAGATGATGTAAAAAGTATGATAAAATAGATAAGAATCAATTTTATGGAAAATATTTCTCCATGACGATGTAAGAACATTATATATTGTTAAATTTTTAATAATGCCAATTCAAGTTTTATTGTAACAATTAAGGATTATAATCAACAAGCATGCCTATCATGAAGGACATCTATGTAGACTTATGATTTTATTTCTTAATTAACATATTTAGTAGCCACATCCATTGAAGATATCTTTTGTTAAAAAAACATTTTCTTGTTCTCTTCTTGATGAAAGTTACATAGAACAATGAAAAAAAACAACTCCTAATACAAGTTATTAGAAGAAGTAAAATCCTAAAACCTGAGACAAGAATGAACAATACACATAACATTTATCTATAATGGTGTAAATACATGTTACATTCTTCAATAATTAGGATTGTATTGCAGCCTTTATTTGAACAATGATTGTGAAAGACTTCTTCTGTTATCCACTTTTACATGTGTCACACATGAATTTTTCTGTATCTTTGATTTGCATTACTTCCATATCCTCAACATAGTCAATTGACAATATTGCATTCTCCACAACTTTAGTTATATTTCAGTGCAACATTTTAATTGTTTGTCGGCATTTATCAAACTTTGTATCCAAGAAATTATTTGACGCCACTGAAGTAGTTAGGCTAGTATCAATAATGTTTGATTCTCTATTCAATGCATCCATAACTCAAATACTAACCTAAAAATTTATAAACAAACATCAACATATAGAAATAATTAAAATAAAAAGGTATTAGAAATTAACATAAGTTCTTTCAAATGAATAATGTTCAGAACAAGATAAATAAAACCCAAAACTATTTTGAATGAAACATTTAGATTGTAATGTTTGAAATATGGTGGCATTGCCTTCTAGTTTTCAAACATTACAAACATAAACATTATATACATATTTTTTTAGTTAAAAATATTTGAATAAAATACATATATAATCTAGTTTAATAATCACAAATAAAATCTAAATATATGATTTATCTATTTTAAATAAATTGTTAACTTTAATAAAATATAAGTTGCATTGATATGGTGACATTGCCATCCACATTAATGATATCATTTAATTATGAAACATGAAAATATAAATTTTTTGAAACATGGAAATGTAAAAATACTATGAAACATACAAATCTAAAACATGCAAACCAAAACCATTTTGAAATATGTAAGTCTAAAAATCAAACATGAAAATCTAAAACTAATTTGAAACATGTACATTAAAAATATGAAAATGAAAAGTATTATAAAATATATAAATCAAATAAGTTTTGAATGCAATTCTAGATCTAAATCAAACATGCAAGGCTAAACTACTATATGCAAATCTAAACAATTTTGAATGCAATTCTAATTCTAAATGAAATTAATTGAAATTGAAATCTAAATCATAGTAGAATACTACAACTAATTTTAAAAATAAATCTACATCTAAATCTAAATACATAACTAAATCTAAAACTTAATGCAAAACTAAGTTAAAAATTAAAAAAATAAAAGTATAAATCTCACTTGCAAAAAAAGTTCTTCAAAAACTTGAATCTACTCCTCCAATAATCTTCACCTTTTCCTCCCTCCAAACACAATTTCATTCGTAACTCTCACCAAATTTTTTTCCTTACACAGATTATTCCTTGGAATATTCTTCTGTTGGGAATTGTTGCTCCCATTGTATATGCCCATCGGCATAAAAATTAAAATATATTAGTTTTACAAATTTTTTATAATTAATAAATTAGAATAAATGGCCATTCGGTCGGCTACTTAGCTACTTCAAAACTTGTTTCATATTCAGTTATGGGGGAGATGATTGAGGTTTAAACAATTAGAATCGGTAGTTGGGCTTGACTAGGTTTATGCCTCATAACTAACTGGTCCAATGCTTGGCCTTTGACTGGTCCAATGCCTAGATCTTCAATATATGATAGATTGAAGAGGAATCTAACCAGGGAAAAACTTAGAGAGGACAATAAGTTCTAATTTAGCAACAAAAATGGCAAGCAAAGATGCATCGATTTGTGCAAAAGAAATATTTTTGTTGGATGGTTTCAGATTAGACTCTATGATTTATATCAGAATGAGAAGAGCTAAATGATAACTTTGAATTTATGCAAAATAATATAATAAGTGCAATTATGTTATTGATGAGTACACATAAATCTTATTCTCAATTTAATTCAGAAACTTAAAGATCTTAATATTACAAATTGCAGAAATCTCTTACAATAACCTCCGCTACCACAAATAGTACCCCATCCTTAATCTCATGTCCTTAATCTCGTATCTACATTGAATTTTTTGTCAAATGGATTACCATTTTGATTTTCAATTATGTCAAGCTTCACGATTGAGTTTTCTATCAAAGGGATTACTATTGATCTACTTCTATTGTTAGTCATATAGATTTTTTGAGTCTAGAAATAAAGATTATCATTTAGAGGTAAAGCTATTTCTTGATGTCATTGTGTACAATTTTTTTTTTCATCTATGTGTCAGAACAAACTCTATGATTTGCTTTGACTTATTTGAATATAAAACCTTTAAAATATTATGTAGAGTTTAATTAAAAACCTAAAAAATATAATTTAAAACTTTTAAAATATAATACGAGGGTTTGTACGACTTTTGTTTGAACCCTTTCTACCATGCCACTTCTCATTCCACATTTAGTTTGGAAATTCCTTTTAAGACATAATGGCCTCGACCCTCTCCTACCCAATAGTTGTTGTTGGTATTAGAGTTGTTATTGCATGTAAGTATGGCCCCACCAAGAAAATGCCCAGACAAGTTTGTGCCCAAGGTGTTCCACAAGGTAATTCCTCTCTCGATCTAGTTTTGAATATCTCTTCTTTTGAATCTGCTTGTCAATGGCTAGAAACCCAAACCCTTATTGGGTATTTTGTGGGTCACACTTCATTTGAAAGCACGCTACATGAATGGGTCACCGAAGCTTGGACCCCCTAGGGGATTCACCTTGAAGGGATTCAACGCCTCACTAAGGGTTTTTTTATATTTCAGTTTGGTACCCCTCCTAGGCTGAGAGTATTTTCAGCCATGGGCCTTGGACAGTTTTCTCATCTATACTTGTTTTTTAAAGATGGTCGTAAGACTTTTGCATCTTGGATAACCGCAAACTTAGGGTTCTAGTTTGTGTAGAGTTCTCTAGGTTGCCCATCCCTTGCTGGTCTTTCCTCATAGAAATTGTCCAAATTGTGGGCAAAGTGATTTGTGTGGAACTAAACAAAATTTTCAATGCCCACCCTCAATGGAGGGTTTGTGTTGAGGTTGACCTCTCTAGGGACCTTAAAGAATTAGTGGAAATTCAGATTGGTGCTACCACTTTTACCCAAAAGGTACTTTACCTAAATCTCTCAAATACTTGCTTTCGCTATCAATTGACTAACCATAAGATAAAGGATTGTCCTCTTCTTGACTGCAATTGCTCTTTGGTCCAGGAAACCAGGCTAGCTCTAGCTATTAAAAAAGATGAATAGACAACGATCATCAAGAAAGGAAAGGGTGCTTCTAAACCAAGTCTCATTTCACAAGAACCTAGCCATCCTAGCTCTAGTGTGGCTCCTCTTGTTCCCAAAACTCCTAAGGTTCCCATGGTTGTGCCATTGCCTATTTCAAACCGTGCATCGTAGGGTTAGAACAACCAGAGGTTCAAGTTGCTTGGGTTCGTGCACCTCAAGTAGCTTCTATGATTTCCTCCCAGTCCATCTATCACTCTTGTAGCACTGTAGGCTAGAATGTAGTTTGTGTCAATGGGGATAAATAAGAGAAATTTCTTTGGGTGACCCCTCATTTGAATCCTCTACTTTCTTGCATAACAACTTTTCCTCTCTTGGGGACAAGGAGAACATGCAAGTTTGTTTATAATGAATTTTCTCTCATGGAATGTGCAGGGGCTAATAGACCTCCCTTAGAAATATTATGTTTGTGATACCAAGCATAGGCTTGGCAATATTAATGTTTTGTGCCTGCAAGAAGTTAAAGTCTCTAGGTTTCTTCTCAACTTAGCCTGTCGTGTTATATGGTCAGATGGTGTTAGTTTTTCCTCTTAGCATGAAGCTAGTCGAGGTGGTGTAGTCACTCTCCTCTCCCCTCATCTTTTTCCTTTTGTTATTTCTCATGGTTTTGACCCCATGTCGAGAGTTGTTTGGATTTTTTTGTCTTTTCAAAATCATTCTTTTGGTATTGTCAATGTCTATGCCTCTAATGATGCGGTTGAGCATTCGCACTTGTGGAGGTGGCTAGCTGATTATTTTTCGCTTGCCACCTGGACATTCTACAAAGATTTTAATATGGTTGAGATGGCTATTGATAAAGTGGGCCTTCTGCCTTTTCAATGGTAAGCTGGAGAGAGGGAAGCCTTGTTTTACATGTAGAACAAGCTGGGTTGTTTTGATCCTACTATTCATCACCACCAGCTTGATGGCATCTAGTATAGTTGGTACAACTTTAGAGAGGGATTTGACAAGGTTCTTAAAAGGCTAGACTGTGCTATGATTTTTTCTCAGTCCTTTTTTCCTTTTCTCACATGAGTATGCTACTTATCAATCCACTCCCTGATGTGACTCTTTATAACCATTTTCCCATTCACTTCTCCATTAGCTGGCATTCCATTCCTCCTCATTATTGAAAAACTCAATTTTACCTTAAACCTCCTTACTGTCACATCCACTCACAACCTCTCATATTTTAAAAACTTGGAATCTTGAACCTAAGCCCCAATCCACTTCTAGGTGGATTCAATTGTGGAATGATGCCATCACCTATACTATGAGGTTTCTTCACATTTATGGGAGACAGTTGGTCACTTACCACAAGATATATTATGAAGCCACTACAAAAGATCTTTGTACATCCAATGAAGCTCTAGCCATGAATATGTTTGACACAGATCTCCAGGTTTGGCTTGCCAACCTCTGCAACTAGAAGTAGGTTTCTGACAACTATACTACCCAGGGAGCTTAGCTCAAAGCCTGCATACACTAGCTAGAAGTGAGAGATCAAGCTTCCAAGGAATTTTTTAATGCATTGAGGGCTCACCATTCTAAAATGAGGATTAAACACATTTGGAAGGGTCAACACTCCTTTTGTGAGCTTTATGACATTCTCTAAGCTTTTTTTTGCCACTATGAAAAAGTTTTCATGACATAGGACCCTTCGAAATCCCAATGTCACTCATAAAAGGCTTTCTCTAAAACAATATGTGCTATGTGAGCAGAAGCTCACTTTAGTGGACCTTAAGGAAGCTATTTTCTCCATGGTGGACAATAAGGCCCCTAGTTGTGATGGTTTCCCTTGTGAATTTTACAAAGCCTTTTGGGAAGAGATTGGACTAGACCTGCATAAGGTTTACCTTGAAGCCTAAAATTCCTACTCTTTAGGAAAATTTATTAATAAAGGAAATATCAAATTCATACCTAAGGCAGGTGATCCTAAAGATATATGCAATTGGAGGCCCATCACCTTGCTAAATGTCTCTTACAAGATAATTGCCAAGGCTCTCTCTCTCTTAAAATCTATCATCTTCTTCCTTAGATTATTTTCTTTGAACAAATGGGTTTTATCAAATCCTGTTATATCTTGGAGAGTATAGTTGCTATGTGGAAAGGAATGGAATGGGCTTGGCATTCCAAGCAATAGGCCATCTTTCTCAAGATTGATTTTGCAAAAGCTTATGACCAGATAGAGTGGCCTTTCATTCTTCCAATGCTTTAGGTGCTTGGGTTTGACCTTACTTTTTTGTAGTCGGTGTAGATGCTTTTTGGGGATGCCTTTTCTTGCATCTCCATAAATGGCTGTCAGTCTCAAGCCTTTGGGATTTATCATTCAATTTGACAAGGACGTCCTTTGGTGCTCTCTTTATATGTGTTGGCTACTAAAGGCTTTGGATACTTTCTTGAAAATGCCATCTCACAAGGGAGGGTCTGTAGTATTTCCCTTCTAGACTCCCTTGATCAGCTTGGGAATGGCTATTTCATTGATGAGTCCTTCCTTACACTCATTGAAAATGAGTAGAATGTTGCCTCTTCTTTGCAATGTCTTGACACATTCTGTCTTGCTTCAGGGTCTACTATATAGTGGCACAAAACCCTCTGCTACAAGAAATCTTCCCTTCCAATATCTTTTTGGCTTGGGCAATATCAATGGAAATGGGTCCAACATGGTGAAGTTTTTCATTTTTTGGGCATCCCTTTTCCCTTCCAAGCTTTTTTCATAGAGCTCTGGAATGTGGTCCTTGCACGAATGGAGAAGAAGCTAGAATATTGGATCACCAAACCTCTCTCCCTTGTGAGAAAATTCCAAATTTGTTCCAAAGTGTTGGCCATGACCCATATATACTACTCTTCTTGTTGGGCTCCTTCAAAGGCCTCTTATTTGAAACTTGAGCGCCTGGTACATGACTTCCTTTCGGCTTTAGATGCTTCTCACCAAGGCTTTCATAGAGTTGCTTGAGATTTTTGTTGTCTTCCCAAAGAGTCTAGTAGCCTAGGCTTGTTGTCTACCTAGAAGCAAGGTATTGCTCTTTGTGTCAAATGGGTTATTTGAGCTCTTTCTAGCAATGAAGCTTGGAAGATTTTGTTGTGGCATTGCATTTTTTCAGGATTTTTGGTTCACTGACTAGCCTAGAAGGGGATTGGTTTTTAGACCCTTCTTGTGACCACTGAACCTATTTAGATTCAAGGCACTTCTTTTGCCAAGAGTATTTAGAAAGCCTAGGAAGTAGTTAAGCCCTTGCTTCACTGTGTTGGTGATGGGTTCAAAAATGGGCTCTCTATGAAGCAACACAATGTCTGGTGGTCACCATTATTTTCTATCCAAGGTGTTCCCCTGGCCAAAGTTCATAGGGCTAGTGCTCTGTGTTTTTTTAAATGCAGCATAAGAACCCCTTAAGATCTTTTCTCCAAAGTTATTATTAACTTATAGTCATGCGAGGACATGAAAGTGCAATTCTAGCTCACTCGTCTATATTTCCAAACTTTTGATCTTATAGTTTCTCTGGTGCCTCCACATTTGATACATAAATGGCATTTAGTCCTCTTGCCCTTGGTGGAAAGACTCAAAGTGGTATCCAGACACCCCAGTAACCAGCTACGAGCCTAGGCTAGGCTAACAATGGCTAGTTCCTCACCTACCCATGGTTGAAGTTCTCAACCAAAGATGGCATTTGCAATTTTCCCACCGTACTTGGAGTCATAGGCTTTCCATTGTGTGGCAAGCCATTACTAAGCCTAAAATTGTGCATTTCGCTTGGTGTATTCTTTTTCAGGGCTTGCCTTTGGGCCCTTGGCTACAACATCTGGATGTTCCTGACCCCCATTGCCCTTTTTGTGTTCAACCAGAGTTTTTTTTGCACATTTTTTGGTTTTGTCAATGGGCTTAGTGTTAGTGGC
Organism: Cupressus sempervirens; assembly: GCA_028749045.1. Taxonomy (NCBI): domain Eukaryota; kingdom Viridiplantae; phylum Streptophyta; class Pinopsida; order Cupressales; family Cupressaceae; genus Cupressus; species Cupressus sempervirens. The sequence continues at coordinate 70,169,311 of CM053790.1, read as the reverse complement.
TATAGATTCATGATCTCTTTCGCCCCTTCCATTTAGAACCTTTCTCATGGCATATCATTGTTCTAGGTGACAATACTCAAATTCCCTTCAAGTACTCCTAGATATGGCATGCTTTCATATTGGAGATCTTATTTACCAGTTGGAAAGATCGCAATGTGGTTATTTATGCTAACAACACACTTCACATTAGTGTTGCTATGTATGCTAAAGCATGTATTTATAACAATATCATGTTGTAGATTCAAGTACAAATAGATAAAGTGGCTCACCTATAGGAGCTATTGGCACATTGGGAAAATGCCCCTTATATAGTAGCTTGTGGTTTGCTGGATTCGGCCTCTAGCAACCATACCCCTCCTCACAGTCACCATCAAGGATGTAGTAGTTCTACTTACTGCTCACAGGCACCTCACTCTCATTCGTGCCACTCTTCTAGAGGCTCTAGTGGTTGGCACCACTTTGCCTCACCTCCTAGGAGGTCTAGCTTGGGGTGGTCCCTAATGACTCCTCCTACTACTCCTACTACTAGTTGGCTCTTTGCGCATTCAGACCCCAAGTGGGTGTTTCCTCTGCTGGACTTAGCCATTTCTCCTGCCAAGCGTAAGGGAGAAAAAAAAGAAGATGGTGCTACTATTGATGATGGATGGGCTCCTCCTGAGCCATCTACACACCCCACCTCTAGGTGGGGATCTAATGATAAGGATCCTCGTCCCTCGGTTGGCACTACGCTACCAGCCTGAGGCTTTTAATGTTTTCTGAAGTTTTTTTTGATGAATAGTTGATATCTGGCCTTAGGCTGTATGAACTGCTGAGGTGATCATGTTTCCCCAGCCCCATTTTTTTTTTAATATGTAACTTTATTGTATTTTTTTTTAATATAAGGAAGGGACTATTCATCAAAAATAAATAAAATAATACAGAGTTTAATTTAAAAAAAGACTGCTAGATCTTCGTATCAGGAATTATAGAGATCTGTCATCCAGTAGGCACTCAGTCACAAACATTCCCGTCTCTTTGATGCTATGTCTTGTTTGGGTTGGATCCACTTGTCATGTTAGTCATATAGATTTATTGAACCTGCGTGATGGGATTATCTTAACAATATGATACAGATCCGAGAATACAAAGGCCCACAGTATTCCTTTGATTCCTTTTTGCAGATCTTAGACTAGTTTCTGCAAACTAGTTATTTCCCTTATCAATTTGCCACATCTTAGAGGCGAAGAATCATGTGAAGCTCAAAAGTCCATCCGTTTACGAATGCCACATGTTCACCAGCAAATCAAGTAATAACTTGCTGGGTCTTTTCTTGATGCAGGTTTGGCCACTTCTTCTGGCATGGAAGTTCTAGTAGCAGCAATTTTATCTATCGGCAAAGCAGGTGATCATATTTTGACACAATTTGACTGCTATGGTGGTAGCCGAGAATTCCTTCAAAATGATGCACCACGTTTTGGCATAAAGACAGATTTCCTTGACCTACGCTATGTGCCAACTCTTGAGCTTCATCTCATGAGCTCTGTTATGCTACGGGAAACACTTAACGGGAAAATTAACAAGAGAATAATTGTGTTCCTGGAATCAGTTACGAATCCCTGTGTCAAAGTTGCTAATTTGCAGTCCATTTCAGTTGTATCCAAAAATTATGGAGCATTCCTAATTGTGGATAACACATTTCCTACTCCTGTAAGGATCAAACTAATAAAGAAGGTAAAATATTCACAGACATTATTGAAGAAAATAGGAGTGAAATGGATATAGAAAATATAAAAAATCAACCGCACATATCTAGACTAAGCTGATTAATATGGAGATAGAGATCTTTTCATTCTATGAGACACATAGATCATTCAATTCAAACAAATAGATTAGTCAAATAAAACAATGATGAATATTTTGCATAACATCTAGAACCATTTGCTATTACAAATAAAACTCCACTCACAGAAATTAGAGCTGCTGCTCTTACATTAAAAACTGACTAACTTAGAAATAAAATTCTAAAACTAGGTTCCTTCTACGAGGAACATAAACTAAAAGATGTCCTATGAGCTGCTGCTCTTACAAAGGACTCTATTATTTTTCCATACCTCCTACATTGCTCAAAGACCTCTATTTATAGTCAAAACACTTATCCAAACATTTAAGACCAGCTGTGCAATTTCACATGGCCGCCTATGGATGATTGGTAATATAATAAATTATTTTGTAGCACATTGAATACTTAATAAGATGAAAATTTGGAGAGAGCAAGAACATGATAAGGAAATTCAATTATGACTCTATAGGTGCATTGGGTGTTGGGATTACTATTCCCAATACTCCCCTTTAATCACAACTACCATCACTTAGGATTCTCAAACAATCTCTTAGGTGCTCAAAACTTTCTCATCCTAGTGGCTTGGTCAAAATATTTGCATACTGATCTTTGGATGTGTAGTAATCCAAATATAACTCTCCATTGTTAATTAGTTTCCTGATGAAATAGTATCAAGTATCTATATGCTTGGTCCTTTTATGAAACATGAGATTCTTGGATAATCCAATTGCTGGGTTATTATAACAAAAGATCAGCATTGGCTCCTCTTGTTTATGCCTCAAATCTACTAACACTCTTCTCATCCAAACTAGTTGACATGTTGCTCCTATTGGTGCTACATACTCAACATCTATAGATGGAAGAGTCACAATAGGTTGTTTCTTGGATGGCCATGATACTGCACCTATTCCAAAATGAGATACATAACTAGATGTACCTTTTCTATCATCAATGCTACCTACACAATCACTATCTATTCACCTTATGAGTTTGAACTCATTGAAACATGAATAGTGAATTTCATAATTTCTTGTTCCATTCACGTATCTCAAAATTATTTTCCCTGCCTACTAATGAGAGTCTTTTGGAGACTCCATGAACCTTGAAATGAGACTTACATTATAAATTATATCTAGCCTTGTGGCAGTTAAATATGTTAGACTACCAACAAGTCTTTTGTACAATGTTGGATCTACAATGGATCCCTTATCATCCTTTCTTAGCTTCAAACTTGTTGTAACTAGTGTTGGTGCTAATTTGGTACTAATCATATTGAACCTTTTCAATATATCATTAGCATATTTGGCTTGTGAGATGAATATACCATTATCATCTTGCTTCACCTCAATGCAAAGAAAGTACTTCATAAGACCTAGATAATTGATTTCAAATTCCTTCTTCATAGCTTCTCTATGCATGTGAACTAATAGATTATCTATAAATATCATGTAATCAACATACAAACATACAATTAGATTTTTACCTTGTTCATTCATCTTTGTGTATAGCACAGGCTCACTGTTGCACCTACTAAATCCATCTTGTATGAGACAACAATCAATTCTGCTACACCATGCTCTAGGAGCTTGTTTGAGCCCATAGAGTGCTTTCTTGAGTCTATAAACCTTACTTTCATGTCGTGGAACTTCATAACCTTGTGGTTGCATCACATATACCTCTTCTTCTTGAAAACTGTTTAAAAATGTAGATTTGACATCCATTTGATATGCTAATCACTTGTTCTGAGCTACTATTGCCAATATTATTTGCATTGTGTCCAAACAAGCCACTAGAGCAAATGTTTTATTGTAGTCAACTTCAGGTTGTTGTGAGTATCCTTTTACTACAACTCTTTCCTTATGCTTTTGTACATTCCCATCTACATTTATCTTAAACTTATAAACCCACTTTACAAAATATGACCTATTTTTTGTTGGACATTGAAAAAACTATTTCTTGTTGATACAACAACACTAGAGTTGATTCACAAACATAGTCACTGCCACTCATTGTATAGTAAGAGAATAATATGGATTTAGACATTTTTCTTATGAGCCTTTGGTTTGAATGTTATATATATAGGGTGATGATATGGTTATTCATTCAAACACAAAATTTCTCAATGGCCATAGTGATCTACTTGCAAGTGTGGTATTAGATTCTTCTCATCATATAGAGTTGGCCTTAAAGTTAACACATCATTGGGGACTGACTGCTTTTGCATTTGACTCATGGCTTGCTACAAAGGGAATTACAATGCTGCATGTATGGAACATGTATAAAACATGGCTAGTTTTTTTATTGCTATAGAGATATAACTTGTAATGCAAACCTTATGAAAATGGAAAACACCAAAAATTTTAGGTTAGAATGGAGCATGCATTGTCAACAACTATTGAATTGGCAAGACAAATCGAAGAAACTAGCAACATAACATAGAAATGTAAACCTGTTGTATAACACCCAAATGTATGTGGTTCAATCATAGTCTACATCCATGGTAGAAGGGAGAGATAGTGTTATTATTCATGGTAGTGAGAAAGGAGATTACAAAAACTCTATGTATAGAGATTCATCATCCTTAATTAGTGGTAGGAAAATTAGAGGCACAGATTAAAGAGAATCACACAAACTATGCACTCTCCATAAGTAGCTCAAGTAACCAACAATCAACAGATAGAAACAAATCCCGCATAAATATCTCTTCTCCAACACTCTCCCTCAGGTTGGTGAGAAAATGTCAATGGAGCCCAACTTGGACAATATTTCTTGAAACTTGAGAGTTGGACAACCATTTGTGAATATATTTACTAATTTCTAAGTTGTACTAACAAATGTTGTGTAGATGACATTGGCTTGCTCATTCTCTCTAACAAAATAGCAGTCGACTTCAATATGTTTAGTTCGGTCATGAAGCACTAGGTTTGAAGAAATATGCATAGTAGCCTTATTATCAAAGAATAATTGAGTTGGTAGAGATGAACCATAGCCAAGGTCTTGCAATAGAACTCAAAGCCATATAATTTCATTGGTAGTTGATGCCATTGCTCTATATTTTGCTTTAGCACTTGAATGGAAAACAACACTCTGTTTTTTACTTTTCTATGTGACCAACATACCTCAAAAAAAGGTACAATATCTAATCGTAGACCTTTTATCAATGGGACATCCTGCCCAATTAGTATCATTATAGGCAATAATAGAATTATGACCATTCTTCCACATCCATATACCTTTGTCTAGTGACCCTTTTAGATACTATAAAATTATGGTAATGACATGCATATGTTGAGCCTTGGGAGCACGCATGAAATGACTTACCAAACTAACTGCATAATAAATGTCAAGTTGAGTAATGGTCAAATAGATTAACCTACCAACCAACTTCTGAAACTGACCAATATTAGACAAGAATGCACTAGTATCATCTGGTTTTCCTCCACTATCAGTTGGCATATCTGATGGTTTGATTCCAAATTTACTTGTTTCTTATAATAGATCCAACACATGCTTCCATTGATTAAGAAAGATGTCACTTTTTAAGTAGGCAACTTCTAATCCTAGAAAGTACTTCAAAGTTCCCAAATCTTTAATGACAAATCTATTGTGTAGCAGAATCTTAATCTTAGAAATTTCATGTTTATCGTCACCAGTAATGACTATACCATCAACATAAATAAAAAAAACAACAATATCAGAGTTACCTCTTTTAACAAACAAAGAAGGATCTACATTACTCTATTTCAGTTCATTCATCATAAGGATAAAACTAAGGTTAGCATACTAGGCTCGTGGAGATTGTTTAAGCCCATAGATTGCCTTTTTTTAACTTACACACTAAACCAAACTTGGCCTCTTGTAGATGCCTAGGTGGAATGCTCATGTAAACTTGGTCTTTAAGATCACCATGCAAGAATGTATTCTCGACATCCATTTGAAAAAAATTCTAGCCTTGATTCATTGCAAGAGAAAGGACTCAAAATGTGTTCATCCTTGCAATTGCCACAAAATTTTCCTAGTAATCTACTCCATATGTTTCTATGAATCCTCTAGCAACAAGTCTAGCCTTATGTCATTCTAAGGAACCATCACTATTGCATTTATTTTTGTTTACCCAATGAAATCTGACAGTTTTCCTTCCTGGAGGCAGCTTAACAATCTACCATGTCTTACTTTCATCTAGAGCTTGTAGCTCATCTTCTATGGACTTCCTCCAAATTTCAATGGACTTAGCTTCTTGAAAAGTCTTATGCTCTTGATTACGAGCAATGATACTCAAGCAAGTCAAGTGAGACTAGGAATTTTATTATATGACAGGCATTGCCATGTAGGATATGAGGTTGCATGATAAGTGAAGAAATCTTTCATTCTGTCTAGAGGGCGAGTTTCTTTATTCAATCATTGAGTAGCTTGAGGTGATGTCAGGATTGGGTTTTCTTTTGTAACTTATACATTTTTATCAGTAGAAACATCCTCATTGGTACTATAGGAAGTGGGACTATGTCAGAGAAAGACTCCCCCTATGACTAATTCCCTGATTCAACATGAGCTTGGAAAAAAGATTCAGTTTCCACAAAATGTACATCACATGAAACAACAATTTTATGAGTGACTAGATGATACCATATGTACCCTTTCTTAGTGGAAGAATACTCAAAAAATACAGACGGAGTAGAGTGAGGTTCTAACTTATGTTTGTGTGTTGCTTGCCGGTGCACATAATACACACATCAAAATACCCTCAAGTGTGAGATGTTAGGTGTCCAATTTTTTAGTATCCCCAATGGAGACTTGAACTCAATAACTCAACTAGGAAGTCAATTGATCAAATACATAGTGGTCAATACACCATGAGACCAATATTTGTTTGGAACCTTCATTTGATACATAAGGGCCCGCGTAGTTTATAGGATGTGTCAATTCTTTCTTTCAGCTAGCCCATTTTGTTGTGGAGTTCCAACACGGCTTGTTTGATGAATAATGGCTTGGCTTTGAAGATATTTTGAGAAAGGTCCTTTAGCATATTTGGTACTATTATAAGACCTAAAAGTCTTTATTTTAGTACCAAACTGATTAAACACCATATAATGAAAATCTTTGAAGATAGAAGTCACTTCAATTTTTTATTTTAACATGTATAACCATGTAGCATGAGAAAAATCATCAATTAAAAACTCAAAATATTTATATCCATCATAAGAATCAATAGGTTTAGGTACCCATAAGTTAGAGTGAACTAATTCAAACAACTTAGTAGACATAGAAGATGAATTAACCAAAGGTAAACATGTTTGTTAAGAAAACTGACAGACATCACAAACATCAAAAAATCAATAAAAGTAGAGGGACAAAGTCTTGACAAGATATAGTTGGATGGATGTCCAAGGCATATATGTGAAGTGTGACTTTCAATTACACCATTGGAATGACATGCCTTATTGAGGGAATTTAGAAAATAAAGTCCACATGAGTATGTTCCTTTACCAATCGTCTTCTTCCACTTTCAATCCTGAAAGATGATAGATTTTGGAGAAAAAATGGCATCACAATTTAAAAAATTAGTAATTTTTCCATTGGAGATAAGTTGAATAGGAAAGAATGGAACATATAGAGCATTAGATGAAGCCCTATGAGAAAAGAAACTAAGTTTACCACTTCCTATGACAGAAATAGTAGTTCCATTTGCAATAGAAATGTCATGGGGTAAAAGACAAAGTTGTGTCACCTTGCAAGCTGACTTAACAGAATGACTAAATTTGAGTATTTCTATCTAATTTTTTTATTTTTTTTCAAACATATGTTCTTGATAAAATGATTATAGCTAAGTTATATATGGTCATCACACTTTTCCAATTGGAAATGTCTATTAAATATATGTTTTATACTAGTTATTATCCAATTACTAAAAAAATACAATTATTTTAGAAAATTGACATTTCAATAACTCTTACGATCTATTATGATATTTTTTGAATAACATATAAACATCATTTTATAGAGCTTGAAGTCAAGAATATTCTCATATAGACTTCATAGCGTTTTAATTAAATATAGTATATTGCATTTAAAAAATTCTACAAGTATGTATTTTAACACTCAAGAAGATGTTGATTTGGAGAAAGAAAAAAATATTAAATAATATCAAAAAAATTTAAAATTATATGATGTTCTAGAGGAAAGAGTCCTCTTCTAGAATCTATAATTTTTCTTTTGGTTGGAATAGATTTATTTTGAAAAATGTGGTGGGAGATGAAAACTATCGATTTGAATAAGTTGAAATTTGAATTGTTATAAAAGAGAAAATATAGGCCTAAAGACCATTTTTATTTTTTTATTGTTCTAGCTACATATATTATCAATAAAATAATCTAAGATAAAAGGGAAATAAGTTTTTTTCCCTATAGTTTTGTGGTGGGAACTAGACCCGAAATTTTTTGCATTTTTTAGCAACTAAAATATATCTTTAAAATAAATATATATATATAATTTCTTATTCCAAATAATTATTAAAAATTATAATCCTAAAATTAATCCATTTCTACACATTTCATTTGTTTACTTCATTTTAAAATTCTAAATAACAATACTAGTTTTATGTCATTGAATGTGAACAACTACACTTTTGTAGGCCTTTTCCTTTGTAAAAGGGTGGCACAGGTCTGTGCTTTTACCCCATGCTTATTAGTTTTTAGAATAAAATTGGTAACTAAAGAAGGACTATTGGCCATATGATTAGTAGCTCAAGAATCAATAATCTAAGAGTTAATTTTGGAATGGGAAGTAAGATGAGGATGAAATTTACCTGATAGATGAGTGGAAGGCGACTGATTGTTGTCAGAAGAGATAGTCTTACTGAGTTGTTGAAGAAGATGACCCAACTAATTGATTGAAGAGGGTGTCTCAGCTACAACAATATGATCTTTTCAACCCTTACATTCATATTTGAGATGTTGATGTAATTCCCAACAGTGATCCTTGGTAAGCCCAATTTTCTTGCAATAATCGCATTCATAGAGTTTCTTCTTACCATTGTAGCGAGAAAAATTCCTTTTTTTATCAAAGAAATGAAGCTTTCTTTTATCATCCTTTCAAGCCAAAAGGACATTAGATTCAATCTTCTTAGTTAAAGTTTTGGATTCTAAGCTCATAGTCTTTCTCTCCGTTTCCTCTTGCTAAATAGTAGTACGAACAACAACAATTGTGTGTAATTTGGCATCCATCAGAACTTTTCTCCCTATGTATACATACTTAGGTTTTAGGCTACTAAGTAGTGAGAAAATTTTATCCTCCTCAGCTCATTTCAAAAGAGTTTTGGCATCAGTGGTATGTGCACAATACAGGTTCAATTCATCCCACAATTTGTTTAGATTCCCAAGGTGTTCACTAAAGGTTTTTTCACCTTGTTGGGCTGCAACAATCTCAAGAGTGAGTTCAAAAATATGGGCAGCATTATTTTGGTTCCCATATAATTCAATGATTGAATCCCATAGTTCTTTTGCCAAATTGAAAAAAGTGAAAATTTTTGCAATATGAGGTTCCATCAAATTGAGTAACCATGATTGAACAAGTTGATCATTGGATATCTGTTGCCTAAATTTCAGTCTATACCTTTTCTTTAGGGTTGTTAAGTCAAGTGAAAAGTTAAAGTCTTGAGTCTAAGTCTAGATTTTCCTTAGAATGGTCTTTCTTCTCATCTCCCTTTGAATTAACCTAATGTGAGAAATCATATGAGAAATCCATTTCTTGGCTGGGTGGTTAGGTTTTGAGAGGGTTTGTTATGCATTTTCCTAATGAGAAGAAGATTTGAATATCTCTAATGATTCATATTCTTTATTCCTAATCATGTTGAATACAAGATTCATGTTGAGAAGTAGTTCTTTATGAAAGCATTTCTTCATCTCTAAAAGTTTCTAACTTCATGTTCAAAGATCTATATCTAGAGAAGGATACATTTTCATAGATATATACAGAGCAAATGCAGAAGAGAACACTAAAGACTGAAGTTGAATATTGATATGTGAATCATGAGAATAGTTTAGAATTAAGATCAGTTAGATTCAATAGAAAATAGATGTTGAAAATGTAGAATGGTGAAGGAAACAAGTCAAAGGTGATCCAAATTGTTTTGAAAATAAAATTGACAGTTAATATTTGATCTGCATGTATACGTCACAAACTTGAAAAGTCAATTGAATGAAAGAATGCATTGTATTGGCTTGTTGAAAAGTTAGATGAGCTTATCTATCATATTGGGTCTCATTCGAATATTAAATGAAAGTTAGATGCCTTCAGCCATCAGATCAAAGAAGATATATAGAGGTCATAATGTTTCTATATAAAGATGCTCATTTGTTAATTTATACAAAATAGTAACATGAAGGCATGTGTCTAGTGGGCCATCACATTTCATGAAGCACAGTTAGATTCTAGTCACTAAATGTCTTGAAGGAAAGAAAGTCAACGTTAGGTTCTCCAAGCAATGGAATGGTTCCAACTATTCGCCATAGTGTGCCTATTTGGAAAAAGGGACCTACACCATGAAAAAAAGAGACCTTAACATCATTTTTTTATCATTGTTAGATTAGAAAGAGATCTATAGATCTCACTATCTCACTATGTGAAGTTTCTCAATCATTAGTCTTAGCAACAAAGTGACAAGAAGACACATGTACTTGGTGGACACATTGAGGAAGTTATAAAGGAAGTTATAACATTTTAATCTTGATTGTCGATTTGAGATCAACAATAGGAATTCAAAAATGTAGTGACCATTAGAATATGAAATGCATGGGTTTGGTGCAAAACAACAGAAAATAAAAAATAAATGATTTTCTATAAGATTTTATGAGACTACATGAAGATGAACAATCATGGTGTTGTTTTAGGAATATCATGGATATAGAATCATTGATAGAAGAGATAGTACATGCTCATATCGTGATACAAATTGGATATTTCAATATTTTATTCTCTATTGTTTGATTGTTGCTCTACCAGAATTTAGAAATGATAACAACAGACTATAAATATAATCTCTTTTGACATAATAGAAGTCGAGAAACTTGAGAAGGAATGGTTCTATAATTCTATTTACAATATTATCTTTCCATGTTTTGTAGTCAATGCATTAGATAGTTTTGTACTTAGAGTTGAAAGACAATTGTTTATGATGCTGTAATAATTAGATTGATTTAACTTCCTTTTGATATTTAGTATAGTAATTCTATGTGCTACTTCATATATGGTTTTGTTTCTTCTCTTGATAGTTTCATGCATCTTATGCATTTCATTGGAAATTAAAGGATAATGTAGATGAATCTATTGGATACTTGTTGAGTTCCATTTTAGTCAAGGCTAATAGCCAAAGAAATTCCACTTTCCCTCGTATGTATAATCTTTTCTTCCCCACTTTTGCATTTAGATGAGTAAATTGCATGTAGAATAGAATCAGAATTCAGAAAATATCAAGAAAATCTACTACAGTCATTCCATTAAATGTGATAGGTTATTGACATACATCTTTCCTAAGCTATTTGTGCTTACAAACAACTTGGTTAGTCTTTACTTCTCTCAAGTTAAGAGCTTATAATATCAATAATTTCTAATCACCTTAAGACATATTCATTGCATATTATTGCAAGAATCATAGGGAGTTGTGCCTAATCAATTTAGAGGGCAGTGATAGGATACATACACTAATGCATTTGTTGGTAAACATCCTTTTACTTCTCCAAACATTAGGTATCAAAGAGTCAAGATTATCAAACATAATAGGAGAACAAACTATTAACCAACAATATCCAATCATCATATCCTGATTCAATATTTTTATAGCACTTTTTATCACCATTAATGAAACCCAATTTTTTCTTGCCACCATGCGACAAAGTAACTACTCTAGACCATGCTACATAATTAATACCACTTAACAGAACTGATGAAAGTCTTCAACTAGGATTCGAATCAAACTCAGCCATGAAGAGAGCAGACAAAAAAGAAATCACTAAAGACACTTACAATGAAAGTCTCCACAATAGATTCAGAACACACCAGATTTTCGATCAAGAGGATAAAATAAATCTACATTAACCAGTTGAGAGTGAAGGTGTGGTATCAAATAGAGCAGATCATATGGCAAGGCCAGTGATCTCATGACAAGGAAGCAAACAAACCATCTATCACAGGATTCTAAAAAAGAAAACAAATACGCAAGCAGAATAAAAAAATCAGATCAAATCCGCTCTGATACTATGAAGAAACTAGTCACATAACATACAAATGTAAACCAGTTGCATAACACCCAGATGCATGTGGTTCAGCCATAGTCTACATCCATGGGAGAAGGGAGAGAGAGTGTTATTATTCATGGTAGAGGGGAGATTACAACACTCTCTATATATAGAGATACATCATCCTTAATTATTGGCAGAAAAATTAGGGGCACAGATTAAGGAGAATCACACAAATTATGCACTCTCTATAAATAGCTCAACTAACTAGCAATCCACAGATAGAAACAAATCCCCCGTAAATCTCTCTTCTCCAACACAACTACTTTGCAGCTCAGTAACTATAAAGTTATACTGGACACTTGATTGTGCTATAATGTCCATTGAAATACAAGGTGGAATGGATTGTACCAATGGAGTTATCTCAAACTTCAAGATGATAAAGTTTAGGAGGGACCACAACCACTGTTTTCCATCCACTTTCTACATCTGAATCATCCATCCCCATGTTGAGATGGAAGCCGTGGGAATAACTGATGGGTTGCTAAGGTTTTCCGTTGGCCTAGAAGATGTTGAAGATATATGGATTGATATAGAAAGTGGCCTTTTTGCCGTTGCTGCTACTAACTAGACCACCATAGTGTTTTCTTTCTTCAAAGGCCATTCTATGTTTCCTTAAGATTTTCAGTTTGCAATAAAATGTGTTTTAAGGCAATGTTAATATTAATTATCACCGAAAGTATAGAAATAATTTAAAAATAATTTTGATATGTTTCTTTCATTTCTATGCAATATGAGAATAAATGATAAAGATTGTGTAATCAAATATAAATGATTAATATCTTTTAGTCCTTGGTTCTTAGTCAAAGCGGCCACCCTCTACTCTCATGTTTCTACTCATGTTTTCCTATAACGTAGGTTTTGTGTCTCTATTAGGTAAGCCAAATCAACTAAATTTGATGGAACTTATAAGACACCTTCCAAGATGTTTTAGATGTATCTTTCTATTGAAACAATTCCAAGATTAAGAAACATATTATATTTCATAATAATATTACATATTTTTTATTATTAAATTTATCTAAATTTTCAAATTTATTATAAAATATATAAGCAATTAAAAAAATTAAAATATCATATTATAAATGATTTCTATTATTTTAATAATTTGTATCTTTAATATTCATTTAATTTCAATAAATATACTCAAAATAAATGCTATAACTACTTGATTATATTACAATATATTATTATAGCATATAGTCTATTTGGTTGAATACTTATAATATTAAGTTTTATATGTCTAATAAAATAATTAAAGTTGTATAGGTATATTAACTTGTACATTTATAGGGCTGTAATTATTTTCACTGTTGTTTAGGAGCCTAAAATGCAAAGTAACACAAAATTGAAATTCTATGCTAATTATAGATGATGTCTCCATTAGTTCACCTATCAAAGGATAGAAAATCTGTCTACTATCATTGTGATGTTGTTATGTTACAATAAAAAATAAATCTTTTACTCCACACAAATTATAAAGTGACATAGTTAAATATACAAACCTAAAGAATAGACGTCGCAACATAGATGGAAGCAATGAATAATATTTTAAGTTTTAAAAATAAAGTTTAAGGATTGTAATCATTATTGATATATTGTTCAAAATAAAGATAATGTAATGGAAACAATTTCTCAACTTGCACTTAGGTATTATTCATAATTAGTTTATATTTGAGCATAATTTAATCATAAACAACCAACAAATTTTGAAATGGACTAAACAAGTGTGATAATATATTTTTTAGTATGAGATCATGTTTATATTCAAAAACACTAATGTTTCAACTTTTTGAGTTGTCTCAAACATTTGTCTAAATCAATTATCAAGTTCTTAGAGGCTCACAAAACAATCACAATAGTGTTCTTAACACATAAGTGAGCTATAAAAGGGGTTCACACATATTAGTGTATGTTTTGACACAACACAAGGTATATTTTACTAGATATAAGAGTGACATAATGGTTTACATTGTTTTTCAACCCACAATTTTGTAAGTATGTTATATATATATATATATATATATATATATATATATATATATATATATAGTAGAAAAGAAGAACTTTGTTGACAGTGTGACACATCAAAGGTTTGATGCCAATTCACTCATTTTGCATGTGTCATTGGTTTGGGACCCTAAAACTAATGGCATTTCATTTCATTATGGATTGCTCAAGGGAAAACAACCTTTGGATAGTGAGAATTTGCCATGTCCCCAATTTTAATGTAATAATTCAATTAATTAATTAGTCCCAGAAATAAAAAAAATTATAAGCGTCTTTAATTAATTAATAAACATGGTCCCCCAAACAAATAAATTAATAAAATAATTATTAATTTTGGTTTGTTCTAAATCTCTAGATAATTTTTGGAGTCCTTTATAGGGAGATGGTTAGGCATTATAATCATGATGGATTGGTTTTGATTTAACTTTGTATTCTAGAGGCTAAATGCTAAGAAACTTGTTTGTAGTTTTGGAGGTGGAAGATCCTCTCAACTCTTCCTATTGTAGTTTCAGTGGTTCAACACCACCCTATTCTTCCATTGGATATATCATTCAAATATCTCACTGTGTGTGCAAAATAAGATAAGATCCATCATTTGGAAATTACTTATCTTCTCGCATCTTGTTTGATATATTTATTACTTTAATTAGGTACTATAATTTGGAGATTAATATGCCTTATTTGATTTGTGCTTGGCAAGTTCTATTCTGTGTGCACTATCATGAATTATGTTAGAAAATATCATGTTTAATTAATGTATTATTATTATTTTGCATATGGTTTGGCATCAATACTTTCTTCATCATTGGTAGCTTCCCCACTTCTAATGGCACGACCCACTCACTATTGGGATTATGATGAAAGAATATTCTAAAGGGTTGGAGGACCTAAATAGAATCATAATACAACATCCTAGCCTCCATACATCACTAAATGGAGTTCTGTCAATCCTTTTGTATGCCTACCTTCTCCCTCTATGCCATAACGTCTCTTCGTCTACTTTATAAGTCATCTCTTCCCCTCCCTACCACCCTATGACCACTTTGTTTCCCTCCCCATATGTTGTATGTACTCTTTAATCACCCTATTATAGTATTTTCTTCCCCTCTAACTCTAAAGGCATGTCTTGTCCATATACCCTCTTTTTCCTTTGCAATGTAACTAGGACTCACCTTCTTGCATAGTATCATTAGCATCTTCTGTACCCACTCTCCATTATAGCATAAGGTATTGAAAGCCATTCTACGACCTCTTCATATACCATACATCAAAATTAAACATGTATTGCTTTCATAGGGACCCTGAATTCTCTCCTATGACACCATTTTGTTTACTTTGTATTATGTCATTTGGCTGGATAAAAGTACAAAATATTTTTCATGCCCCAAATTCTAATGTGATAATTTAATTAATTCAGTGCTCTCATAAATAAAATAAAATAATAAAGTTCCTTTAATTTTTAAAATGATGTGGAACCTGTATTAATAAAGTGATAATGATTTTTAATGTCATCCTGTTTTGAATTTGGAGATACTTCCTAGAGGCCTTTATAATGTGATGGCTAGGCATTGTAATCATTGTAGATTAGAATAGATTTTTCTTTGTGTTTCCAAAGGCTGAAGGTTGAGGTGGTTATGCAGTTTTAGAGGCAAAAGATCCTCCCTACTTTTCCTATTGCACTTTTGGTGGTCCAACACCAAGTCCTATTCTTTCATTGTAGGTATCATGCATATATCTCACCATTCTATAGATTTTCTTTATCATCATCATCATCATTTGATGCTTGTTTTGTATCTACTTGGATCTTTTCTAATCCATATATAAAATGAAGTATTTTATTTATTTGATCTACAAATAATATATTTTGCATCACTAGATTTTGTGACAACCACTCAGTATTACTTCTTTTCTAGATGAAATAATATCATCATGTTTGCACATTTATGTGTTCATTGGCATTCTTAGCATCCATCTAAAAGTGATTCCATTGTGTAATTTTGTAATTGTTACAATTTTATTGAATCCTTATGCTAATTTATACTTATGACCTATGCAACCACTCAATCCCATTCTAAAGATTTGCAACAATACCATCAACATACAACCTACTAGGAACCACTTTTGTATGATCTCTTGGCCCACTCTAGCATATGAACATATCTATCCTCCCTAAAAATTGTACAGTTGACTAATTTCCAAAAAATAAAAAATATCATGAATATTTCTAAAAAATTCAGCATTTGATCTTCATGATTTGCATAGTTTGTAGTTGAAAACAACAAATTTTTTTGAAAAAAATCACTACATTTTTGTGAATCTGGCATATGGCATACTCCATTTTCTCATCATAAAATAATAATAATATTATCTCAGGTAGTCCCAAATCCTCTATACAGTAACCAAGAATCACCTTCCTTTGTACTATTAGCAACATCCTCCATACCCACTATTCATACAAGAATTTAACACATTAGAACCCACTATACAACTTATTTATATACTGCATGTCCATATTCAACGATATACATTATTTTATTTAAGACCCTAACTTTCCTCTAGTGCAACAATTTTTTTCACTCTTTAGTACGTCATCTAACTAGGTACACTAGAAATTTACATCCTTGAGTTTCCAAGAGATAAATTCTTGTACCACAAGAAGAGGCTTAATCGCTATATTATAATTAAGCACACATGGTAATTTTCATTTAGTTATTGTATATAGGCATAGACTTGAAAAGTACTAAAGAGAATTAAATTTTTTGGTGGGACAACTATCACTATTTGAGTGATAGAAAATTATAGTCATCAAGGTTTTTGTATTTATTCTTTATGACATCTTATAATAGTTTAAGATAAACAGAAAAACATATGATACAACATCTAATATTGTTAGGTAATTGCATAAGGAAATTAAAGAATTCAACAATGTTGTATTGGTTGAGGATGCATGAGATAGCTAAGATCCAACA
Organism: Cupressus sempervirens; assembly: GCA_028749045.1. NCBI lineage: Eukaryota > Viridiplantae > Streptophyta > Pinopsida > Cupressales > Cupressaceae > Cupressus > Cupressus sempervirens. The sequence goes on along the minus strand of CM053790.1, from coordinate 70,152,224 downwards.
TATGCTACTATTTTTTAGATTAGACATGGAAAATGGGACATATGATGGAGCTTGTGCACATGTTAAGTGTTAGAATATATAGTCTACTAATATAATTGAGAGGGGGAGGAGGTGAATTAGTTATCCAACTATTATCACAATCATTAATCTTAAACAACCTTAACCATATGAGTAATATAAACTAAAACCACAACAAGATACTCATACACAATTAACACTAGATATGTTAACTAGGAAAACCCTTGATCAGAGGGTAAACCTTAGTGGGGATGGTACCCACAAGATTATTTACTAATATAAATATTCCTTATTGGAGGATAGACCCTATTAGGAGTCTATTACAACATTCAATACAAAGGAGTCCCTATTAGGAGACTTTGAATCCTTGTTAGGAGATTCTGACCTAGTTAGGAGTTGTGGAAGATAGTTGGAGCCACTACCCAAATAGATTTGAGGTTAAGACCAACAAACACACTATCCAAATGATCTTTGTATTATTCCTTGTAGAATAATAGAACTAAATTGTACTTCCTTCCTCTATCTTTTTCCTATCAACCAAACTTCTGCTCCTTTAGATCTTGCAACCAAAGCTCACAATTTGCATTCAATAATCTCTTGGATCGCTTACTCACATTTAGTAAAAAACCTAATCATTTTTTTACTTCTCAATCAATATAGTGATCAAATGCATTACAAACAAGGAAAACAACTTTCCTTTATACCATACCTTCATAATAGTTCCTTGAGTCAGCCTTGAGGCTTTCCCAATTAATTATAATAAGATAACTAATTAATTACAATTACAATAGCAGTGTCATCTCATAGTCTATACAAAACTTCACACATGTGATACTAGGGTTGTTAGGATTAACCTTGGATAAAAATAATAGTTACATGCAAATATAACCAGTACTGAACAATAATAGTTCACATAAAAGAGTGCACAAGACACCAAGATTTAATGTGTTTTTCCCAATCCTTAGGCTATGTCCACCACCAGGAAGTCCAATATTATTATGATCTAGTGATTACAACCTGATTACAATCTATAATCCCTCACAACTCAATACCAACACAACAAGCTACAATATCAACATTACATTATGAAATCTCTAACACTAAGCCTTTTTATACAAGATTTTTTCCACTTACAAAATTAGGGCTAGAATAATAGGAAAATATTAGCCAATGCATTTTACAATATAAGGTCATTTTTTTCTTTGGGGGCATAGCCCCCAAAAACCCCTACGGGGTCTTGGGTCACTGCCCATTGAACCCATCTTAGGGGCATTACCACTAAACCCCTATAGGAATGATATGGGGAGAAATTCATGCCGAATAAACCTTCAAGTTTGATTAGGCTCCACATCACAATGTTGCACACTCACTGACATCACCACATGATTGTTCTCCATCACTATGTGACTGCACATTTGTTAATTATATCTCATATGAAAGATAACAATCACACATTATAACATTATTCTCCAATACTCTATTTATGTATTTCTCCTAATAAATCTAGTACAACTTTCATATGCCATTGACTTAGACTCTGTGCACTTAAGCATGTCATCAGGACATAGTCTAGAACATGTCCTTAACTGAAAATCACTAGACAATTAAACCACTATTCGTACCAATCAGATCTTAGATTATTATTCACTAAGTCTATATAGAAATAATGCTATGTTGGCATAAATGAAAAAAAGAGACATGAATGAATCATGCCAATACTCTCCAATGCTTAGGATACTCCCCAAATGTAGTATCATTAGCATGCATGCTAACAATATTCCCCTTTGGCATTGATGGCAACATAGATGAAAAACATCTAAGTTCCAAGAATACCAAACTATACTCTACTACTGTCAACTTCTCAAATCCTCTTCATCAATCTAAAAACCACTGGATGCTAGAACCATCATCATTTATTCATACATGGTAAAATATCTCAACATAGCAGGTGCATATGCTTCTTCTAGATAGCCATTAATTATTCATTTCACACAATTTTTTTTTACAATACATCATATGCACATTAAGTGTATACTCAAGCTTCTTTGAATCTTTCTAAATCTCCCTAAAGATATATCTCTCCCCCATTGCTTAGGAGATCTTTTTCATGCAACTTCTCCCCCATTGACATCAATGTCAAAGGCCTCAAACAAATACAAAAATAACATACCAATTGTTATAACTGCTTCTTCAACTCTTCAATTAGCTCAAGTGTCCAAAGACATTGTTCAATACCAAATACCAAATATCAAATGACTCAGCACATACCAGATACTCCCCCATATAGGAAGCATCAACATTCAATCTAGTCTAACCATAGAGCTTTGTACTATTGGAATAATGCACTCCTTGCATCATCTACTTAGAAGAAGGCAAGGGCACAATCCCAAGCATACCTTTTAGGTACTCAAAAGTATCTTTAGGAAAAGGCCTCATAAAGATATTTGGAATCTGATCTTTAGTACTCAAATATTCCAATATGATCACCTTTTCTATTGCATTCTCTCACAAAATATGATATTTAATAGATATATAATTCATTTTAGAATGTAATATAGGATTCTTAGACACACTCACTATACTTGTGTTATCACAGTAAATGATAACAGGTTCTGTAAACTCAATCTGAATAACCTTCAACATTTTCTTTATCCACATAACTTGATATAGTTATTTGTTGCTGCAACATATTTTGCCTCAGTTGTACTCTGTAAAATGCAATTATGTTTCTTACTCAACCAAGAAACAAATCTTCCTCCAAAAAAAATGCTCCACCACTATTGCTCTTTCTGTCATCCATACTGCCTACCCAATCTGCATCAATATCTATGCACAAAGTGAAATCGCTTGATCTTTCATACCAAATCCCATTATCAGATATTCCTTTCAAATATCTAAATATTCTCTATACTACTACATAATGGTACTCTTCAGGATCAGCTTAAAATATAGCTACAATACCAACTACATTTTTTATATCTAGTCTTGTGTGATTTAGATATTCTAATCCTCTAGTCATAGATCTATACTTCTTTTCCTCAACTATAAGTGTGTCATCTTTGCTAGATAACTTATGACTAGTTATCATAGGTGTACCAACAAGTTTGCAACTCTCTAATAAAAATCTCTTCAACAAGTCTTTCGGGTACTCGTCTTGTGAAATGAAAATACCAACATTGTTATGTACAATCTACAATCCTAGGAAAATCTTAATTTCTATTATCATGCTCATTTCAAACTCTTTTTTCATCTCTTCAAAAAACTTATACATTTCTTTATCATTTCCTCCAAATATTATGTCATCCAAAAATATTACAATGATAAATAGACCATCACCAACTTCCCTTAAATATAGATTACCATATAATATTCCTTTAGCAAATCCAAGTTTTGTCAAATACTTATCCAACCTTGCATACCAAGTTATAGGCACTTTGTTTAGACCATACAATACTTTCTTCAATCAACATACCATGTCTTTGTCTTCTATCAGAGGGAATCCATCAAGTTACTCAATGTAGAGTTCTTCAAGTTCTCCATTTAGAAAAGCTTACTTGACATACATTTGATAGATTTTGAACTTTTTACTCACTATATAAGCCAAGAGCATCCTTACTACTTCCATTCTAGCTATAGTTGCATATATTTTCTTGTAATCTATGCCTTCATGCCATGAGTAACCTTTGCAAACAAGTTTGGCCTTTTTTCTCACAACTTCTCCTTGTTCGTTCATCATATTCCTGAATACCCACTTGGTACCTAGCACATTCTTGTCTTTAGGTCTAGGAACTACCTCCCATATCTCATTCTTCTCAATTTGATCCCATTCTTCTTGCATTACTTGAATCCAATGATCATCCTTACGAGCTTCATCTATTCTTTTAGGTTGCACTTGAAAAATTGGACACAATTCTTCATTTACTCTATTCCTTGTCATCATAGCTTTATCTTTACTCCCAATTATCTTCTCTAGAGGGTGATTCTTTATCATATTTCTACTGAAGGTAGGAGTTGACATCTCAATTCTTATCTCATCTATAGGTTTAGACTTCTATTTTTATTTATGCTCAACAGATAGCACATCATTCTACAAGTCATTCTTTGTATCCAAGAAAACTTTAGCATTCTATCCAACAATTGTAGAATTATCCTCTTCTTCATCAAAATTATAATCTATCATCTCTACATTAGTGCCAAACTTTTCATCAGTTCTTACTTTTGTGCTTTCAACTATTTTTTTACTTCTATAGTTGAAACATCTGTATGCCTTGCTCTTTAATGAATAGCCAAGAAACATACCTTCATCACTTCTAGGATCAAACTTACCAATGTCATCATCTCTCTTAATTGAACATTTGCTCCCAAATATTGTGAAATATTTGACTGATGGTGAATGACCAAACCATAAGACATAAGGTGTCTTGCTCATACCTTGTCTGATCTATAGTCTATTGAGAATGTACACTATTTTATTAACTACTTCTTTCTAGATTATCTTTGAGACATCATTCTCAAATAACATTGCTCTAGCTACTTCTACTATAGATTTATTCCTCCTTTCAACAATCCCATTTTTCTTGGGTGTTCTAGGTATAGATAGCTATCTCTTGATTCCATTCTCTTCATAAAATATGTTAAACTCTCTAGTGGAAAATTCTCCTCCTCTATCTGATCTCAAACACTTTATCTTAAAACCAGATTCATTCTTAGCTCTATTCATACATATCTTAAACTTCTTAAAAGCTTTAGATTTGTCTTTAAGAAATGATACCCACATCATTCTAGTGAAATCATCAATGAAAATCATAAATTACCTTTCACTACAGAATCCACCTATTCTTGAAGGACAATTTAGAACTATGTGAATGATCTCCAACTTCTTTGTGGTAGTGAACTTCTTGCTAGGAAAACACACTTTCTTCTACTTTTCCAAAATACATTCTTTGCACACAAAATTATTGTAGGATTATTTATCTTAGGTAGATCTCTAACTACAATTGTGCAACTAACCTCCACAATATTTTCAAAGTTTATATGAAAAAATCTCCTATGCGATAACCAACTGTTCTCAAATTTTGTAACCAAACATGTCATTTCAGTAGGATTCAACTAAAATACATTACCTTTGGATCTTGTTCTTGTTCCAATCATCTTACCATCCTTATCCTTGATAATGTGGGTCTTCTCTGTGAAATACAATTAATATCCCTTGTTCACCAACTGTCAAACACTCAACAAATTATGTTTCAAACCATCAACAAAATAAACATTTTTGGTGTTAGTCCTTCCATCTAAATTAATCTACCCAATCCCTATAATATGATAGGATGCATTGTTACCTACTCTAACAATACCCCCATCATAGTTTTCGGAATTAACAAATTGATTCATATCACCAGTCATGTGATGTAAACAACCACTATCAATTATCCAATCAAACTTCTTTTCAACTTGAGAAATTTGAGCTCTTTCTTCTCTAATTTATTTATCAAGAATATCTTCCTTGATAGCCACAAACCCTAATTCATCATCACTTTCACTTTGACCTCTTTCATTATATTCTTCATCCTAATTATCATACAAACAATTTCTATCTCTATATCTTTTAGAGTTAAATTTTTCTTGATACTTTTTCTCTCTTTTAGGACATTTAGATGCATAATGACCAATTCATCACAAGTCCAACATTTAAATATTTTCTTACCATCTTTCTCACTTCTCACAAGAAGGGTTATCCCTTCCTCAATCTTCTTGTCTTCATCGGATCTATTGCTACTAGGAAAATCTCCTCTTGTGCTTGAACTCCTAGACAGATTATGTCGAATGTTTAGGGAATTGAAGGTTGTCTCAACTCTAGCTAGTTCTCCAAACTATCTTGGTTCTAATTCTATAGACTCTAATCTTCCAAGCAACATTTCCTTTGTGAAATCTTTAGTGCAGGGAATTAGAAGCTAAGTCATCTAATCTATTTGCTTGAATAGTGGTATCAATCTTTTCAAGATCTTCCATATTTTCATCATCTTCTTTAGTTATACCAAGAGACCAAATTCCTATGAAATTTTTTGATATTCTACCAAAATAATTTCTTATAAATTCATCTCCCATCATCTTAGCATCTTGGAATGTACAAATCCAATTTTGTAATCTCATTATTTTTGCATGATCATCATCTTCAAAAGTAACTTCTAATGCTTTCTGAATTTAATGAGATGTTTTAAGTAATTTTACCTAATTGCTCTAGAAGATCTTATAGTAGGGCTTATCTAGCTCTCATGTTACACATGAACATATCTCTTTCTCCCTCACTACACTCCTTGAACTTTCCTACACCAACAATTGCCTTGTTAGCTTTTGTTAGAAGCCAATATCCTAGACCTATGCATAACAAATAAGTCTTCATATTTTCCTTCCAGCTACCAAAGTTGGCTCCATAAAATCTTGGACTATCCTTCTTGAACATATTTTCCACTGATCTCCCAAAGATATTAATCTTATCCTTCAAGGGCCTGATGTTCTAATACCAATTGTTAGAATATATAGTCCACTGATATAAGTGAGTGAGGTTGGGGGGGGGTGGCTAGGGTGGGTGAATCAGTTATCCAACTATTATCACAATCATTAACCTTAAACAACCTTAACCATATGAGAAATATAAACTCAAACCACAACAATATACTCATACATAATTAACACCAAATATGTTAACTAGGGAAACCCTATATTAGAGGGAAAGCCCTGGTGGTAATGGTATCCACAAGATGATATACTAATATAAGTATTCCTTGTTAGAGGATAGACCCTATTAGGAGTTTGTTACAAAATTTAGTATAGATATGTCCATATTAGGAGACTTTGAATCCTTGTTAGGAGATTCCAGCCCTTTTAGGAGTTGTGGAAGATAGATGGATCCACTGCCCAAATAGCTTCGAGGTTAAGACCAATGAACCCACTTTGCAAATGATCTCTATATTATTCCTTGTAGAATAATAGAACTAAAATGTACTTCCTTCCTCTATCTTTACTCTTTCAACTGGAGTTCTCCTCCTTTAGATCTTGTAACCAGATCTCACAATTCACCTTCAACAATCCCTTAGATCGGTTACTCCCATTCAATAAGCTCCTTTTTAGACCTTACAATCAATACAATGATCACACACATTACAAAAAAGGAAAACAACTTTCCCTTGTACCATATCTTCATAATAATTCCTTGAGTTGATCTTGGGCCTTTCCCAATTAATTATACTGAGATAATTAATTAATTACAATTACAATAGCATTTTTGGATCATAATATATACAAAACTTCACATGTGTGATACCAAGGCTTGCACACTCACTGACATCACCACATGAGTATCCTCTATCATTGTGTGACTGTAGACTTCTTCATTACATCTCAGATGATAGATAACATTCAAACATCAAAATAATGTTCTCTAATACTCTATGTTTGTACTGCTCTTATTAAATCAGGTACAATTGTTGTACGCCATTGACATAAACTCTATGCACTTAACCATGTCATTAGTACATATTCTAGAACATGTTCTTAATTGTGCATCACCAGACAATCAAACCATTTTTTGTACTAGTAAGATCTATGGTTGTTTTTCACCCAATCTTTATAGAAACCATGCTATGTTGACATCAATAACAAACATAGTCATGAATGCAACGTGCCAATACTCTCCAATGCTTAGGATATACCACCAAATCCCCACCCCCCCCCACCCCCACAATGCAGTATCATCAACATTCATGCTAACACTAAGCAATCCCTTTGGAAATACAAATTAAATATTGAGGGATAAAGTAAAATTTGAAGAAACACATGCAATTACACAATGTTTTAATTTAAGTTTGTCGAACGGATCAGGTAAGAACTCTATAATAAGACACATTTTTCTATTTGAAAAGTAAAATATCCTTCAAGACAAGATTGTGATACATTTAGTGGGTTAGTTAAATGAAATTCATTCAAGAGTTCTTATTCTAGCACTTAGATTACATGAATTGATAACTCTTGGTGTTTCATTTGTATGACTATTACTTAGATGTAATGAATGTTAACTGTTCTATGTATTTTCATGAGAAATGCATTTGTGTGAAGCACTACTATATAGTTGAATCCTAATAACAATATCACATATTTATACTAAATTTTGATTAAATCTTTTAAAAGTCATTTGTAGATCACCAGAAAAAAACATTAAATGTCCATTTTATATTTTTAATAAAGCATAAACATTATCAAATTACATGTAACATTATATGTTAACAAGAACTCTTCATGAGCTAGAGTCCATGTCTTTGTGTTAAATAGAACATAGATTTGTGTGTTGATCAAAGTCTCCACAGATCTAGTTGTGATTGTGTATATAAATAGTTGATAAATAATATATTTATAAAATTATATTATTATTAATACAATATCAATATTATATAATCTATAAGTAAAAAACCATAGTTAATAGTGTTTATATTAAGCTTTAAATTCATAACAATGTCTTATAAATCCTAAGTATTGTTCCTAACACTAACATTAAAAAATTTCTATGTTTTTTTATAATTATCATTTTTATAAACAAAGATATTTAGGTAGACCATATTTAATAGAATGAAAATGCTTCATAAATATTATTAGAATTACAAAATAAATAGAAAAACATTAAATTTTTTCAAGCTTGAAAACAATAATGTTGAACCAAGAGATTCTCTTTGTATATACAAATATTAAATATATATAAATCATGATATGATAGTTAAATAATCTATTAAAATTTATTATTCACTTATCAAATGTAGATGTGAAATTAAAAAAATAGTCTTATGTAACATTATTTTATAAATTATTTCTCAATAAAATTATTGAAAATAAATACTTAATTTCATATGTTGTAAATTTATAATTTAATATTGTAGTAATGTGTGGTAAGTTGTATTGTCATTAAAGATACTTTTATTTTAAATTTCGCTCTTATTCTTTTTGTGCATCAAAACAATTTCTTGGTCTTGCCAATCATTGATGAAATGAAGGTGAGCGGATGATAGATCAAGTTGACAAATAATAGATTGGATTTATTTATTATTAGTCCCACCTATTTTTAGGTGGAGACTATAGTTTTCTCATACTTGGTATTCAATTAATTTATACTTTTTGCACTCTTCTTACTTTAAGCTATGGGTTTTTGAAATGACTCTATTAAAACATAATTTTATGTGCTCATTGTTATTTTATGATTGGTCATATCAAATTTTAGCAGTAGACTTTTTAATTTATGGTTTAACAAATTGTCAAAATAAACAATATGCATCTGGAAGCATGTATGTTGGTAAAGTGGTTACATACATGTTTAGACTACAAATATATCAAGCAAATGGAGTGTTCTTTTTATGTTGAGAACCACCAAGAAAGTGATGGTTATTTATCCTTCTTTATGGTGAAGGCAGAGTGGGAGTCATGGGTCTAGTTTCACAAGTTGTGTAGTCACCATATTGTAGGGTAAAATTTCTCCACCATTAATTTATCTCTTTGAAGTCTTCATTCAAAAGTTTACTCAATTCCACACTTCATCACCTATACTGATTTTGTCTCTATTATTTTTAAGAGTTATTCCCAAAATGCTAATGCCTCATAGAGGTAAATATAGAGCTCCTTGAATATTGGAGAAAATTGGTGAAATCACCACTTCAAATTACAATCTTTTAGTATTAAAATATTGAATTGCCTATATATTGTACAAAAAGATGAAAAAGTTATTAACCTTATCTTTGCATTTTAAAAAAAAACTTTTAATAGGTTACCAAGGAAGGGATCTAGTAGAAGATGTGAAAGCTATGGGATGAGATGGCCAATCAAGACCATGCTTTCATTTCCTTACTAGGTGAGTTTAAAAATGAAATAATCTATATCATAGTTCTTTGACGGGAGTATTGAATAATGTACTATTAATAGGTGGCTAGGGAAGTTTGGAAGAAATAGTTGAGGTGATAACATGGGCTCAAATTGGCATACAAAGTAATTTATCTACTCTCTACCTTGTCTTTAAATCAAATCTAACACCATTATTGAACCCTTTAGAATGAAAGGAAAATATATGATGTCAATTTCTTCTATAAAAATAATTTTCTATTTACGTTGGGCTTCTGAATGTTGAAGGTTACTACAACTCTCTATTTTCTTTCATGGAAAAGGTCAATGAACATAGTTTCTTAAACCCCATGGTACACCATATAATTTTATCTTCTCCCATTACCAAATAGCCCATGGGGAAATTAGATGTGAGAAATAGATATTGGAATGATATTTTTCCTCAAAGAATTAAGGGAAGGAAAATGTGACTAGACTATTTTATTTTATTGGTAAGCATTCCTTAAAATGTGTAATGAAACCAATTCAAGTGAAGAATGGTTAAAATTTTAGGGCATTAGAATATTGATAGTTTCTAGGTGGATTATATTTTTAAGAATGTAAAATTTCAATTTCATTCTTGATCGAAACATTGCAATTAGGTGCATTTATGTTGGTTCTAACAAGATTTTAGTCATTTTTTCTAGGACTACATCCCAAGACATGGTTGAGGGGCTTCCAAATTGAGTTGGGAGACCCAATCCCCAACGATGATTTAATCATTTTAATGTCCTCATTTCTTGAAAATATCATTTTCTATTAGTTACTGATTTTTCTTCCTCCTTTTATAATTCTATGATTAGACAATGAATTTTTTCTAGTAGTCTATTTCTTTTTCATAAATAGAAGTAAGAAAAATATTTTGAAATCTTCATGTGTATATTCTGTGTTGACAGTTTTTAAATCTTTCTTAATATGATTTTTTCTACTTCATCTATACCTCCATTGCCAAAGATTGTAATAAGGTCATGTAGTTTCAAAATTTCTACTCTTCTATCTTTTGTAAATTATTCATTTCCTACTTGTTCTCCATGAGATATGCAATGCTTTTTTATCTCTCTTAATTAAGAATTTCCTTTCCTTCAATTACCACCCTCCCAGAAAGTATTATCATTAATTGTTTCCTTTCATGTTGATGACAATGGCATTTTGACTCTTTAATTTTTTTTGTTAGACCCATTACTCTAATGTGGGCCCTTTTTAGTTGATGCCTAGATAGTAAACTATAGCATAGGATATGCTCTTAAATGGTGAATAATTCATATTGATAGAACCAATCACAATTCAAATTTTTTTTGAGATTTTCTTTCTATTTTAAAGCAGAGAGTTTCAAACAAGTTTTTAAAGTATCATTCTGATAATAATTGTTTTCTCGTCTCTCATTTGATAACATTTATGGCTATAGGAATTTATAGGCTTCTATTAGTATTTCATGATAAAAGAACTCACATTTTTGGTGGTGTGATGGCATATTGTAAAAATAATACTCAATGTAATAATGAATATGGTAGGATCACTTCTAGAAGGACACACAATTGATTTGTGTTGTCTTGCATGCAAACCTTATGTGGCTGCTTTATTTTTATGTGTTTGAAATTGGAGATGGTGAAGTTATTAATGTTTTAGATTCTTCTTCTAGATGGTTGTGTTGATATCTAATCATTTCAATCAGATCTTACTATTGTTAAAAAGGAGATTGTTGATGAAGACTATGTGTTTTAATCATTGTTTTGTCACTAATGTCAAACTTGCTATTTGCTGATAAGACAATTACTTATATGTTTCAAGTACTATCACTTAGTTGACTGATGAGGAGGATTGATCAACAAGATGTAACAAAAGTACCTAGAGGAAAGGTTGAGTTATGATTATGTAATGAAGTATAAGGATCAGTTAAGATAGTGATAACATATTGTATTGATGATCCACTTGAGGTTACAAAATGGCTGGCTACACTTAGAAAAGTTTAGAAGAATAAGTTAAACAAAGTTCATCTGCCAAGCTTGACCAAGTGGATAGTAGGTGTTGAGAAAAATTAGTTCAAGCCAAGCAAAAAGTCAGTTGGAGCCAAGTGAAAGAAAATTCTAATGGATGCCAAGCAAGACAATAGATGCTGAGTAAAATATAGTTGATGCTAAGCACTAGTAAAATCTAGTTTATGTTGAGTGATTTTATAGTTGATGTCGAGTGATGCAGTATGTGCCAAGCATCAAAAGATTGATAATGCTGAGCTATTGTATTATGACAAAGATCAAAGATTCACCAAATAAACCCCAACAAGTTTTTTACTTGGAACTTGTGAAGTAGGAGGAAGATAAGATTGATGAGATGGTGGTATAGAATCTTATGTAAACCAATTTGGAGGTGAATGCAAATGGATTCTAAGAGAAGTTTCTAGAGAGAACAAGATATGGGGTGAATACATTGTATCATACCTAATCCATCTAAAACCCTAATTTAGATAGGGGATAATGAGTGGGAAAATATTCTAATTTCTTGTATATAAGAATGTTTGGTCATGAAGCAAAAAGAGTTTGAGAGATTGGTGTGAGAACTTGAGAAGGATAAGGAGAAACGGGTTTATTGCTTCATCAAGTGACCCAAGAGAAGAGTTTGCAATGGTGTACTAATCAATAAGGCTTAAGAAGATGTATGCTTGAAGGGTGAACAAGTTGTTAGAGTGATAAAGAATGGAAGCCAGGTAGAAATGAGGACCGAACAGAGATCTATAATCAACAAATAAAGTTGTAAGTTGTATCAAATCAAAGCTCTACTATTACTTTCTATTAGAATCTGAAAAGATTAATAACCCAGAAAACTAGTGCAAAGAGTAAATATCTAAACTATGAATGCAAATGATACAAAATCAAAATAGCATCATAGAGTTAGTCTCCAAGAGAGTAATGCAAATGCTGGAAGAAAAATAGCATTAAGAGGATGCAAAAACAAGAGATACAAATACAAGCCAGGTAGCATGATTATATAGGCTAGGGAGAGGGAGGAGATGGCAACACCAACCAATGAGGAGAAACCATCTATTGGACTAAAGATAGCAAAGTATCTTCCCAAGATAGCTAATGGATGCTCACATGTAGGAAGGTGAGACCTCACAACCATTCACCTAAAAGGACATGCTTTATTAACCTAAGTGAGATTATTAAAAGTGTAAGAAAAACCTATCAAAATAGGAAAAATAAAAAACTATACTAACACCCCCCCATAAGCGAAGCTTAGGTGGATGTAGAAATGGGTCCCGTCAAGTCAAGCCCGATGAGGTACCCATGTCCATAAAATTCCCCCAAAAGAGAGAGAAAAGAGACTCCCCAACGAAAATTAGGACTCCAAGTGAGAGGAAGAGGCCCCCCCAAAAGATGAAGCATCCCGCACCTCTAGCAAAGCTTGCAAATTTTGTCCCGTTGATCCACTTACATCGAACAAGTTTTCTTCCCTTAGAAAAAGGGACAAGATCCCAAGTGTGGTTCCTCATCAAGGAACTATACTCTTCCTGTATAGTTGTATCCCACTCATAAATATCAGAAGCCTCATGAAAGGACTGTGGATTTGAGGCAGTAGCATTGAAGATATGTAGAGCATCCTAGAATTGTAAACAAGTCTTTTTGGTGTCTGATGGATCCCCAACCCAATCACCTACAAACTACAAGGTCTGTCTAGCCCAAAGTGGACCAAAAGATGGAGAATTTAGAGGAGAATCGTCAACCTGTAAATGATGACTAGGAGAGGAAGGAGGTGAGTCCTCTGAATCACTCTCTGCATCAAAAGTGGAGGTAGAAGACTGCTCAAGTGAATCTAACCCATCAGAAGATCTATCATGTATTCCAAGTGACTCCAATGTCAAAGTAGAAGGCAACCCTATGACCATGCTCTGTTGGTTAAGCTGATGCAAGTAGTGGAAGTTAAGATGGCCAAACTGCTCATGCAATAATTTTCTCACATCATTAAAGTGAGTGAGTGAAACAGTCAAAAGAAGGTTAGGAAAAAAGTGAGAAAACATATAGAGTCGTGACTGGTGATCTGCTCTCCCAACTGCAACTATAGAATCATTGTGCAACTCACATATCTCCACTAAATCAGGAGTGAACTCAACCCGCTTTCCTAAACCTGTGTGAGTGATCTGGTGTATTGATTGGAGATTAGTTGACAATGAGGGTACATAAGGAACATCATGGAATGTACCATCCCCCACATCAACAAACCCTCTTCCACACACCTCAACAAGAGTGTTATCACCCATTAAAATAGAAGGCATAGTACATGGCTCCAAGGATGCAAGTTCTTTGTTAGATGAAGCCATTTGGTGTGAAGCACCCGAATCAAGAACCCAAGTGGATGGTGAGGAAGCAACTGAAAAAAGGGCCTTGCCCTTTCCTTTCCCCTTGTTGTTTTCTTTTTCCTTGTTAGACCCTTCATTAGAACTTTGTTTGATAGACTTAGGAACACTGATATTATTCTTCTCAAGAATGTATGTCAAGTGATCAAGTTGTTTCTGCAAACATTTATGTTCATTATGACCAGGTCTTTTATAATAAGCACATTTGACCTTTTCTTTCTTAGGCTTATTTCCCTTGGAAGATGGTGTATCAATAGTTGCTTTTGAAGAAACTGGCATCTGATCCTTCTTCTCCTCGCTATTCTTTTGTTTCTTCTCCTTACTATTGTTGTTACTACTTTTTCCTTGTTGTTCTTTTGTGCCTTGGTTGGCAGCCAAGGCATGTGACTTAGAGGACTTAAGAATGCCCATCTAGATTAGCTTGTCTTGTTCTTGAGTAAGATTGACAGAAAAATCATCTAAAGATGGCATGGTGAATTGAGTACCAAGTGCACCCTTAGTAGCATAGAAGGTAGAGACAAACACAGAATATTCTGAGCTTAGCTTAGAGAGAATACTAAGAATCAGTTGTTCATCTTTCCTTTTTATTCCACATTGTTTTAACTGCAGCCTTAGTGATTTCAATTTGGTAAAGAAATCTTGGATTGTGTTGAAATTGTCTGGACTCAAACTTATTAATTCATTTTCCAACATATGACCCCTCATTGAATCTTGTGTGCCAAATAGTGTTTCTAGCTTTGTCCATACTTAATTTGGTGTATCCAAAGACTCAATGTGAAATAGCAAGTCAGGAGAAATAGACAAACACAATATTCCAAATGCCTCATCACATTTGTTAAACCACTTAGGCTTATTTTCATCTTTAGCAGTTTCAGTTTCAAGTCCCATAGTTATCCTATTTAATCCAGCTTTCCTTAAGTGAATTTTCATGCATGATTTCCACTCAAAAAAATTGTATGGAGTTAGGATGGGCATATTTTTTTGATCCACGATGAAGAAATGCAGAGAAAAAATGCTAGAAAGAAGAGAACCCAGCCACGACAATGCTCCCCCCCCCCCAAAGAAATATGATTTGGCACTTTATTTTAGTGCATTTACAACTACCACTAGAAAGAAATACTTAGTGGTCTTGATTTTAATGCATTACAAACCCTCGTGAAGAGCATATGCTAAAAGTGAAACTTGGGCATAATAATCAAGGAAACAAATAACACCACTATGATCTACTCAAAAAATCATGCACTTTCAAAAAAAGAATCACCTCGATACGAGGTCGTATGAGAAAGTTATGATCCTCTGAAGTTTTCAAAATGAGAACTATGCACAGTCACAGCTGAGAATCTGCAATTTCTAAAGAATTCATGCACAAAAATCAAAAAACAACTCCACTAGTGGATAGAGCAGAAAAAAGTAGCCAAGTTCATAACAAGAATCATCAAAATCGGAGTCTGTATGAGCAAGAATTAGACATTTGAAAACTACGTTCAAATCTGCGACTACCAACAGAGAGGGGTATTGCTGTAGCTTTCCGTGCTAGATCCTGCAAAATATACAGCTTGCATGCAAAATCTAAAAGATACTCAGATGGTTTTTCGGGGCTGCGAACAAAACCCAGAAAGCATTTTTCTTGCTGATGTACAGAAGATGTTGCTGTAGTGTAAATCAAATGCCTTTAACAGTAAAAAATGGCTCCAAAAATCAAAAAACAACCCCAGCAACCAAAATATGACATGAAAATGCTGGATCAACTTCTTAAGTCCATCAATGGCATGCTGGAACCTGCAAAACTGATTGAAAATTCCAAATATGCAAGTTGCTTGTCAAATTTGAGATTGAAACCCCAGAGAAAAATTGTTCTTGTCAAAACTTTTCTGATTCTTAGGATCATCCAAAGATGCAAGAGAAGAACATACTTATTTTTCAAAAAACTACAATTAAGTTTATTTGCCCCCCCCCCCCCCCCCCCCCCCTCAAATCTCTCAAATAAGGAAACTAAAATCTACTCTTGCACATAGAAAAGCTCTGATACCATGTTAGAATCTGATAAGATTAATAACCCAGAAAACTAGTGCAAAGAGTAAATATCTAAACTATGAATGCAAATGATACAAAATCAAAATAGCATCATAGAGTTAGTCTCCAAGAGAGTAATGCAAATGTTGGAAGCAAAATAGCATTAAGAGGATGCAAAAACAAGAGATACAAATACAAGCCAAGTAGCATGATTATATAGGCTAGGGAGAGGGAGGAGGTGGCAACACCAACCACTGAGGAGCAACCATCTATTGGACTAAAGATAGCAAAGTATCTTCCCAAGATAGCTAATGGATGCTCACATGTAGGAAGGTGACACCTCACAACCATTCACCTAATAAGACATGCTTTATTAACCTAAGTGAGATTATTAAAAGTGTAGGAAAAACCTATCAAAATAGGAAAAAAAAAAAACTACACTAACACTTTCTAACAATTGTATAAGTCTAAGGGAAATCCTTTGGAGTGAGATAGACTTAACAGTCGTTGGAAAATCCTTTAATAGCATGAATGCCCCAAAGTCCTCTAACAAGGCTCACTTTTAACAAGGTGATTAAAATCCCTTAATTGGGTCACATTTAACAGTGTGTATTGTAACCTTTAATAAGGTTGGCCTTTCACAGGGCATCACTTTAGAAGAGTTAAAAAGGAGTACCATGTTACTAGTGGTTTTTTCCAAATTGAGTTTCCATGTTAAATCATTGTGTCAAATGTGCTGATGAATGTGTTGTGTTTCATGCTTTATACTTCTACAAGATTGACATGATAGTACCATATAAGTTTTAGTAGATGCATAGTGAATGCACAAATGGGTATGAATATTTTATGGGTTTGCTAAATTGTAAGAAAATTTTTATTTATACATTTGGACCTTGAATAACTAGTTCACACCCCCCACCCCGCTCTTAGTTATTCTAAAAGAATTCCAACAATTGGTATCAAAGCCATCTGCTTAAGAGGATTAGTTTTAAGGTACTAGAAGCACCAAGATCAAGATGCCAAAAAGAGAAGTACCTAAGCTCAAAAGAGATAACTTTTTTGCATGGAAAAGTTTGATGAAGCTACACCTTGGAGGACTTGGAGATCATGCACAATCTTCCATTACAGTGGAGAATTTTGATCCAACAAGAGCCCTAACTACTAAAGATACGAGAAAAAAGAAGGAACACAATCAGGTGATGTTGGAGATTGCCTCTGCCATAAGCTATCTAGAATTTGATGATATCAAAGGATTTGATAGTGTAAAGAAGATGTGGGATACCTTGGTCACCATCTATGGAGGAGATTTTTTTTTTCAAAGAGCGAAGTCAAACTCAAAGGTAAGTTTGATGACATGAGAATGGAAGAAGGTGAAAATATTGCTCAATATGTTTGCTAGGATAAAAGAATTTATTGGTGCAATAAAAGGTGCTACTGGTAAAATAGATTATTATACTATACTAAGTAAAGTCTTGAGGACATTACTACATGTTTGTGCCATTAGAGTTTCTACAATTCAAGAGTTAAGATGTATACTAGGAAATTATCTAACCCTTGAAGATTTGGTAGGTAGGCTCACTACTTTTGAGCTATCTAATTTTGACAACTACAAACTAGACAGTATTGAATTAGCTTTCAAAGAAAAATTGTTATTGAAGGATTCCAAGGAGGTAAAACAAAAAAAGAAGAAAATAAAGATAACATATGCATCTAGTGAAAACAACATAGATGAGGAAGACATTGAACAACTAGAAGCATTACTAGCAAGAAGATTTCACAAAGAAAAACGCAAGTTCAAAGGTAAGTTACCCATCATTTGTTTCAATTGCAATGAAGTTGGTCATATTGCTGCAAGATGTACACAAAAGAAGAACTATAGAGAAGGAAGCAAGCACAAAAATAGAAGAGAAGATGATGGTAGAGACTATAGAGACAAAGACACGAATTCATGCTACATTGTTGATGAACATGATGATGAAGTGGTATATGTTGCAATGAAGGAAAAATCTGATGAGGATGAGCCAATTGCACTTGTGACTTGTGCAAACAAGAATGATAAATGGATCTTTAATAGTGGATTCTCACATCACATGACTGGAGACAAAAGTAAGTTCATGAAATTAACTTCTTATGACTCAAATAGTGTAAGCTTTGGTAATGATGCACCATGTTTGATAAAAGGAAAAGGGTCTATCAAACTCATAGACAAGATTTCATCTGACAATACTTACTATGTTGAAGGATTGAATTATAACTTGTTAAGTGTGTCACAATTGAATAATTTGGGATGCAAAGTTGAGTTTGAAATAAAACTACCGAGATATATGACACAAATGGAAACTTCATTGGAAAAGGTGATCAAACTAGAAGTAATCTGTTCTATCTGGATATAGAGGATGCTACTTTTCTTATTGCAAAATTTGATGATGTATGGCTTTGGCACAAGAGATTATGTCATGTTAATTTTGATAATCTAATTAGTATTAGTAACATGAAAAGAGTTAGAGGCTTTCCTAAGTTGAAGAAACTGGATAGGATAGTATGCAAACAATGTCAGCTAGGCAAAATGACGAAGTCAAGCTTTAAAAGTAAAGCTTATACCTCTAAAGAAATACTAGAAATTGTTCATACTAACTTGTGTGGACCTATTGAAGTGCAACACTACAGAGGAGATAAGTACATAATTCTATTTGTTGATGATTACTCTAGGATGATGATAGTCATGTTTCTAAAATAGAAATATGATGCTTTTCAATTATTTAAGTGGTACTTAGCAAGAGTTGAAAAATAAATAGGTAAAAGTTTGAAATGATTGAGATCAAATAAAGGAGGAGAATTCACTTCAAAGGAGTTTGAGATGTTATATAATGACAGAGGAACCAAAAGACAAACATCTACACCTAGAACCCCTCCACAAAATGGAATTGCTGAAAGAAGAAATAGGTCTATAATGGACTGTGCCAAAATATTTATGTTTGAGAAGAATTTTGCTTTGAAATACTAGAGAGAAGCTGTAAGTACTACTGTATATACCTTGAAACTTGTGCAAGTCAAGAAAGGTACTCATTCAACACCTTTTGAACTATGATATGGATATCCACCTAATGTGAAATACTTTAAGGTATTTAGAAGCAAATGTTATATTCTTAAAGATGTTAGGAGTGGAAAGTTTGATGCAAAAAGTGAAGAAGGTATATTCTTTGGTTACTCCACAAGAAGTAAAGCTTACAAGTGTTTAAATACTAAACTAACAAAATTTTGGAAAGTGAAAATGTGATTTTTAATGAATTTTGTAGTGCCTACCCTTGTTCACATCTTTTCTAGACTTATTGTTGCTATTATTATTAGACTATGTAGACTAGTTGATGGTTTAGTGGTGTTGTTTTGACACTATTAGATATTATGATATGGATTCAGTTGATATATGATGAGATCATTTAGACTTTACATTTCATGTATGTATGATGATCATTATATTATTTTCAGTTATTAATGATGATTAGATAGATGGTTTATTATCTCATGTGTTTTATTATGGTTACTTACCCCATACTTGAATGTGTTTGGTCTGCGTGTTTTCTTATTGTATGGCATTTCTAATGTGGTTAAGCAAGGGAGTTGTAGTCACCTACTTAGTCAGGATCTACACGATGCACCACTTCCTGCCATTGTCTGTTTAGCTTAGCATTATATATTGTATTTACATGCACAGTTTTTTTGCAGGTTGTAGGTACCAGGTATCGACTTCTCTGAATTGCCAGGATGAGCGTACCCTATTATACTATCTCAATGATAAGAGAAGGGAGATAAATTCTCAAGTCCAAATCCCAAACCTAAAAACCATTTTTCCTAGTGAGTTAGGACAAGTATTAGAGTTGAATACCCACCAAATGTGTCGGATGACATATTTCATGGTTTTTAACCCTTTAGATTGATTTTGTATGATTTGTTCTATGATGGGTTTTCATATTTTATCTTGGAGGTCTATGGTGAATTTTCCATTAATTAAGTCTTAATAAATAGATTTAATTAATAAATTATTTATTTGAGAAAATTAATAAAATATCATGATCTTTGATATTTTGATTGTGATTAATTAAATGTGAATTATTGAGGAAAGGAATTAAATAAAAGAAAACTAGAAATTAAAATTAATAATAATTATAAAATAATAATAAAGTAATAAATAAAATAATAATAATAAAAGTTATAAAAATTAAAATGAAAGTTATAAAATTTAAATAGAAATTATTTAAAAAGTAAATTGGAGTTATAATCTTGCATGGGAATTAACATGTGTCAACAACATGGAGGTTAATGCATCAATTAAGCACAAGGTGTCTACAACTCTATGACTCATCAAAAAGGTTGGAAAAGACCCATGCTTAGTTGCTAACACCTTCCAGCTGTTTCAAGAAGCATTCTAGAGGTTTCCTGAGAGCTCTTTATATTCAGGCATTCCTAGAAGCTTAGGGAGAGCGTTTGGAGTGCAATTGGAGCATTGGAGGATTTGAGAGTTCTGAAGAAGGGAGCTTGCTCTGCGGGATTTCTGAGGAAGAGCAATTTAGCATCAGAATTCGGGTAGATTCTTGTGATTTTATTTATGTTATTTTTGCATCTTTCATTTCCCTATCTTCTTCGTGTCTTCTATATGTCTTGTGAGGAATTTCCTATTGTTATTGCATGCATTCTCTATTGGGTAGTTAATTTATTTGAGAATATTACATGCATAGATCTAGAAAAAAATAGAAAAATACGGGGCTAGGGTTGAATTGTAGCAAAATTCATTGAAAAAAAAAATTTAGAGAGTAAATAATTGTAGGAAACACGCACACACACACACACACACACACACACACACACACACACACACACACACACACACACACATATATATATATTCTTTGTGAAAATATATATATATAGTTTAGATCTGTATTTTCGTATATAAATTTATACTGCATAAAATCCTGTGTATATTTGTATATATATATATATAATTAATTGGAAAGCCGAGCGAGTTATCGCAGTAATACTCATTAAAATGCATTTGCAATTTCAATTTCATTTCGAAAAAATGTTAAAAAAGAAAACGTTACATTGAAAACATTATAAAAAGAAAGCGTTACATTGAAAACATTTTAAAAAGATATACATGTAAATGTTGGGCGGGTATCATATACCCCACCCAACTCAGGCCTGCAAGATCGCAGGGTACCTGCGACCACAGTGTACCTGGGATCTGCAATGTACCTGTGGTGTGGTACTTTAAATAGCCGCGCGATTTTAAATTGTGTTGAGTCATATGTGGGTTTCAAATTATATAAGGTTTAATCTGCAACGTTATTTCATATGCGCTTTGAGTTTATATTTTGTTTTAAATGCTGAAATGTTATTAATTATTAAATGCTATTAAATATATATATATATATATATATATATATATATATATATATATTTATCTATCTATATATATATATATATATATATATTTATATATATATATATGTGTGTGTGTGTGTGTGTGTGTACGTATATAAGTATATATGTATATATAATTAATTATAAATGATTATTATAAAGTTCTCAATTAATGGGTCACTCTTTTTAATGATTTAAAATATTGCTATTAAGCTTGTCAATTATGAAGAGATATTAATAATTAATTTAATTAAACTTAGTTTTAATTAAGATTAATTATTAGAATAAATAATCAAAGTTTTGTTCATAGGAAATGTCAATCTTCAAACAAACTTTATATAAATAAAATATTATTAGATCAATTAGAAAATTGAGTCTAATGGAGAAACTTTTTATCTATCAAACAAATACATGGGTTAGGTAAAACGTGAAATTTCTCCACTTGATATAGTTTGGGAAACATTAACCGAGACTTTTGCATTTGAAATTGAAAACTTAGCAAAACCAAAACATGTGTTTACATTGTGTATTCTTTATGCTATTGTTTTGGGTTTTGGGTTGACTAGTGTTGACCAGTTATAGGACGTCTACTAGAGGCTTGGGAGTTGTGTGATTGTGATATCATGATGATGTTTTAATCTCGATCTTTATAAACCCAACCATGGTTATGTGGTGGAATGCTTTATGTATTGGTTGTAATACTGATTGTTATAGTTAAGGTTCTTTTTTATGAGACACTTGACTTAACCATTATTTTTTGTCATCGATCAGTTATCCTTGATTATTTTCTAGTCGCCATGATGGGACTGAGATGTGGATTTATTCTTGATGATGTCATGTTGTGACATGTTTGACTCAACCATTTTTGGAGTCTTCGATCAGTATGATTGAGATAGATTTTGGTTATTGAGAACCATTGGATACTTTTGATTATCAGTGATACTTCAGTTGCCAATAGAGAGCTGTTGTGTTCATGATTTTCTATGGATGTTTGCTTATGGAGATTTGATGCTTTTATGCATATTTGATGATTTTATTATGGATTATCTTTTGTAATTTTGAGATTTATGAGTCCATGAGCATTAGGGTAGGATATCTGCATGTAGTGTCGGGAAGTGACTTGCAATGGGGGTCGGGGCCCTAAGAGGCTCCCAGGGTAACTCATTGTAAGTTGGATTAATAAGTGATAATATTCACACCTAATACTAACTGAATGAACCTAAAAAGATAAGTGTTTTGTTCTTGCCCATGCCTTGAGCACTTGTACAAGCTAGGATGGGAGTAGTGAGACGCATGGTTGCGACCTTGCATTCCATAGTATGCCTTGTCAGTATGAGAGCATACTAGTGGTCGCATGAGATCAGTATGGACCTATGGAGTTTACCTAACTGCCAGGGTAACTTATACGTGATAAATGCGATGACACTTTGTAAGAAGGAACAGTCGCTAGCAATCTAATGTACCACCTATAGGAAAAGGATTTGGCAGGAATATAGAATGTTTTTCATGTGGTTAGATTGGACATTATGCAACTCAGTGTCCACAGCGAGCACCTCAATTTTCAGGACCTAGGCCTACAACCTCAGAACCCACAATTGGTGATGTAGGTAGAGCTCATAAGGTTTTTGCAGCAGTTGATCAGCGTTAGGCAGATCATCAGGGAATAGTGGTTGAGACCACAAGTGCTATTCGAGGTATATTTCTTTTAGTATTGTTTGATTCAGGAGCTATAGATTCATTTATTTCACCATCTATAGTTTCTAAGTGTAAGCTAGATGCGATGAAGCAAGATCATGGTTGGCAAGTGGAACTAGCCTCAGGGATTAAGGTCTCCACGGATTCTATAGTTCATAAGTGTGGGCTTAGCTTAGGGAGCTTTGATACTATAGTGGATCTTCGAGTCATACCCCTTGGTTCCTATGATGTGGTTTTAGGCATGGCCTGGCTTCGATCTCAAAGAGCCAGTATAGATTGCAGGAAGAAGATTATTTTGTGCCAAGATGACCAAGGGAATAATGTGAAGATAGTTGGGATACTGAGGCCTATATCTTTACGGATGATTTCTTCTATGCAAATGAAGCGGAGTTTCTATAAGGGATGTCAAATATTTGCTGTTATGGTAAATGATCTTGATGAGGAAGATCCTGTGAGGAAGACTTTAGATCACTCGATTTTACAGGAGTACGCAGATGTCTTTCCAAGTGAGATTCTAGGCATGCCTCCAAAGAGGGACATTGACTTTAGTATTGATTTGATTCCTGGAGTAGAGCCTATCTCTAAAGCTCCTTATCATATGACTACTCAAGAATTGGGTGAGCTATATCTTCAGCTAGAGGAACTTCTGACTAAAGGGAGCATTCGACCTAGCATATCACCATGGGGAGCTCCAGTGCTCTTTGTAAAGAAGAAAGATGGTTCTTTACACCTTTGTATTGACTATAGATAGTTGAACAAGGTAACTATTAAGAACAGGTATCCTTTGCCTAGGATTGATGACTTATTTGATCAGATCAAGGGAGCTACAGTATTTCTCTAAGATTGACCTTAAGTCAGGATACCACCAGCTTCGTATTAACGAAGCAGATATTCACAAGACCACTTTTTGAACGTGCTATGGGCATTATGAGTTCACAGTGGTACCTTTTGGGTTGACTAATGCTCCATCAGTGTTCATGAGTTTGATGAATGGTGTTTTTTGATCATATCTTGATAGGTTTGTTCTCGTGTTTCTTGATGAAATATTGATATATTCTAAGACTCAGAAGGATCATGAGGAACACCTGCGGTTAGTTTTGCAGTGTTTGAGAGACAATCAGCTTTATGCCAATGCCGCTAACTGTGAATTCTTCAAATCGAAGATTCTGTATTTAGGGCATGTTATCTCAGGTGATAGTATTTTAGTGGATCCTGCAAAGATTCAGGTGATAATAGATTGGCCTACCCTGACTAATGTGTTAGAGATTCATAGTTTCATGGGCCTAGCTGGTTATTATCACAGATTTGTCTAGAACTTCTCTAGGATAGCACATCCTATTACTTCTCTTCAGAGGAAAGGTAAGAAGTTTGTGTGGATAGAGAAATGTGAGGAAGCATTTCAGAGGCTCAAGGAGCTTTTGACTAGTGCACCGATTTTAGCTATACCTAACCCAGAAGGTGATTTCATGGTGTGTACAGATGCTTCTCTTGAAGGAATTGGAGCAGTGTTGATGCAAAATGGACGAGTGATTGCGTATGAATCATGCAAGCTCAAGCATCATGAGTTAAATTACCCTACACATGATCTTGATTTAGCAGCAATAGTTCATTCTTTGACAAGTTGGAGACATTTCTTGTTGGGGCAAAGATTTGAGCTACATAGTGATCATCGTAGTCTTCAGTACATTTTTACTCAGCCTAATTTGAATGCTCACCAGAGACGATGGATGGAGTTTTTATGTGAGTATGATTTTGAGGTTAAGTACATTCAGGGTAAGGAGAATGTTGTGGCAGATGCTTTAAGTCGTAGGAGACATGTGGTATCATCATTGACTTTTAGTGTGGATTTGAGGATTCGAATCCTTCAAGCACTTCCTACGAATTCATGGTATTAGGAAGTGTGCAGAGAGATAGATCCAGGAAGACCCTTGGAAGGTAAGTTTGTAGGTTATGTTCGAGAATTAGATGGTCTTTTGAGACATTTGGGGAGGATGTATGTGCCATTATTGGATGAGCTTCACACCTTGATTCTGGTAAAAGCCCATCATACACCTTACTCAGCACATCCAGGTGTCAAGAAGATGCACGCTGATTTGAGACATTTGTTCTTTTGGTCCATGATGAAGTGAGATATTGCTGATTTTTTGGCTAGGTGTCTTGAGTGTCAAAGAGTCAAGGCTAACACTAGCACCTGGCAAGACTATTGCAGCCTAATCTCATTCCTTCTTGGAAATGGGATATCATCTCCATGGATTTTATAGTAGGATTACCTATGACAGTTTGACATCATGATGCTATCATGGTTACCATTGATTGGTAGACTAAGGTGGCACATTTGTCACCGATCAGGTCTTCCTACACAACAGCTTCTGTAGTGAATGTCTTCATGCGTGACATTGTGAGATTACATGGTATTCCTAGAAAGATCATTTCTGATAGGGATCCTATATTCACATCTGCATTTTGGACATCGTTACAGCATGAGCTTGGAGCATAGCTAAACTTCAATTCAGCATATCATGCAGAGACTGATGGTCAGATGGAGAGGGTGAACCAGGTTTTGGAGGATATGTTACAGATGTATGTGATGGATAGGCAGACACATTGTGAGGACTATCTCTACCTAGTGGAGTTTGCTTACAACAATGGGTATCATAGTTCTATTGGCATGGCACCTTTTTAGGCATTATATGGACATCCTTGTCATGCACCATTGAGTTGGGACAACCTTGAGGATCGCATTTTGTTGGGTCTTGAGATGCTTTGTGATATGGAACAACAGGTAGTGCGTATCCGTGAGCATTTGACTATGAAACAAGATAGGCAGAAGAAGTATGCCGATGCTCATAGGACAGATAAGCAGTTTGTTATGGGTGATAAGGTTTTCTTGAGAGTGTAGCCGTGAAAGAGTTTGATCTGATAGGGGAAGAGTTCTAAGCTAGCACCTCGTTTTGTGGGACCATTCGAGATTTCGGAGAGGATTGGCCCAGTTGCTTACCGGGCATATGCACCGAGTTGTGGTGCCAAAAAGGTGACAAAATTTTTTTTTTCCTATTTTAAACAGCGCGTATGCACTATAGCACACACATACTATAGCGTGCATGCACTATAGCACGCATGTGCTATAGTGCGTACGCGCTATAGCACGTACGCACTTTAAAAAAAATAAAAAGTATGTATGATGGGCTGCAAACCCACAGCCCATCATTTTCATTACCATTTTCTTTTACTCCTACAATGAGCAGCGTGTACGTGAGTTGAAGACTCAACATTTGCACCACCATTTGCCAAAATGCCTCCTCGTCGACGAAATCCAAGACCACAAGCGCACCCACGACGACGCCGTAAGTGATATAAACCTAACTTTGCATTGTTTGATATATTTTTCATATTGTTTTGTAAGTTTTTTATATTCTTTTGTAGGGTTTTTACAAATTTCATTTAGATTTGTTTATTTATTTGAATTTCAATTGATTTTTTATCAGGAAATGTTCATAATCAACCAGAAAATCCACAAGAACATCAAAACCCTCAAGAACCCCAAAACCAAAACCCTCCTCAAGAAGAACAAATTCCACAACCCAAACCAATTGCAAGACCTCCACCAGGCACACAAGAAAATCTAAGAAATGAAATAGAGAGAGGCAAAACTGAATTAGAAGGAATCATTGCTCGGTTGAAAGAATTCGGACAAACCAATCCAATGAGGGCTCAATTGGCATCATCCCTCGAATCCATTAACACTCAGATAGCCTCAGTTAGTGGTTAGTTAGATATTTGGCAGGCTAAGAGGGATGAACAAAAAAGATTTTATGCAAATAAATTGTCATATGAAGATGTTGAAAAAAAAGGAAATACCAAAAAGTAGTATATGTGCATTATTTAGAAAACCCGGTGAGCAAAATACCGTTAGAGAGGGTACTAAATGATTCCCCATCCATTGGTGCATACATGATGCTATTAGAAATAATTTTTGGGATAGATGGTGGATGGTTTTTGATGCCCCTCCTTGCAACAATCACGAGGTTCCCATGTATTTTTTGAAGAAATTATATTGTGAGTTTGTCCTTGGGGAGATTCCCAATTATTTTGATATGTTAGACTCCCAGGGTAGAGGTGGGGGATCATCATTTGAGAGGCTCAAAGCACGTCATGACCCTAATGTAGTTAGGGCACCCGTGGTCCATCCACAGCGTGAGCATGTGATTATTCCTTCAGTTGTGAAGGAACATGTAGAGGCTAGCACTCTAGGGACCATTAATGCTTTGACACAGACCCTCATCCATTCCACGAGCCCATTAGTTGAGGGGGAGCCTTCTATATGTCGTGGTCACATGTGCATTTCATGTGGATCCCTATGCACATTTGGCACTCATGTCGGAGATGGTGCAGATGATGGGCTTGTCACCGATCAGTTCCTGAATGAGACATTTGGCATTGACACACAGGTAAATTACTAATTTGATCACATTTCATACGTATAGTGAATGATTAATTAATTAGGATTTATTGACATTGTTCAAAATTTAGGGTCAAAGTGTTCCTAGGCCTAGCAGTGATCCTCCAGGCCCATTTTTTGTCCCTTCGACGAGTCCTGAGGTATGTATCAATTTAATCATTTTAATTAATACATATATTTATTATGTAATCATATTAAGGATTGACCAAAAAAAATATGCATGTGCATCAGTTCTCCACAGGACCCTCAACCTTTACCACAGATGCAGAGCAGAGACATCATACGAGCTTCACACAGGTACAGTTGTTTCATGTTAATTTAATTCATTTGATTATATTTATTCCATGTTTCATGTTAGATATAATGTGTATTGTATGATGTGCAGCTCATGATGTCGGACACACCTCCTCATCTGCGACAATCTGTTGATAGTGGAGTGGCCGTAGCTGTGGCTAGCTCACAGCCACTGA
The DNA here is from genome assembly GCA_028749045.1 of Cupressus sempervirens. NCBI lineage: Eukaryota > Viridiplantae > Streptophyta > Pinopsida > Cupressales > Cupressaceae > Cupressus > Cupressus sempervirens. Next base: position 70,123,888 of record CM053790.1, on the reverse strand, counting down.
TGGAGGTATGAAAGAATTTTCTTCATTTTAGTTGTTGTTTATAATAGTTAATCTCAAAATTTCTAATTTTATTTATAAGTGATTATATTTATTGAATTGTTGTAGGGTCTTCTCATGCCTGATCATCCACGAGCATTTGAGGTGGACTTACAGAGTGACTATTTGTTGGCAGTAAGAAAATAATTGATTTTATGAGTACATATATTTGATTTCAACATATAATAAATATTGATTCATATCTACTTTCTTTGTATTAGTTGGACCTGGAGAAGAGCCTCAACAAGAGGTCAAGTGAGCGTGTCAAGAAGGCCTCATCATCTCCACTATCTCCCTCCACACGACAGCAGAGGACGTCGAGAGACTTGTTTCCTTCCCCTCATGGGAAGGAAAAGATGTAGTTGAGATATTTGATACATATATATAGAGACTTGTTTCCTTCCCCATGTATATATATAAGCATCTAAGAGACATATTCGATACACATTTGATGTACATATGACATTCTATATTTGATGTATGACATTATTGGTTAATATATGATATGTTTGTTCATATACGACATTATTGGTTATCATAATATATTATGTGTTTGTTAAGGTATATGACATTATTGGTTATCATTTTATATTATATGTTTGTTCATGTATGACGTTAAATTAGATATGTTCATGTATGACATTAAATTAGATATGTGTATGTATGAAATTAAATTCAATTGCTAGAGAGTTGCCATTATGTCTACCAACTAGTAGATGTTCTTTTTTGCTCTATTAGTATTTCTCAAAAACTGAAAAGAAGCTATTTCTGGTAGTATCTACTATAGTCCTACTCAAATATGTTTTCAAAAATACTTAATATGGCAAAGAAATGTCTATGCAAAGCTTGTCAAATAGGATATTAAAGAACTAAATGTGGATAGTCATTAGTACCCATCAATAAGAACACAAACATCTTTCTCAAGCAAGCCATATGACATTAGCAAGTAATTTATAAATTTCCTTTGCAGATAACTAGAAGATGCTATGAATCTTAATACAGAGTTAATCATGAACTCATTATTCCATCCAAGAAGCATATATCACCCTAAGCCAATTAACTGACAGGATAAAAATTAGTTCAATTTCAACAAAATTTTGAGTATAACAAGCATCTTAGGGATTCTTACAAGAATTAACATGATGTTCACAAGAGCATTACAAGTTCTTGTAATGCTATTTCACATACTGTAATCATATTCAGTTTTGAATGGCCATTTGTGTTACAAGCATAAATGTTCTTTAAGGTATTTTAATTCTAGACATGAATTTTATTATGAATTTTTTTTATGACAACCCACTCAATGCATATATTGTTGTTCCACATTATGCTAATTTGACATTCATTGGTTTATTTGGGTATAGACATGACGTTATTCACTACCTTTTTTATATATTATTTTTTTGTAGTGAGGTTCTGGCCTAAATGAATGTATTAATCATCAAAGTTGTGAACCTTGGTCGAGATCCTTACAAATATATTTTCAAATTGGACCTCAAATAGTTTTCTCAGTCACCCCCTATACATAGATACTAAAATTGTAGTTAATCACAAAATTAATATTGAATTAACACAAGTTTAATTGAGAAGTATTATGTACCTCAATAGGCTAGATTATTATTGACCGGGAAGCTTTATCTTAGAGTAGTTGGTTTCCTAAATCTTTAGCGCAATGACAGTCTTATGGAATGTGGAATTAGGTCTGCTAGCTAAGAAACATTCTTTAAAAGGTAGAGGAAACTCAAGACTCACATGTTTCCAATCAATATAAATGTTTAAATCACTTCTCTAATTTTTTCTATTTATGATCTTCTTCAAACTTAACTTTCTAAATGCATTGATGGGGAAATAAAGATCTTCTAGGAACTAAAGGCTAATCATGTTTAATACTTACAATTCTCTATTTTTATCTAATAATTTAAAAAATATTGTACAAGTGTTTTCAAAGAGCAACACTTGTCACTAACATCATAAGAAGGAATATCCAAGGAGTCTTACCACTGATCCTCCTCCACCAAATTCAAGAGAAAACAAAATTCCACTACTAAAGAGATAGTAACAATGATCATCCCTAGTCTCTCCCTTATCAAAAAATGATTACCATCAAAATTTACATTTCCAATTGCGTCATGTGCGTTTAAGTGATAGTAACATTTTCACTCTCTTACCTAATGTCTCCCATTTCTGAAACTCCTGGGGAAGGGCAAGGCCATCTTCTCAGTACTTCAAAATAAAACTAGTTCCATTTTTTCACATATTGATAATCGTTGACTTAAAGTATAGTCGAAGTATTGACAGCCCATAGATATGCCTCGTCAAAGATCGCAGCCCTGTGGCATTTAGTGACCCTTAGGGACATTCTGGTTCAGCGTGCCTGAGAACGTTTGAGCATTGAAGGGGATAGGAAGAGGTTTGGGATAGGGTTTACTAGGCCACCCAGAGCTAATGGAGCAGACAGTTTGATCCCATGACGAAAGATGAGAGAGATTTGGCAGTTGGCAACTTTGTACTGGCCAACACTACAAGTTTCAGCATCACCTGAGATGGCATTGTAGAATGAAAATGGAATTTCATCTCCAAAAAGTGAGGGAGGTTATTGTAGTTCTCTGCAACACAGTCCTGTACAAACTAGAATCCCATCCATACCTTGCACGAGCTCCGAGATATGCCCCGTCAAAGATCGCAGCCCTATGGCATTTAGTGACCCTTGGGGACATTTCAGATTGGCATGCCTGAGAACGTTCAAGCACTGAAGGGGATAGGACGTGGTTGGGGATGGGGTTTACCCGGCCACCCAGAGCTAATAGAGCAGACAGTTCGATCCCACGACGAAAGGTGAGAGAGATTTGGCAGTTGGCAACTTTGAACTGGCCCACACTACAAGTTTCAGCATCACCCGAGATGGTGTTGTAAAATGAAAATAGAATGTGATCTCCAAAAAGTGAGAGAGGTTATTGTAGGTCTCTACAACACAGTTCTTTAGGAACTAGAATTGCATCCATACCTTGTACAAGCTCCGAGATATGCCCCGTCAAAGATCCGAGCCCTATGGCATTTAGTGACCCTTGGGGACATTTCGGATTGGCGTGCTTGAGAACGTTTGAGCACTGAAGGGGATAGGATGAGGTTGGGGATAGGGTTTACCTGGCCACTCAGAGCTAACAGAGCAGACAGTTCGATCCCACGATGAAAGGTGAGAGAGATTTGGTAGTTGGCAACTTTGTACTGGCCCACACTACAAGTTTCAGCATCACCAGAGATGGCATTGTAAAAAGAAATGAAGTGTGATCTCCAAAAAGTGAGACAAGGTATTGTAGGTCTCCACAACACGGTCCTATAGGACCTATAATCGCATCCATAGCTCGCACAAGATTCGAGATATGCCCCGTCAAAGATCGCAGGGCTGTGGCATTTAGTGAACCTTAGGAACATTCTTGTTCAGCGTTCCTGAGAATGTTCGAGCACTGAAGGGGACAGGAAGAGGTTGGGGATAAGGTTTACTTGGCCACTCAGAGCTAATGGAGTAGATAGTTTGATCCCACGATGAAAGATGAGAGAGATTTGGCAGTTGGCAACTTTGTACTGGCCAACACTACAAGTTTCAGCATCACCCGAGATGGCATTGTAGAATGAAAACAAAATGTGATCTCCAAAAAGTGAGAGAGGTTATTGTATGTCTCTGCAACATAGTCCTGTAGGAATTGGAATCTCATCCATATCTGGCACGAGCTCTGAGATATGCCCATCAAAGATCGTAGCCTTGTGGCATTTAGTGACCCTTAGGGACATTCTGGTTCAGCATGCCTGAGAACATTCAAGCATTGAAGGGGACAAGACAAGGTTGGGGATAGGTTTTACCTTGCCACCTGAAGCTAATGGAGCAGACAGTTTGATCCCACGACGAAAGATGAGAGAGATTTGGCAGTTGGCAACTTTGTACTGGCCAACATTACAAGTTTTAGCATCACCCGAGATGGTGTTGTAAAATGAAAATAGAATGTGATCTCCAAAAAGCGAGAGAGGTTATTGTAGGTCTCTGCAACATGGTCCTGTAGGAACTAGAATCGCATCCATACCTGACACGAGCTCTGAGATATGTCTCGTCAAAGATCGCAGCCCTGTGGCATTTAGTGACCCTTGGGGACATTCTAGATTGGCGTGCCTAAGAATGTTCGAGCACTAAAGGGGATAGAATGAGGTTGGGGATAGGGTTTACCCGGCCACTCAAAGCTAACGGAGCAGACAGTTTGATCCCACGACGAAAGGTGAGAGAGATTTGGCAATTGGCAACTTTGAACTGGCCCACACTACAAGTTTCAGCATCACCCGAGATGGTGTTGTAAAATGAAAACAGAATGTGATCTCCAAAAAGTGAGAGAACTTATTGTAGGTCTCCACAATATGGTCCTCTAGGAACTAGAATCGCATCCATACCTCGCACAAGCTCTGAGATATGCCCCGTCAAAGATCGCAGCCCTATGGCATTTAGTGACCCTTGGGGACATTCCAGATTGGCGTGCCTGAGAACATTCAAGCACTAAAGGGGACAAGACAATGTTGGGGATAGGTTTTACCCAACCACCCAGAGCTAACAGAGCAGATAGTTTGATCTCACGACGAAAGGTGAGAGAGATTTGGCAGTTGGCAACTTTGAACTGGCCCACACTGCAAGTTTCAGTATCACCCAAGATGGCATTGTAAAACAAAAATGGAGTGTGATCTCACCAAAGTGAGAGAAGTTATTGTAGGTCTTCACAACATGGTCCTGTAGGAACTAGAATCGCATCCATACCTTGCATGAGCTCCGAGATATGCCCCGTCAAAGATCACAGCCCTATGGCATTTAGTGACCCTTGGGGACATTCTGGATTGGCGTGCCTGAGAATGTTTGAGCACTGAAGGGGATAGGATGAGGTTGGGGATAGGGTTTACCTGAAAACACAGAGCTAACGGAGTAGATAGTTTGATCCCACGACGAAAGGTGAGAGAGATTTGGCAGTTGGTAACTTTGTACTAGCCGACATTGCAAGTTTCAACATCACCCGAGATGGCATCGTAAAATGAAAACGGAGTGTGATCTCCAAAAAGTGAGGTAGGTTATTGTAGGTCTCCAAAAAGAGTGTTTAAAAATGCAAAAACAGCAGGGGGTCCTTTGTATGGTTTGGGAGTTTGACCATTAAAACTAGAAATTGTCCTAGTAGTAAGTGCTGGTAATAGTTTTGAAATTTGATTGTTGAGTGTTGAGAAACTTCAAGTTTGGGATTTTTCTTGTTGGTTTGAGTCTATAATAACCATTTCCATCCAAAAATTTGAGTGTTGAAACCATTTAAGAAGTATTTGCATAGTTTTCCCTAAAATTTGAGTGCATAAAAAGGGGTATGTGATGGCTCCCAAGGTGGATTTAGTGTTTTCTCCAAACAAGAGTTGCATTTTATGTTTGAAGTCATCTAATATAACCAAAGTGAAGGTGGTTGAACAATTTTGGGGTTCTAGAGACATTGCAAAGTAAAAGTTCTAGAAAGCCCTAGGGTAAAGGGGCTAGAAAGGAGGGTTTTGTAAAAACCATTGTAAAGTTGATCATGAGACCAAAAAAATAAAAGAATCCTTGCATTTGAGTCATTTCTTAAGACTTTTTTGGGTCATGGGAGTTCCAAAAGTCAAGGGATTGTGAGTTGCTTTGTAAATGGCCTCAAACTAGGCCTAGTTGGCAGACTGAAATAGCCAGTTTTGAGTGATGTTTTACAAAACAAGTGTAGTTGGTTTTGGAGTATATTTTAGAGTGAGGAAAAGGGTATTTTAATCACCCAATATTTTAGGACTGGCAAGGGCTAGTTGGAACAAGCCTAGAAGAGGCAAAATTGAGAAAGTGTAAGAGATGAGTTGCAAGAAACAACTACTGTAGATGATGCAAATATTGACGAGTTGTAAAGCGAGGGGGAGGAAATCACTATTGAATCCTTCCTAAAAATCAATGCCTTATTAGATAAACCAATTAACACTTTGTTGAGGAGTTATGGACAAAATATGAAGGGACTAGGTACAATTGCACCTAAAAATACCCAACCAGAAAACCTGAACCAGCCAGTGGACTATTATAGGAGATAAAACCTTGAGCATACAACAAACATTGATATTAGATTAAGCTTGCTAATGCAAGATTCACAACTAGATTGGTTGTAGGAGGTTGTCACAAACCTTGGGTAACCAAATACTTGTGGGGATGAAAATGTTTCCCTTTTAATTCCATCCCCACCACATGTTGACCCCAAGGACGTCATCTAATGCTTTGAAAATGGTGGCAACCATGATGAAATAAATAGTTAACAATTTTTTGATACCCAGGCCCAAAATGACTATGATGGAGATGATGATTTTATACGTTACATGCCACTAGACAGAAAACAACATAGTGATTTACCCAGTAGATTTCTATAGCTACCAAAGAAAAGGATACAAAATTGTAAGGAACAAGAGAGAGTAAGAAGTTATTTGAGGCTGATGCACTTGACATGAAGGAGAAGATCAGGGATAGGAAATATGGGAGAGAGGAAAATATTGCAAGAAATGAGATCTTATATGCTATAGAGAGGGGAAAATGAGTTGCAGAGAAGGTTGCACTAAAGGAATAGAAGAGGAAAGAAAGAGAGGATAATCTAAATGTTTGAAAGAGATATAGACCAAATATTGGACATGCACCTTCAACAAAATGTTTATCATAAAAAATAGACACTAAACAATCCCAAATTCAAACATACGAAGGTCCAACTAGAATAATGACTTTAAATAACCAAATACCAAAGCCAAACAAAGGAAATGGGACATTTACCTTAAATGAATAAATTACATGAAGAAGGGTGGCTGGCTGTTTGGAAATCTACTTATTTTTCTTCTCTCCCTCCTATCATCCAAGAGAACATGCAATGAAAGAAAAATATCGTCACAATAAGAAAATATGAAAAATATTGTTCTAGCTTTAAAAAAATTGGAGACATCAAAACATAAAATCTAGAGTCTAAACAAATCAAAACATAAAATCTATGATTTAAACTAAATCTCATCACTTACGCATCATAACAATACGGTCCACCTTTTTCATGTGGACAGTCTTGGGGAAGAGGTTGCAACAATGTATTTGGATCCAGTTGATCACTTTTTCTCTCTCTCCCTCTCTCTGTATTCAATCTAATGAGCCAACTGGATCTGCTCGACATTTTAATGTCTCAAGTATTGCCTCGTGGTCTGACTCGCGAACTCTCCAAAGATTCTTATTATGTGGTTTTCCACCATATTTTATCAAGTGGACATTTGATGTGACAACAAGATTTGAATAATGAAGAATCTTCCTCTCTATTTGCCAATCCTCGAATAACCACAAGTTAGGGTTCTTCATAGAATATCGTCTAAGCCATGTGCCGGTTACAACCACCGCACCAACATGGTACTCTAAACCTTCACCATCTATAACCGAGTGATCTAATTTTTGTTTGGCTTGAACACAATGACACAAATAATAATCTGTCCCTTCTTCATTGTCTTCAGGTGCAATAATAGCAAAAAAATGGCCTGCAGTGACAAATGTACAAAATGTGGTCATTAATTCAAAAAATACTTGTGTAAAAGTTATAAAGTTACATATTGAAATTACAAAGATATATAAATATATATATTACCAGGTTGCACTAGATCAGACAAGCGGTCAAAGTCAATAGACGATTCCATCTGTACCATTTCTGGTGCTTGTGGGGGACGATAGGTGTCAATTGGGTCCAAAACTCGTATATCCCATTTGTCCACCCATTCAGTCGACTCACAATCATCCCAATTTTCCTCTGCACATGATGGACAATAGCATGCTATTTTTCATGTGTGGATACTCCATGAACTTGCATCAGAGCTTCTAAAAGAGTGCAACTCACTGGATCCTATTAGTGTGCAACAATCCTGATGTGGTGCAATGTTAGTATTATCTATCAACCAAAAAAATCTACAAACCGTAGACTCACCTTCCTTACCTGGACCCATTGTAGTGTTACACCATTGGACGATGGATTTTGCATCTGTCAATATTGCTCCATCTTTGTACTTTAGTTCTTCACGAGCTAAGGCTCTTTTGATGCATGTGCCTACACCATCGTGCTCTCCCTTTCCAGGACCAGCCTCTGTGAAATTCCACATGTATTGAATTCTACACAACTTGTGCATCCTGCTCAACCAATAGAACATCCGTGCATTCTTGAATTGAGATGCACAATTGTCTGACCAAATATTGTTCTGACGATATGTGATGCCCCTGTTAGCCAAATCTTTATAAAATAGTTGAAAACAACCATGTACGAACTCTGTAGAATGTGATCGATCATCGCTGATGTAAAAATGGTACTCCCTCAAAATCTTCCTGTCATCCTCTGTACTTGTAGGTGAATGCATGAATGTTATGTGAAAAAATATGGAAACCTATTGAGAAGTATAATACTTTGCTTGCACCTCATTTTTTGGTTGTAGTGTGTAGTTCTCTGTGAAATCTACAAGTGAAACAATGGTATCCAGTGGAAACGTATCCTTGCACAACTTGAATTGCAAATCCAGCCATTGAGCTCTATGGGTATGCCTTGCATACTCATAAATAATGTTTTCACAAAAAATCTTCATGAACTCATACACTAGAATCTTTTCAATGACTAAATCACATCTTTTACCATGTTTCCCATCTTTTAGAGCATATGTCACTATCTTAAATTTTCCATAATCTACTATTTCATTTCCAATTGCATGTGTACTATCCATATGTTGACAAGTTGATAAAAGTTGCAAAGAACCACAAAATAAGCACGTACCATCCAAGCATGATGTCTTGTAAAATTGTTGGTCGTCCCTTATTTCACATAAAATGTTGGATGTGAATTCCCTTGAAGATCTTGGTGGCTCATTTATGTCAGAATCCTGCAAAACAAACTGAAAATGCAAAATTATGCATATATGCCTAAAAACATCAAAATGGTTAGAAAATTCAATATGTATCCTACAACAAGTTGTGCGTGTGTGATTTATCTTCACATAAAAAGGTTTACCCATCTCAAAAAATCTTTGACTTATTCAAATTTGAGGATACATACCAATAAATTTTGCAAAAAATTGTGTTTGAGTTGTGTCCAAAAAATGTTTTTCATGTGGCTCGCAATTTTGGCTACCAATCCTCCTTCTTACAACATCTCTTTGATTAGGGGAAACACGTGTGTTATTTTTCCAAAAATCTTCGATCAATGATTTCAAGGCTTCACTAATTTCTTTATCCTTTCGCGGTAGTCTACCGCTAAATGTCCATAACTCATTTTTTGTTGGATCTTCCAATCTCTCATGCCTTAGCATGGCTCTCCTTAGAGTACCTTTACCAATTTTTAATGTTTTGCTTGTCTTTCTCATGAGTCAAGCTTTCTTCATTTGGCTACTTACCATTGTCAATGTAAGTACTCGTCTTGCGATATTACTATCTTTGGTGCGTGATTTAGAACCCACTTTGTCATAAGCATTCATTAGATTCTTTACAATGTTTTTTTCATTTGAATCATCCATCGTTCTTAGCCCAAGAATCTTCATGATAGGCCTAAATTTTAAATTCCGCATCATTTCAACAAATAATTGGGATTGACCTGTAATATTTAATTCATCAAAAAATAAACTCGACATACGATTAACTTTTCTTTGACAAGTATGCTTGCTAATCTTGTCAGGCATTGATTTCAAAATGTTACTATCAATATCAATCAAATATTTTGGTCTTCTAAAATGAATTCTAGAAGGTGTTATAATCTCTTCAATTCTCTCAACATTTTGAACATCAACATAAGGTTGAGTGTATTGCATACCTTGAACCGAAGATGATGTGCCTTGGCAATAAGATGCAAAAGATGGAATATCACCTACTTGATGTGTTGATGTTGTGCCTTCAACATGACATGATGGAGTGTGTATATCATCGGATCTACAAATCGGTGTCTCTTAAACATGAGAGGATGATATGACTTCAACATTGGAAGATGGTGTAGCGGACGATATGACTCCAACATTAGAAGATGGTGTAGCTTCACAATTCAATTGTCTTCTTGAGTGTAGCAGTCTCATTCGTTCTCTTTGTCTTTCCAATTCTTCCTCTTTGTTTCTTGGTACCGGTGGTTCTTGATCCTCTTCAAAAGTCAATTCTTCATTATTGCTTTGTAATTTTCTTTGCTCACGTAGTAATTTCATTTTATCTCTTTTAATTGCCAAATCTCTCTCCCTATCTTCATTTGTTTGATTTTTTGGTTTCTTCCTTGGCATGATGATGATTTCTACATGTCAAATTATTCAAACATTTGAATTACTTAAAATGTGTAAATTAAAAATTATTCAAATACATATAAAAATTATAATTATTTGAATGAATACACAATATATATATAAAATGACTTGTCAAATTTCTAACCATTTCGAAATAACATTTCATTGAAACATACAAATTTTAATGAATTCACTATATATTAAACAACATGTCAAATTATAATCAAATTTGTATCTATATATCAACAAACAATATTTAAAATAGATTGCACTAACCTTTTCTATACAAAGAATATTCAAAAAGTCTTCAAATCGTGTATCCAATGATTGAATTTGGTTTTTGTTAGCTTCCAAAAGTGTTTTCCACCTTGAAATAGTGTTTGTTAGCTTGAAATAGTGTTTGCCACTTTGAAAGAATGTTTTCAATGTTGAAACCCACGATTTCTATTGGGATAACAGAGTGTAGAACAGAAGAAAAGCAGAGAATGAATGAAACGGGCCCCAAAGTTGCTTTTTCACCATTTTTAGGTGTTTCACATAGTGCGTACGTGCTATAGCGCGTACGCACTATAGCACATACGCACTATATTAGAACACATCACTCTCCACCCTCCCTACTCTCTCTCTCTCTCTACTCTCTCTCTCTTCCTACTCTCTCTCCCCTCTCCCATCCTTTACTCTTTAGATCTCTCACACACACTCCCATCCTCCCTCTCCCACTTCTTACTCTCTCTCTCTCTCTGCCACCTCCTACTCTCTCTCACACTCTCTCCCATCCCCTACTCTCTCTTACACACACTCCCATCCGCTACTCTATCTCCCCTCTCCCATCCCCTAAACTCTCTCTTTTTGCAGATACACACTCCCATCCCCCTCTCTCTCTCCCCTCTCCCATCCCTTACTCTCTAGATCGCTCACACACACTCCCATCCCTCTCTCTCCTCCTCTCCCACTCCCTCTCCCACCACCTACTATCTCTCTCTCTCAAGTTCTCTCTCTCCCTCTCTACTCTCTCTCTCTCCCATCCCCTACTCTTACTCTCTCTCTCTCTCCAATCCCCAACTCTCTCTCACACTCTCTCCCATCCCCTACTCTCTCTGACACTCTCTCTCATCCTTTCACTCTGTCTCTCTCATCTTGTACTCTCTCTCTCTGTCACCTCCTACTCTCTCTCACACTCTTTCCCATCCTTTCACTCTGTCTCTCCCATCTCGTACTCTCTCTTTGCCACCCCCTACTCTCTCTCACACTCTCACACTCTCTCCTATCCCCTACTCTCTCTCTTTCACAGACACAGACACACACACTCACACTCCCATCCCCACTCTCTCTTCTCTACCATCCCCTACTCTCTAGATTTGTCACAGGAACTCCCATCCCTCTCTCTCCTCCTCTCCCACTCCCTCTCCTAGGTCACCTACTATTTCTCTCTCTCAAGTTCTCTCTCTCCCTCTCTACTCTCTCTCTCCCATCCCCTACTCTTACTCTCTCTCTCCCATTCCCAACTCTCTCTCACACTCTCTCCCATCCCCTACTCTCTCTCGCACTCTCTCCCATCCTTTCACTCTGTCTCTCCCATCTTGTACTCTCTCTTTGCCACCCCCTACTCTCTCTCACACTCTCACACTCTCTCCTATCCCCTACTCTCTCTCTTTCACAGACACACACACACACACTCACACTCTCATCCCCCCTCTCTCTTCTCTCCCATCCCCTACTCTCTATATTTTTCACAAGCACTCTCATCCCTCTCTCTCCTCCTCTCCCACTCCCTCTCCTAGGTCACCTACTATTTCTCTCTCTCAAGTTCTCTCTCTCCCTCTCTACTCTCTCTCTACCATCCCCTACTCTTACTCTCTCTCTCTCTCCCATTCCCAACTCTCTCTCACACTCTCTCCCATCCCCTACTCTCTCACACTCTCTCCCATCCCCTACTCTCTCTCTCACTCTCTCCCATCCTTTCACTCTATCTCTCCCATCCCATACTCTCTCTCTCTCTCTCTCTGTCGCCCCCTACTCTCTCTCTCTCACTCTCTCCCATCCTTTCACTCTATCTCTCCCATCCTTTCACTTTGTCTCTCCCATCTTGTACTCTCTCTCTGCCACCCCCTACTCTCTCTCACACTCTCACACTCTCTCCCATCCCCTACTCTCTCTCTTTCACAGACACACACACTCTTATCCCCCCACTCTCTTCTCTTCCATCCCCTACTCTCTGCATCTGTCATGCACACTCCCATCCCCCCTATCTCTCTCCCTTTCCCTCTCCTACCGCCTACTAGATCTCTCTCCCTCAAGTTCTCTCTCTCCCTCTCTACTCTCTCTCTCTCTCTCCCATCCCATCCCTTACTCTCACTCTCACTCTTTCTCATCCCCTACTCTCTCTCACACTCCCATCCCCTAATCTCACTCTCTCTCTCCCATCCCATATGAGCTCTCTCTGCCACCACCTACTCTCTCTCACACTCTCACACTCTCTCCCATCCCCTACTTTGTCTCTCTTACAAACATTCCCATTCCCCCCCTCTCTCTCTCCCTCTCCCCCATCCCCTACTCTCTCTCTCCCCTCTCCCATCCCCTACTCTCTCTCTTTCATAGACACGCACTCCCACCCCCCCTCTCTCTCTCCTCTCCCATCCCCTACTCTCTAGATTTGTCACACACACTCCCATCCCCCCTCTCTCTCCCTCTCCCACTCCCTCTTGCACCACCTACTATCTCTCTCTCTCTCTCTCTCAAGTACTCTCTTTCCCTCTTTACTTTCTCTCTCCCATCCCCTACTCTCACTCTCTCTCTTCCATCCCCTACTCTCTCTCATACTCTCTCTCTCTCTCTCTCTCACCTCCATCCTGTACAAGCTCTCTCTACCACCCCCTACTCTCTCTCAAACTCTCACACTCTCTCCCATCCCCTACTCTATCTCTCTTATACACATTCCCATTCCCTCCCCTCTCTCTCTCACTCCCTCTCCCATTGCCTACTCTCTCCCATCCCCAACTCTATCTCTCTTACACACTTCCATTCCCCCTCTCCCTCTCCCTCCCACTCCCTCTCCCATCGCCTACTATCTCTCTCTCTCTCTCCCTCTCTCTGTCATCCGCTACTCTCACTCTCTCTCTTTGCCACCCCTACTCTCTCTCACACTCTCTCCCATCCCCTACTTTCTCTCTTACACACACTTCCATCCCCCCTCTCTCTCCCTCTCCCACTCCCTCTACCATTGCCTAATCTCTTTCTCCTCCATCCACCCTCTCCCTCCCTCTCCCACTCCCTCTGCCATTGCCTACTCTCTTTCTATCCCATCCCCTACTCTCTCTATCTCTCTCTCCCCTCTCGCATTCCCTACTCTCTCTCTTTCACACACACCCATCCCCCCTCTCTCCTCTCCTATCCTCTACTTTTTCTCTCACTTGCTCTCCCTCTCCCACTGCCTACTCTCACTCTCTCTCACTCTCTCTCACTCTCTCCCTCTCTACTCTCTCTCTGCTACCCCCTACCCTCTCTCACATTTTCACACTCTCTCTCTTTCTCTCTTACACACATTTCCATCCCCCCTCTCTCTCTCCCTCTCCCACTCCCTCTCCCATCGCCTACTCTCTCTTCCATCCCCTACTCTCTCTCAAGCTACTCTATCTTCCCCCTCTCCCATTCCCTACTCTCTCTCTTTCACACACATTCACTCCCATCCTCCTCTCTCTCGCTCTTCCTCTCCCACTCTGTCTCCCACCACCTACTCTCTCTCTCCCCCATCCCCTACTCTCAATCTCTCTCTCTCAACTTGTACTCTCTCTCACACTTCCTCTCTCTCCCATCCCCTACTTTCAATCTCTCTCCCCCATCCCATACTCTCTCTTTTCCACCTCTACTCTCTCTCTCACACTTCCTCTCTCTTGCATCTTGTACTCTCTTTGCCACCCCTACTCTCTCACATTTCCTCTATCTCCTATCCTATACTCTCTCTGCCACCCCTACTCTTTCTCACTTCCTCTCTCCCCTCTCCCATCCCCTACTTTCTCTCTATCTCTATCACACACACAAATAGCCATTCCCTCACTCCACCCCCCTAGCTCTCTCTTGGTTTTGATTTGCAATTTAGGTCTCAATAGTGCGTGCGCACTATAGCGTGTGCGCACTACCTTGAATTCAATAGCGTTTTAATAGGGCATGTGTGCTATAGGGCACATGCGCTATTCAAATCTTTGCATTAAAACCAAGACTAAGGCTTGGTTTTGCCTTGGAGATCCAACCCAAAGGTTTGGAGTTTATAAATAGGTCTGAGACGTGTTTTCCAACAAACATACAAAAAATGATTGATTTTTCTTGTGTGCTCCCCTTCAAGATTCTTTGTGGTTGGGTATCGATAAGATCAGGTTACATAACATTATAGGTCTCTGTGTTAGCTATCTAACCATATAATTTATTTTTAATTTCAACTATTTTAAGTCTTTCATCTATAATTTCTTTTGAATGTATGTCCATTTTTTGTCAAAAACCACCATGTACTAATTGGGCTATAGATTTTAGCTCATTCATCGAATTTTGTAACAACTTAGTTTTTTAGAAACTAGACTCCATTCTACACACTTTGAAAAAAAGAAGTTTTGATTTTAGATTAGTTTTCAATCATTTCTAGGGGGAGCACACAGATATTTCACATTTTTGGGATGGGTCTAATTTAAAAATTCATTAAAAAAAAATACACATTATAAAATTACCCGAAAAATCTGGGATAAACTACATAGTGTTAGGTAACTTCTGACCAGAGCGATTAAAGAATTTCAAAAAAAAAGTTAAAATTTTAGGGGTGCCACACTTTGTACTATGTTATGGTTTTTTGGAATAAACAGTACCACTTTCTGTGGGCCCCTTTTTCGAGGACCTAAAACTAAACCATTTTGAAAAAAAATTAGTAGCTTAGAAACTAGATTCAAAGGACTATGACTTTTGTTTTTGTCATATCTTAAAATTTTGAGCGTAACTATCTTCAAATTCTTGTTGAAGTCCAGAATTTGCTAATTTTAGGAAAAAGGTGTCCACTTATACCCCCCTTTTGGCACCACAACTTTGTGCACTTACCCTACCGTCTTGCTCTACCACCCAGCCTAGCTCGCATTCATGATGTTTTCCATGTTTCAGTGCTTAGGCAGTATATTCCTAATATTGTGCATGTTCTTGATTGGAATGAGTTGCAGGTAGAGGATGGGTAGTTGGCTTTGGAGCCGGTTCGTATTCTGGAGCAGTGGGGGTTGACCCTCAGGGGTTGAACCATGAAGCAGGTAAGGGTCCAATGGGACCCTACTGATGATTCTTCAACTACTTGGGAGGATGCAGCTAGATTAAGGGAGTTATATCCCTATTTGTTTGTAGGCTTCCAGGAGTAAACCTAATTCAAGGGGGGTGGATGATGTGCCTACTCTCATTCACATCTTTTCTAGACTTATTGTTGCTATTATTATCAGACTATGTAGACTAGTTGATGGTTTAGTGGTGTTGTTTTGACACTATCAGATATTATGATATGGATTCAGTTGATATATGATGTGATCATTTAGACTTTAAATTTCATGCATGTATGATGATCGTTACATTATTTTCAGTTATTAATGATGATTAGTTAGATGGTTTATTATCTCATATATTTTATTATGGTTACTTACCCCATACTTGCATGTGTATGGTGTGTGTGTTTTCTTATTGTATGGCGTTTCTGATGTGGTTAAGGAAGGGAGTCGTAGTCACCTACTTAGTCAGGATCTACACGATGCACCACTTCCTTCCATTGTCTATTTAGCTTAGCATTATATATTGTATGTACATGCATGGTTTTTCTGCAGGTTGTAGGTACCGGGTATCGACTTCCCTGAATTTCCAGGATGAGCGTACCCTATTATACTATCTCAATGATAAGAGAAGGGAGATAAATTCTCAAGTCCAAATCCCAAACCTAAAAACCATTTGTCCAAGTGAGTTAGGACAAGTATCAGAGTTGAATACCCACCAAATGTGTCAGATGACATATTTCATGATTTTTAACCCTTTAGATTGGTTTTGTATGATTTGTTCTATGATGGGTTTTCATATTTTATCTTGGAGGTCTATGGTGAATTTTCCATTAATTAAGTCTTAGTAAATAGATTTAATTAATAAATTATTTATTTGAGAAAATTAATAAAATATCATGATCTTTGATATTTTGATTGTGATTAATTAAATGTGAATTATTGAGGAAAGGAATTAAATAAAAGAAAACTAGAACTTAAAATTAATAATAATTATAAAATAATAATAATGTAATAAATAAAATAATAATAATAAAAGTTATAAAAATTAAAATGAAAGTTATAAAATTTAAATAGAAATTATTTAAAAAGTAAATTGGAGTTATAAGCTTGCATGGCAATTAACATGTGTCAACAACACGGGGGTTAGTGCATCAATTAAGCACAAGGTGTCTACAACTCTATGACTCATCAAAAAGGTTGGAAAAGACCCATGCTTAGTTGCTGACACCTTCCAGCTATTTCAAGAAGCATTCTAGAGGTTTTTTGAGAGCTCTTTATATTCAGGCATTCCTAGAAGCTTAGGGAGAGCTTTGGAGTGCAATTGGAGCATTGAAGGATTTGAGAGTTTTGAAGAAGGGAGCTTGCTCTGCGGGATTTCTGAGGAAGTGCGATTTAGCATCAGAATCTGGGTAGATTCTTGTGATTTTATTTATGCTATTTCTGCATCTTTCATTTCCCTATCTTCTTCATGTCTTCTATATGTCTTCTGAGGAATTTTCTATTATTATTGCATGCATTCTCTATTATTGCATGCATTCTATAGGATTCCTAAACTATAGAGATTTATGCTATGAGATTTTGACAATTTGTTTGGGACTTGAGATTATCTCCTTAGCATAGTGGGAGTGGACCACTTAGGTACCACGCGGTCGGGTGGTAGTGTATTTTCCACACTTTTCATTTTGAGATTCATTGAGACATCGTGGCTGATGTGTCCTTCGTGATGGTGGATAAGTATCCTTTCATTGATGTTTAGCATATGTTAGATGATGTTATCTTATGCTTATATTTGCATGTTAGATTACTTTCTACATATGATGTTGTATATGTTAGGAGTGACATACCTACTATGTTAATACCGATGATCTCTTTGGTAATTTGGGATGTTACGCACGAAGGGATGGCTAGGGCCCACGATGGTATAATGATGCTATTAACAGTTGGGAGGAATTGTGCACTTAGTTTTTTTTTTTGATCTTTATGATGGATGTATATGTCTTCTATGATGATGTATCATGTGATTATCTCTACTTTGATGATGTACCTTATTCTACTTATGTATATTCTTTGAGCTTGTCATACCCTGTGACATGTACATAGGATGATTGAGCATTTGGAAATGTAGTGTTTAAACATTGGACTTATCATTATTATATCATGTGGATGTTGTACTAGATGGATTCTTGTATGTAATTCAATGTTAAGGGATCTTTAAAGAATGTAATATGTTATGTATGTTATCATTACTTTCAGATGGACATCGCTATTTCTTTCGTTATTGTGAATAAGTTATGTATGGTATTTACTTTCATGTAAAAATAAAAAAAATGTTACCAAACTTAGTGAAACTCTAGGTTAATTCTTTGGATCCCTTGGTGGGGCATTACATTTGGTATCAGAGCCCGATTTTCCACATTGGGAGCTCTAGGTATTTTGGAGCAACTAGAACTTTGAACTATAAAGTGTGTTTCTTCAACTTGAAACTAGGATGGTGTCTAGGACTGAGTCTTCTATTAGAGGTCATGGTAGAGGCCGAGGAAGAGGCTATGGTCATGGCAGAGCTATCAGTTCCCATGAGTCTGCCCATGAGGGATTGGCTCGTGTAGAGAGCAGGGAAGAGCACTCTAGTAGGCAGCAGGAAGAGAGCCACAGAGAGGACCAAGCTGAGTTTGATGAGGTCTATTTGAAAAGAGTATTGTTAAGAAGGAGATTGTTGAAGAAGACTATGTCTTTCAATCATTCTTTTTTCACTGATAACAAATCTGCTATTTGCTGGTGAGATAATTTCTTATAGATTTCAAGTACTATCACTTAGTTAATTGATGAGGAGGATTTGATCAACAAGATGTAATAAAAGTACCTAGAGGAAAGGTTGAGCTATGATTATGTAATGAAGTACAAGTAACAGTTAAGACAGTGATAACATAATGTATTGATGAGCTACTTGAGGTTAAAAAATGGCTGGCTACACTTAGAAATTTTAGAAACAAAGTTCATCTTCAAGCTTGACCAAGTGGATAGTGGGTGTCAAGAAAAGTTAGTTCAAGCCAAGCAAAAATTTAGTTGGAGCAGAGTGAAAGAAAATTCCAGTTCATGTCGAGCAAGACAGTAGATGCCGAGTAAATTTCAATTGATGTTGGAGCACTACTAAAATCCAGTTGATGACAAGTGATTTTATAATTGATGCCGAGTGATGTAGTATGTGTTGAGCATCAGAAGATTGATAATGTCAAGCTGTTGCATTATGATAAAGAATGAAGATTTTTCAAATAAAAGCTGACAAGTTTTTTTATTGGAACTTGTGAATTAGGAGGAAGATAAGATTTATGAGTTGGTGGCATAGAAGATAAGTTTCTAAGAGAAGTTTCTAGAGAGGACAAGATATGGGGTAGATACATTGTATCCTACCTAATCCATCTAAAACCCTAATTTAGACAAGGGACAATGAGTGGGAAAATGTTCTAATTTCTTGTGTATAGGAATGTTTGGTTATGAAGTAAAATGAGTTAGAGAGTTTGGTGTGTGAACCTAAAAAGGAGAAGGAGAAAAGGGTTTTTTGCTTCATCAAGTGACCCAAGAGAAGAGTCTTCAATGGCGTACTAAGTAAGAAGGCTTAAGAAGATCAATGCTTGAAGGATGAACAAGTTGTCAGAGCTACAAAGAATGGAAGCCAAGCAGAATTGAGGACTGAATAGAGATTTGTAATCTACAAGTGAAGTTGTAAATTGTATCAAACCAAAGCTCTACTGTTACTTTCTAACAATTGTATTAGTCTAGGGTAAATCCTTTGGAGAAAGGTTGACTTAATAGTCATTTGAAAATCCTTTAATAGGGTGGCATTCAAAGTGAATGGCCTAAAGTCCTCTAACAAGGCTCACTTTTAGCAAGGTGATTGAAATCCCTAAACCGGGTCATATTTAACAATGTGTATTGTAACCTTTGACAAGGTTGGCCTTTCACATGGAATCACTTCAGATGAGTGAAAAAGGAGTAGCATGTTACTGGTGGTTTTTCCGAAATTGGGTTTCCATGTTAAATCATTGTGTCAAATGCACTGATGAATGTGTTGTGTTTCATGCTTTATATTTTTGCAAGATTGACTTGATAGTAACATATAAGTTTTAGTAGATGCATAGTGAATGCACAAATGGGTATGAATGTTTCATGGGTTTGCTAAATTGTGAGAGAATTTTTATTTGTAAATCTTGACCCTGAATAACTGATTCATTGCCCCTCTCAGTTATTCTAAAAGAATTCCAATAGGTTGTTGCATTGATTTGTACATCTTAGTTCATCTATGATGGTTCCTTTACTTGGACTAAATCTTCCCTTCCCTATCACACTCATACTAAACCTAAAAAAACAAATAACACATGAGTGTGAATGAGTTAAAATTAAGGTTGGGAAAGTGTATTGTCTTTTTACATATAAAGAACAATCTTGTAGAAATATTTCTTCCTTGCAGCTTTTAGTTGTGGAAAAATCATTAGCTGGTTATTATAAACTAATTTTTAAGAAAAATTTTTTTCAGCTGATTTTATTATTTAATTCTCAAAAGAAATTGAAATGTTGCATTTTTTCTAGTTATATAAGGTGTTCTTTTTTTTGGATTTTTTTTTATAGATGTTGTTTCAAATAGTTCACTAGAAACCTTTCATTCAATTTTCCTTCTAGAATAGAGGAAAATGGAAAGAGTGTAAGTACATTTATTAAAATCTTAATCAACTTACATGAAGAATTGATTGTTTCATTGTTAAAATTATTTTTAAATTTAACATACTTAGGAATTCTATGACTCTAAGATCGTTACCCAAAATTTTTTGATTCATGTAATTAGATATAACTTTTGTCACTTGATTTCTATAGGACATAAGTTACAAGTTTTTTTTCTTTTTTCTTATTATCTTAGAGTGAATTTATTTATAAAATAGTTTTCATATCAAGCAACATCAAAATGTGATGAAGATATTTTTATATTTCTCTCCTTCTATATCCATTCCTTTGTTTGTTTATTGTTTCTCCTTCCACAGAGGAGAATGTATATCTATTCAATTAATTATTTAGTATTATTTAAATGCATTCATGGAAGTAAAGTTTTTCTTAAGAAAATACATGCCAAAAATATAGATTTAAATGAATGACATATATATATATATATATATATATATATATATTTATTTATATTGGAAAAATAGGTGTAGAAGATTGCTTTTGGTAGGTTTGATTTAAATAATAACTAGATAATAGTTATTATTTTGTTGGGAAGTTCTTATTATAGCTAGCATTTTTTCTCAACGTCACTCTCTTCCAATACTTCTTATTATTTTTCATATGGAAAATTTAGGGCTTCTTTTTTTGTTGTATTTTTATTTATGGTTTTTTTTCTTTGTTCCTATAGTTAGTATAGTGAGAGTTGATTCTAATAGTTGTCTGATTTGATTTTTTCCTTTAACTTTAACATAGAGATTTTTTTTGTGAGTTGCTTCATGTAACAAGAACCCTTTCACAAATCATACAATCATCTAATTGTTAGAATTTGATATGATTAATAACTCTGAAAACTAGTGCAAAGAATAAACATCTAAACTATGAATGCAAATGATACAAAATCAAAATAGCATCATAGAGTTATTCTCCAAGAGAGTAATGCAAATGCTGGAAGCAAAATAGCATTAAGAGGACGCAAAAACAAGAGATACAAATACAAGCCAGGTAGCATGCTTATATAGGCTAGGAAGGGGAGGAGGTGGCAACACCAACCAATGAGGAACAACCATTTATCAGACTAAAGATAGAAAAGTATCTTCCCAAGATAGCTAATGGATGGTCACATGGAAGAAGGTGACACCTCACAACCATTCACCTATTAAGACATGCTTTATTAACCTAAGCAAGATTACTAAAAGTGTAGGAACAACCTAGCAAAATAGGAAAAATAAAAAACTACACTAACACCCCCCCCATAAGCGAAGCTTAGGTGGATGTAGAAATGGGTCCCGACAACAAGGCCTGATCAGGTACCCAATACAAGAAAAAGAACTAGATGAAGGAAACTAAGCCTCCAATCTAGGAAATGTCCCAAAGAGAGGAACAAAAAAGAGCATGAAGCATCTCCAAAGCATGAAGTTGCAAACACTGTCAGAACAAACTGCTAGAACCCCCATTGAAATAGTGCATGACCAGGTAGAGAAGACAAAGTCTGAAGAGCTGATCAATCGAAGAGGTGACCTCCAAAGGTAGGAATGAATGAGTGTCTATATAGTAGATGAACCATCTCACCAAAATGTATAGGTGCCTAGCCACTACATCCGCCTAGTACATAGGAACAAAAATTGAATATGTAGTTCACTCAACTAAACCAAGGAAGTAATAGAGCCAATAGGTGAACCCCCCCATAATGCTGAACAGGGAGAGGGGTGACAAGAACATTGAAATCCAATGCCAAAAATATCTACAAGAAGAAGAATCAGGAACACCAATAGTGTAATAGAGGTACAAGCACAGGATAAAGGGCGATGTCACTGACACACTGCATGGGCTAATGTCATGGAAGAAAAATTCATTTGATAAAGGTGGATGAGCAAAAGATGGAAAAACATCATGACCCCCCATGGCACTTTATAACTGAGTGCGAGTACAAACAAACACAAGGTGTACAAGATCCCAGATATGCAAAAGTAGGCCCTTTATCTCAGTACGACATTAGCCCATGCAATGTGTCGGTGAAACCGCCCTTTATCCTGTGCTTGTACTTCTATTGCACTATTGGTGTTCCTAATTCTTCTTCTTGTAGATGTTTTTGGCATTGCATTTCAGTGTTCTTGTCACCCCTCTCCCTATTCAGCATTATGGGGGGGTTCACCTGTTGGCTCTATTGCTTCCTTGGTTCGGTTGAGTGATCTACGTATTCAATTTTTGTTCCTATGTACTAGGTGAATGAGTGTCTATATAGTAGATGAACCATCTCACAAAAATGCATAGGTACCTAGCCACTACATCCGCCTAGTACATAGGAACAAAAACTAAATACGTAGATCACTCAACCGAACCAAGGAAGCAATAGAGCCAATAGGTGAACCCCCCCCATAATGCTGAACAAGGAGAGGGGTGACAAGAACACTGAAATGCAATGCCAAAAACATCTGCAAGAAGAAGAATCAGGAACACCAATAGTGCAATAGAAGTACAAGCAAATGGTAAAGGGCGGTGTCACCGACACACTGCATGGGCTAATGTCGTGGAAGAAAAATTCACTTGAAAAAGGTGGATGAGCACAAAATGGCAAAACATCATGACCCCCCATGGCACTTTATGACTGAGTGTGAGTACAAACAAAAACAAGGTGTACAAGATCCCAGATATGGAAAAGCAGGCACTTTATCTCAATGCATTTATAGAAAAAGGAATGCAATAGAATAGAAGAATACAATGCTCAGAAGTCAGAAAGAAGAGTGAGCCAAAAGAACAAAAGAAGAGATTCCAGGACCTGTAGAATCCAAGTAATCTGCCAGAGTGTGAAAGTGCAAAACTCGAAGGAGAAAGAACTTAGAGTAGAATCTAGATAAAAGACCTCTACAACTGAATAACACATAGAACCAGCTTTCGAACGATATCTGGCGAGCCCAGAAAAGAGTTTGAATGAGTGAGATATGGCTCTCGGAAGGCAAAATAGAATATCTGGCTTTGACTGCCAAAATAGGAAACTAAACTGTAGAAAAAATCAAAAAAACCTATACCATCATCTCCATCTCAGAACCAGCTTTCTGATGCATTTTTCGGATCAAAAAAATATGTCTGTACGCTCAAGTTATGGAAGAAAACCCAATAGGACCTCCTCATGAAGAGCATATGCTAAAAGCGACACTTGGGAAAACTAATCAAGGAAACAAATAGCACCACTACGATCTACTCAAAAAATCATGCACTTTCAAAAAAAAAAATCGCCTCAATACGAGGTCGTATGAGAAAGTTATGATCCTCCAAAGTTTACAAAATGACAACTGTGCATAGTCATGGCTAAGAATCTGCAATTTTTGAAGAATTCATGCATGAAAATCAAAAAACAACTCCACTAGTGGATAGAGCACAAAAAAATAGCCAAGTTCATAATAAGAATCATCAAAATTGGAGTCCATATGAGCAAGAACGAGACATTTGAAAATTGTGTTCAAATCTGTGAATGCCAACGGAGAGGGCATGGGTGTAGCTTTGCATGCTCGATTTTGAAAAATATACAACTTGCATGCAAAATCTAAAAGATACCCAAATGGTTTTTTGGGGCTGCAAACAAAACCCATAAACCATTTTTCTTTTTGATGTACAGAAGATGCTGCTGTAGTGTAAATTGGATGCCTTTAATAGTAAAAAATGACCCCAGCAACCAAAATATGAAATGCAAATGCTGGATTAGCTTCCTAAGTCCATCAATGGTATGATAGAATCTGCAATACTGATTGAAAACTTCAAATATGCAAGTTGGTTGTTAGATTTGATATTGAAACCCCAGAGAAAATTTGTTTTTGTCAAAACTTTTTTGATTCTTAGGATCATCCAAAGATGCAAGAGAAGAGCATACTTCATTTTTCAAAAAAACTACAATAAAGTTTATTAGCCCCCCCCTGAATCTCTCAAATAAGGAAACTAAAATTTATTCTTGCACATAGAAAAGCTCTGATACCATGTTAGAACTTGATAAGATTAATAACTTAGAAAACTAGTGCAAAGAATAAATATCTAAACTATGAATGCAAATGATACAAAATCAAAATAGCATCGTAGAGTTAGTGTCCAAGAGAGTAATGGAAATGCTGGAAGCAAAATAACATTAAGAGGATGCAAGAACAAGAGATACAAATACAAGTCAGGTAGCATGCTTATATAGACTAGGAAGAGGGAGGAGGTGGCAACACCAACCAATGAGGAGCAACCATTTATCAGACTAAAGATAGAAAAGTATCTTCCCAAGATAGGTAATGGATGGTCACATGTAAGAAGGTGACAGCTCACAACCATTCACCTATTAAGACATGCTTTATTAACCTAAGCAAGATTACTAAAAGTGTAGGAACAACCTAGCAAAATAGGAAAAATAAAAAACTACACTAACACTAATCTATGTATAACATCTTCATATTTAAAGAAGATATTCATATTTCATTGCTAATAGATTGGGTCATTGTCATGGCATGGAGTAAATTATATATGGTTGGTTAATCAGAAAATGCAATATGATCAGTCATAGTACTATCTCTCACTTAGTATGGGATTCAAAGGGGTGGAGACTGAAAGCATGGATATTGACTTCATTTTCTTGATATTCATTTAAAAGAAAATTTAAATAAAACTCTTTTAAAAAATAGAAAATTGTATTAATGGTAAATTATCTAGTTTCTTTCTTTCTTAGATTTAGAAAAACCTATCAATTCTATAATGCATTTGGAAAGGAGTGAACAAGGATGAGGTAGAAGAATTGGTTGTAAGTGAGAATTCAGAAATATTATTGGGAAGAGGAACTCAAAATAAATCTTGAGAACATAGTTCTTATAATTAAGATACAATTATATCTTAAGTTTACATCTTCTGATAAATTTAGAGTTATGGACATTTAAAATTGAAGACTAGGAGTTATATGAAATTGCCTACATACTCTATGGATTTGTCACTAAGTAAAAACCAATGCTTTTCACTACAATTATAGTTCTAAATTTATTCTTTTTTATCTCTTCTAATGAGATTTTATTATTAAAAAAAAAGAGTTAATTTGGAGCAAACCTAAGTCAATCATGGTTTTTTGGTCATAGCAGTCACAACTTTCAGAACAATTGTAATGAACATAAAAAATATGACACACTTTCTTATTTAATTTTAATTAAGGTTCTACGTAACCTACCAATAATTTTATTTGTTAAGTGTTCTAGAGGCTATACACTTTTCTAACTTCAAACATCTAAATAAATTATACTCGCTTATCTATCTAATAACTTCACTGACTAGTTACATTGTTTCATACATAATTTAACATGTAGAAATCTACAAAGTTAAGATATGGATGGTTCTAAGATCTTCATGGATTAGTTATATTTTTTGATATTGATGTAGGAGCATCCTGGGTGTGACGGAAATCTTCCATTACCCAATTTTATTTTTTCAGCAGTTTCTATTTTAATCAAGACTAGTAGACAATGAGGTTAATATTTTTCGGAGCTTACTATTTTTAGTAAGTTTTTCATATGAGCTTGGAATGTTCTAGTTTTCTACATGAAAGTTCCTTTTAGAATTATAAGCCTACCATAAAAATCTCATTGCTCTACCTTCAATACCAAAGAAGTTAATATTGCAAATTTCCTATGGAAAATTTTGGAGAAAAATCATTGATCTTAGTTTTGAAGGCCTTAGAGGCTCTGGCTGAGGTCCAAAAATTCAATGGATGGGTACTTTTGCATATCGAAGATTGTAGATCAGGAGCTAAGAGTTATGATCAATAAGAGCTATGATTTGTGAGTTATGGTCTCTAGAAGTTAGGCTACCTTACTCGTGGTCATAAAATAAAGTTTTTAATTCTTTGAGCTAATTCTAGTTTAATAAATATAATTCATATAATCTGGGGTTTGTTGTCCTCGAGGATTAATTTTTGGAACCTTCTTGGGCAGTGGAAAAGTTGGCTATACAATGAAGTCCTGTAGGATTGTTTAGGATAGTTCTAGGTAGCTCTAGGTGATAGTTCATAGCTTTGTCTTGTAGTTTATAGTAATGAAGGCATCCATGTGGGTTAGCATATTTTAAACCTAAGTTATGTAATTTCATAGTTATGGCAATAATAAGAAGCCCATATTTTGTTCTCATAATTGTTGTTGTTTCTTTGTTTCTTTATGTGTTTATGGTATTAAGGGGAGCACCCCTCATCATGTGGTATTAGAGCTAGAGTTCTTGATCAAGTGGATAGATCACCAACTTTGAGGAAGTTCAACCTAGGACAATGGTATGGGCTAAGCATGTGGATAGATCATCAATTATGAGGTAGTTTGCACTAGGTTTTTAGCAAAAGCAATAAAATGCCTTCACAAAGAGAGCATGGAAAGAGAGTTGTAGGTGTTACATCTAAGGGTTTTAGAGCCCTCCAAAGAAAAATGTAAGCATTAGAAGACAAAATGTGCAGAGGAATAAATCTTTCCATAAGAGATGAAAGTGAAGATGAGGACGAAGAAGAAGAAAATGCTGAAGTAGAGGTAGTTATAAACCTAGAGGAATATAGGCTTTTTAAGGACATCTCCAAGATTAGAAAAAGACCTAAGTCTGAGGTTCCCACATTTTTAGAAAATCTTAACTTAGAGGATCTGATCAATTTGGATCAATGAATCTGAGGAGTACTTTTAGTATGAAGATATTGAGGATCTTGGTAGGGTCAATTTTGTGAAGATGAAACTAAAGGGACATACAAAGATCTAGTGGCAAGAGATTCAGTTGGAGAAAAATAGGAGAAGAAAGGACAAAATCACTAGATGGGATCGGATGATAGGTTGACTAAAAAGACAATTCATCCCCATGGATTATGAGCTCGCTTTGTTGAGAAAAATGCAAGGGTTGAAGTAAGTGGGAAAATTTTTTCAAGAGTATATAGAGTTCTACTGAGTTCTAATTAGAACCGACCATGCAAAGGCTAATAGGGAGAAGGTGGTTTGTTATCTGATGGGGAGCTTCTTCTTTAATTAAGAGCTTCTATCTCTTCCTAGGCTACTCCTAGCACACTATAGGGTCTTCTCTCCTTACTCTAACTTAGAGGATCCCTCTACAATCCCCTTTCCATAGGAAACTCACCAACCACTTCAAAACTTAATGCCTTTCTCCCAATTCACCACAAATGCCTTCTTTTGTCTTAGAATACTAAAACCTCTCCCAGGAACACCAAGTGCCTCAAAAACAAGATATAACCCTCCTATTGAGGTTCTTAATTCATTCCTCATCATTCGCTCCATTCTTTCAAGGTTCTTTCACCCAAATCACCAAATTCATTAGGTAGGCCTTGTAGCCGTAAGACCCCCTATTGGCCCTCCTAAAATCAAGGAAATAACTATAACTCAAAAAAACCCTTAATAAGGCCCTTTTATATGCTAGATTGTTGTTCCCTATGAACACCTCTTGATGATTTTGTAGGCCTAGGATTCCAACAATGTTTGTACTATATATATTCATAAAACCCTACTTTTAATGGTTTTGGTAGGAATGTTGGTGTTTTCTTTGTTGCAAGTGTCAAACTCCATATCCAACCTCCTACTTTGAGTTTTTATTCCCTTACATATTTCTCCTACCTTACCAATTCAAGAATGACCCATGCCAATCATCTTTTCTTCACAAGAGCTCGTTACACGCATTCCCTTGGACCTTGCCAAGCTCGCTAACTTTCCTAGGGCTCACTTTTAAAAATAGAAAATGGCCTTCCACAACTTCCACAAACCTTATTTACAATATTAATATTTCCTTTAGTGTTGTTCGTACACCCAATTGTCCAACCCCTAGAATTGAGGTGGAAAAGTATTAAATAGAATTAACATTTCCTCCTAGTCTATAGTTTGACCCATAACTACCCCAAATTATTGGTTTTCAAAACTGCTCAAAAAGTTATCCAACAATTTTGTAAAATTGCAAAGTTGTCAATGCAACTTTTTAACAACTTTTGCAATTTTTCTCCTAAACTCTCCCAACTTGAAAATAATGTTACAAATCTATCTAGAATGACCTTATAACACCTAAGGGCCATCTTGATACACTCCTTGTCCTATTTCATGGCATTTCACATTAATTATCTTCCTAGAGCAATTTTTCTAGTTTCCTCTAATCAGTGCCTAATTGACCAAATTAGATTCCTAAACTAGATCCTAATAAATCAAACCTTATAACTATATCCTAGGAATTTATCTTTAGTCCTTATTCATCCCATGGTTGGTTAGACCATCTACAAACCAAAAATAGTCTTAGCATTTTGATCATACCCTAGGTGCTCTTGCACCATTGTCCCCTTGTATGAATAAGGTAAAGTACTGCTAGAGTTAAGAAATCAATGGTGATGCCCAACTTCTTGAAGTCATCTTCAAGAATATAAGTTTCCTCAACCTTAATTAAATCCATCCATTTCACCAAATTTTCCTTGAAGACCTTATTTCTTGTGTTCTTTGTCATCCAAGAATTCAATATCTTTCCAACCTATGGTTTGTTTTTTTTAGGTAACTTCGTGTCTGCTACATCATTGTTTAACTCTTCCCGATACTCTATGTCCTCCATCTTAGGACCTCTGTATGGTACTAATTCTTTCACATTTAAGATTGGAGAAAGAGACATTTCCTTTGGTAGATCTATCCTATGGACATTGGGTCCATACTTTTCAAGGATTCTACATGGCCCAATCCTCCTCATCTACGACTTGCTAGGGATACACTTTTATAACCTAGCCATGTTGAGATACACCATCACCAAGTCTTCCACTTGAAACAACAACTTTCTTCTCCCTTCATCCTTTTTCTCCTTCAAATTGTGATTGGCTTCCATCAAAGTTTTCTTCACCTAATCATGTACCTCCTTCATTGACTACACAGAGTCATGAGCTTGTCCACTGATCTTTTCATGTGAAGGTAGGTCCCTCAACTCCATTATACCTCTTGGGTGAGTACCATATACCACTTAGAAAGGACTTAGCCCTATTGTCCTATTCTTTCTATTATTGTATGCAAATTTTTCTTGGGGAATAACTTGTTCCCAACTTTGTCAATATTCCTTGGTGAGGCACCACAATAGGTTGTCTAATACCTTATTTGTTAGCTCTATTTGACCATTAGTTTAAGAATGGTAGATAGAGATATGTGCTAGGTTTTTTCTAAGCCTCTTCCATAGGGTCTTCCAAATGTTCCCCATAAACTTAAAATCCCTATAAACTACTATGCTCCTTAGCAAGCCATGGATCCTAGCCACCTCCTTGAAGAATAGGTTGGCCACATTACTTGCATCATGTGTAGTCTTGCATGGTATGAAGTAGCTCATCTTGGTGAACCTATCTACTACCACAAAGAAACTATACATCCCTATCCTAGTTGTTGGTAATATCACAATAAATTCCATATTGATGCACTCCCAAAGCCTATTAGGAATGGAAAGAGGTTGATAGAGCCCTGTATTTAATGAAGTTCCTTTTGAAAAATGTTGTACTACTTCACATACCTCCTAGTGTCTCTCTACATTTTAGACTAGTAGTAGAACCTTTCCACGAGGTCCAAGGTCTTGTTCAGACCAAAGTTCCACTCATTCTCCAATTGTGCTTCTCTTGTATGAGATTCCCCCTCATGGATCCCTTTGGGATGTATAACTTTTGACCTTTAAACAATAGTCCATTTTGTAGGGTATATTCATCAAAGTCGCCATGTAAATGATTAGAAAAATCATTACATACCTTATAAGCCTATGAGAAATTAGTGTCCTTCTCATATAGATCTTTGAAACCATCTAACCCAATGATTTTCAACTTGACTTCTTGGACTGTCAAAAACCTCCTGCTCAAAGGATCTACCACCTTATTATTTTTCCCCTTCTTTGTTTGATAATGAAGGTATCAGAATGAAAGAACTCCATCCATTTGATGTGTCTAGTAAACTTAGCTTTTATTGTGAGTTAATAAAACTCAAGGCTTGGTTATCTATGAAGACAAAAAACTCTTTAGGCAATATTTTAGTGCCTCCACTTCTTGAGGGCTTGGACAGGTGCATAGAGATCTAGGTCATATGTTGAATACCTAGTCTTGGCTTCATTAAGCCTTTCACTAAAAAATGCTATTGTTATACCCTCCTAGCTCAAAACTGTCCCAACTACTATGTTACTAGCATCACACTCCTCTACAAATGGTCTCTCAAAACTAGGTAGAAAAAAGATAGGTTTGGTTGCTACCTCCTTTTTAAATCTCTCAAAACTCTGATCTATAGAGTTATTCCTCATAAATTTAGTTTTCATGCCCCCTTTGATTGTATCCATCATAGGTGCACATATTTCACTAAACCTTCTTACAAAATTTGTATTAAACTATTCCAATCCATGAAAACTCTCAACCTCAGTAGTAGATCTAGGTGTAGACTAGCTCAAAATAGCCTCTACTTTCTCCTTTTCCATCTTAAGATTTCCTTGGGAAACTACAAATCCTAAATACCCTAGTTCTTCTTACATGAACTCAAATTTCTCCAAATTTATTGTCAACTTCTCCTCTTGGAGCTTTCTCAATACCAACTCTATGTTTTTCATATGTTCCTCCTTGGCCTTACTAAAGATGAGAATGTCATCTAGATATACCACAATAAATACCCAAATTTAATCCTTGAATACCTCATTCATGACCCTCATGAAGGTACTTGGTGCATTGGTAAGGTCAAATAGCATTACCAACCACTCATAGAGACCCTTAATAGTATTAAATGAAGACTTCCATTCATCCCTTCTTTCATCCTACTCTCTTAGGTGGTAGGGTAGGTGGTACTCTATCACATATGATGTCTTGAAAATGGTCCAATAGTTTGTATACTTTTGTAGGTATATATGTGGATTTAGATGTCTTTTCCTCCTTAGGTTTTAGCATGATAGCATAACCTAATCCTTCACTCTCTTTCAAGTTTGTATGGAATTCCTTTCCACTCATGAGAAATGATTTAGTAGTATATTTATCCACCTTGTCTTCATCAACAATTGATTGGATTCTATAAGTGGTAGTATCCTTTTTAAAGGAATACATGTTCTCCTTCCCATGATGCATTGCCTCCCTATCATACTACCAAGCTCTTCCCAACAATAGGTGACAAGCATCCATGGGAAGCACATCACAGAAGATCCTATCCTAATATTTTCCAATGGTGCTACCTACCCACAGTTTTTCATTCACTTGGATGTTGTGTCCCTTTCTCAACCACATCACCTTGTAAGGACACACATGCAGAATCTTGGTAAAATCAAGATTTTGTACTTTCTCATCTAACAAAACATTTTCAATAGACCCTGAATCTATGATTACCACCACTATTAGATCCCTTATCGCTACTAGAGCCTCCTCTCTAACTTGTTTCATTGGTTTGCTCACTCCACTTGGAGTCTCCATAGCTCCTTTGCTCATTACTCCTACTAATAGAGACTCCCCTCGAACCACCTCTGAAGTCCTTACCTATGCCTCTATTATAAGAATTGGAGTCCTTTTTCTTCTTTAGTTTTTCCTCTACCTTCCTAGCCATTTGAAAACAACTCTAAAAATTGGTGAGGTTAAACAAACTCAACTCAACCTATATGGACCATTTAAGGCCATTTATATACCTTGCCACATTGATAGTCTTTGCTTCTTGCACCCTTGACCTTAGTGCCAACTTCTAAAATTCCTCAGTATATTTAGCCACATCAATTTCTTTCTGCTTGATGTTCTACCTTTTTTATGGATCTAAATCTCATAATCCTCTAGTAAATATGTTCATGAGCCAACCCTGTTAAAGGTTACAAAATCACACTGTTAGGTGTGACCCTGTTAGAGGATTTAAACACTCTATTAGAAGTGGCCTTGCTAGAGGTCTTTAGAACAATTCAACTAAATTGTCACCTTGTTAGAGGATTTACAAAATGGCTATTAAACCAACTCTATTAAGAGATTTGGATTCACTGCTGCAAAGGTTATAAAGCAACAATGAAGTGACCTGAATAATATGAAACTTATCTTTTGCTGATTACAGATCTCTGTTCGGCTTGATTGGATCCTTACTGATCATATACAACTTTACAGCTCCTTTAATCCTTCATTAGGATTTTCTCAGTCTCCTCTTATCCAAGTATTTTCTTTCGCATCCTTGCTTCTCTGTTTCTTCACTTATTTTTACACCTTTTTTTCTCACACACTTTTACAACTTGAATAACTCTATATATATATATATATATATATATATATATATATATATATATATATATATATATATATATATATATAGATATATATATTTTAGATTATCAATTCGGCTCAAATAACTTGGAAAACAATTATTCCAACAGTCGGCTGAATTGCAAGATTTAACAAATCCCTTTACTGGCCGACTCAGCACGATAAACTCTATTCAAAAATAATTCCTGTGTTAACTGACTGAGCCCGGTTAATACAGAGAATTCCATGAAATCCTTCAGTCGCCGAGTGAACTCAGTAAGCACTAAGTTCCCTGTGATGACCGAGTGAGCTCGATGAAACCGACTCCACTTTGATGACTGAGTGAGCTCGGTGAAAATTGACTTCTCCATCTTTTCTTCGATTACCAAGTGATCTCGGTGAAAACTGACTTCTCCATCTTTCCTTTGATGACTGAGTGAGCTCGGTGAAAACTAACTTCTCCATCTTTCCTTCGATTACTGAGTGAGCTCGATGAAAACTAACTTCTCCATCTTTCCTTTGATGACCGAGTGAGCTCGGTGAAAACTGACTTCTCCATCTTTCCTTCGATGACCAAGTGATCTCGGTTATCATTGTCTGAACTCGGTTAACTAAGATTAAAGACTTATATGACATTTTGTGTGACATCAAGGACAAAACTATCCAACACTTCCAACTTCTCAATCAACTAGACCAATAAATAGATTAAACTTCTTAATATTACCTTATCCAAACTTTATAATAAAACTAACAACCTCGTATACTGAGTATCAGAAGAAAATTCATGTATATACAATCTATACTAAGTTGAAACACAAAATAAATATGCAACACAATCAACAATTCACACATCCTTACACAAATATTTAATGTGGAAACCATGTAAAGGGAAAAACCGCCTAGCATTGGCAACCCAAAAATTTCATTCTTCTAAAAAGATCTCTATAAGGATCCAAGCTTGTTTAAGGTTACCTATGTTAGAAATAATAGTCCACCAAGATAATTGGGGTGGGTCGGGTGTGTGATTTAATTATCTAATTAAAACATTTATCAACCTTAATTAATCTTAACCATTCCATCAAAGTAAACAACTACCATAGCAAGACGCATATACACAATTAAACTAGTTTTGTTAACAAGGGAAACCCTTGATCAAAGGGAAAACCCAAGTGGGAATGATGCCCGCAAAGATATACTAATATATATATTCCTTGTTAGAGGATGAACCCTATTAGAAGTCTATAAAAACATTCAGTACATAAGAGTCCATCTTAGGAGACTTTGAATCCCTGTTAGGAGATTCCAACCATGTTAGGAGTTGTACCAACACTATTAGGAGTTGTAGAAATCAAAAAGACCCATTATCCAAACACCTTCTAGGGCAAGACCACTGAATTTCACTATCCAATTGATCTCTCAACTATTCCTTGTAGAATACTTGTTTGTATTGTGCTTTAATCCTCTTTTATTTGTCTTGTCAACCATACCAATTACTATTAAACCTTCTAGACTTGGTCAAAAACTTCATCTCCAAATATCAAACCTTAGATCTTAGAATAAAACATCAGCAACAAATTTCTCTCCAGCTTTGCTCTGTTCTTCTTAACCAAGCATATCAACTTTTTTCTCTTCTATTCTGCTCTTTGTGCTTCTTACAATCATTTCTTCATTCATACACAACAAAGGAATTTTTCCTTCCTTTATACCAAATTCATAAAACGATTACCTGACTTGTCTATTACACCTCAATTAATTATTATAGGACCTCATTAAGAACACGCTATAGTTATTGATAACATTATTCTGTCACCTTTTGACTTGAATAGATTTATTTATGTTTAATATTATTATGAGCAAGATTAACCATATCATATCCAACATATCTTCTACACACTTTTATTCATGCTTCTCAGAATAACAACTCTGTTGAGGGATATAACAAGTTTACCAGAATATGCTTCTATAAACACTATCTTAGAACTGTCTGCACCAAAACTGGATAACTTCTTCCAGCCTTACTATCTATTGTTCCTGAGGTTAGGTTCATATTCTAAAAATTTAATAGTATCTCCCATTAACCTCGCTAGTGAAAATAATCAACAATTTTTCTGTACTAACTTGATCTTTACTATTGTTCTTCTATCATATACCACAAAAAACTTCTATGTTCACATCAATGACAAACATAGTCATGAATGTAACATACCATCTTGATAATGATCTAATCATGTTTCTACAATACACCCCCATAGGAACTTCATCAGCAATCATGCTTCCAACAATCTCCCCCTTTGGCATTGATGGCAACATAGATGAATATTATCTAGTTCCAAAAATACCAGCTTTAAAAGATTGTTATCCTTTCTTTTCAAATCCTGTTCATCAATCATTCTCCCCCATTGATATACCTTAATGTGCTCTATATGAAAAAATTTTGCATGCTATAATCTCTCCCCCATTGACATCAATGCCAAAGGTTTTAACAACCATATATCTCTACAATAACTATCTCTTACTTGCTCAAGCGTCCAAAGATAATGTACAAAACAACATTTATCAAGAGTCCTAGATGAATCTATCCATCAAAAATACTCCCCCATATAAGAAGCATCAACATATAGTCCAAAAAAATAATTGTGCTCTATATTACTGGACTAATGAACTCTTGCATCATCTACTCAGATGTAGGTAGGAGCAGAACCTCTAGCATACCTCACAAATACTCAAAATTCTCTTTGGGAAGAGGCTTGGTGAAAATATCTGTAATCTTCTCTTTGGTGCTTACATACTTTAATTTGATTCCCTTTTCTACAAATTTCTCTCTCAACATGTGATATTTGGTAGAGATGTGCTTAGTCTTAGAATTTACAACATTGGATACTTAGACATATTTATTGTGCTTGTATTATCACAATGTATGATAATAGGTTAACTAAGTTTTATCCTTATATCCTTCAACAGCTGCTTCATCCAAACAACTTTATTACAATTTTTTGCTGCTACAACATATTTTTCCTCTATTTTACTCTATGAGATACAATCTTTCTTCTTGCTTAACCAAGAAACTATTAGTGTAGTTTTTTATTTTTTCTATTTTGATAGGTTTTTCCTACACTTTTAAAAATCTTGCTTAGGTTAATAAAGCATGTCTTATTAGGTGAATGGTTGTGAGGTGTCACCTTCCTACATGTGAGCATCCATTAGCTATCTTGGGAAGATACTTCCTATCTTTAGTCCAATAGATAGTTGCTCCTCATTGGTTGGTGTTACCACCTCCTCCCTCTTCCTAGCCTATATAAGCATGCTACCTGGCTTGTATTTGTATCTTTGGTTTTTGCATCCTCTTAATGCTATTTTGCTTCCAGCATTTGCATTACTCTCTTGGAGACTAACTCTATGATGCTATTTTTATTTTGTATCATTTGCATTCATAGTTTAGATATTTACTCTTTGCACTAGTTTTCTAAGTTATTAATCTTTTCAAATTCTAACATGGTATCAGAGCTTTTCTATGTGCAAGAGTAGATTTTAGTTTCCTTATTTGAGAGATTCGGGGTGGGGGGCGCAAATAAACTTTATTGTAGTTTGAAAAAAAATGAAGTATGCTCTTCTCTTGCATCTTTGGATGATCCTGAGAATCAGAAAAGTTTTGACAAAAATAGTTTTTCTCTGGGGTTTCAATCTCAAATCTGACAACCAACTTGCATATTTGGAGTTTTTAATCATTTTTGTAGGTTCCAGCATGCCATTGATGGACTTAAGAAGCTGATCCAGCATTTACATGTCATATTCTGGTTGTTGGGGTCATTTTTTGATTTTTGGAGCCATTTTTTACTGTTAAAGGTGACTGATTTACACTACAACAACATCTTATGTACATCAGTAAGAAAAATGCTTTCTGAGTTTTGTTTGCAGCCTCGAAAAACCATCTGGGTATCTTTTAGATTTTACATGCAAGCTATATATTTTTCAGAATTGAGCATGCAAAGCTACAGCCATACCCCCTCTCTGTTCGCAGTTGCAGATTTGAATGCAGTTTTCAAATGTCTCGTTCTTGCTCATACGGACTCTGATTTTGATAATTCTTGTTATGAACTTGGCTATTTTTTTGTGCTCTATCCACTAGTCGAGTTGTTTTTTTATTTTCATGCATGAATTCTTTAGAAATTGCAGATTCTCAGCTGTGACTGTGCACAGTTCTCATTTTGGAAACTTCGAAAGATCATAACTTTCTCATACGACCTTGTATCGAGGCAATTCTTTTTTTGAAAGTGCATGATTTTTTAAGTAGATCATAGTGGTGCTATTTTTTTCCTTGATTATTGTGTCCAAGTTTCACTTTTAGAATATGCTCTTCATGAGGGTTTGTAATGCATTGAAATCAAGACCACTAAGTATCTCTTTCTACTGGTAGTTGTAAATGCACTAAAATAAAGTGTCAAATCATATTTCTTTGGGGGGGGGGGGGGGGGGTTCTTTGATTGAGTAAAGAGGGGGGGGGCATTATCGTGGCTGGGTTCTCTTCTTTCTAGCATTTCTTCTCTGCATTTCTTCATCATGGATCAAAAAAATATGCCCATCCTAACTCCATACAATTATTTTGAGTGGAAATCACGCATGACAATTCACTTAAGGAAAGCTGGATTAAATAGGATAACTATGGGACTTGAAACTGAACCTGCTAAAGATGAAGATAAGCCTAAGTGGTTTAACAAATGTGATGAGGCATTTGGAACATTGTGTTTGTCTATTTCTCCTGAGTTTCTATTTCACATTGAGTCTTTGGATACACCAAATGAAGTATGGACAAAGCTAGAAACACTATTTGGCACACAAGATTCAATGAGGGGTCATATGTTGGAAAATGAATTAATAAGTTTGAGTCCAGGAAATTTCAACACAATCCAAGATTTCTTCACCAAATTAAAATCACTAAGGCTGTAGTTAAAACAATGTGGAATTGAAAAGAAAGATGAACAATTGATTCTTAGTATTCTCTCTAAGCTAAGTTCAGAATATTCTGTGTTTGTCTCTACCTTCTATGCTACTAAGGGTGCACTTGGTACTCAATTCACCATGCCATCTTTAGATGATTTTGCTATCAATATCACTCGAGAACAAGACAATATAATCCAGATGGGCATTCTTAAGTCCTCTAAGTCACATGCCTTGGCTTCCAACCAAGGCACAAAAGAACAACAAGGACAAAGTAGTAACAACAATAGTAAGGACAAGAAACAAAAGAATAGCGAGGAGAAGAAGGATCAGATGACAGTTTCTTCAAAAGCAACTATTGATACACCATCTTCCAAGGGCGATAAGCCTAAGAAAGAAAAGGTCAAATGTGCTTATTGTAAAAGACCTGGTCATGATAAACATAAATGTTTGCAAAAACAACTTGATCACTTGACATACATTCTTGAGAAGAATAATATCAGTGTTCGTAAGTCTATCAAACAAAGTTCTAATGAAGGGTCTAACAAGGAAAAACAAAATAGCAAGGGGAAAGGAAAGGGCAAGGCCCTTTTTGCAGTTGCTTCCTCACCATCCACTTGGGTTCTTGATTCGGGTGCTTCACACCAAATGGCTTCATCTAAGGAAGAACTTGCATCCTTGGAGCCATGTACTATGCCTTCTATTTTGATGGGTGATAACACTCTTGTTGAGGTGTGTGGAAGAGGGTCTATTGATGTGGGGGATGGTACATTCCATGATGTTCCTTATGTACCCTCATTGTCAACTAATCTCCAATCGGTACACCAGATCACTCACACAGGTTTAGGCAAGCAAGTTGAGTTCACTCCTGATTCAATGGAGATATGGGAGTTGCACAATGATTCTACAGTTGTAGTTGGGAGATCAGATCATCAATCAGGACTCTATATGTTTTCTCACTTTCTTCTTGATCCTCCTTTGACTATTTCACTCACTCACTTTAATGATGTGAGCAAATTATGGCATGAGCAGTTTGGCCATCTTAACTTCCACTACTTGCATCAGCTTAACCAGCAGAGCATGGTCACAGGGTTTCCTTCTACTTTGACATTGGAGTCACTTGGAATACATGATAGATCTTCTGATGGGTCAAATTCACTTGAGCAGTCTTCTACCTCCACTTTTGATGCAGAGAGTGATTCAGAGGACTCACCTCCTTCCTCTCCTAGTCATCATTTACAGGTTGATGATTCTCCTCTAGATTCTCCATCTTCTGGTCCACTTTGGGCTAGACAGACCTTGCAGTTTGCCAGTGATTGTGTTCAGGATCCATCAGACACCAAAAAGACTTGTTTACAATTCCAAGATGCTCTACATATCTTCATTGCTGCTGCCTCAAATCCACAGTCCTTTCAAGAGGCTTCTGATATTTTTGAGTGGGGTACAACTACGTAGGAAGAGTATAGTTCCTTGATGAGGAACCACACTTGGGATCTTGTCCCTTTTTCTAAGGGAAGAAAACTTGTTCGATGTAAGTGGATCAATCGAACAAAATTTGCAAGCTTTGTTGGAGGTGCAGGATGCTTCATCTTTTGGGGGGGCCTCTTCCTCTTACTTGGAGTCCTAATTTTCTTTGGGGAGTCTCTTTTCTCTCTCTTTTGGGGGAATTTTATGTACATGGGTACCTCATCAGGCTTGATTTGATGGGACCCATTTCTACATCCACCTAAGCTTCGCTTATGGGGGGCTGTTAGTGTAGTTTTTTATTTTTTCTATTTTGATAGGTTTTTTCTACACTTTTAATAATCTTGCTTAGGTTAATAAAGCATGTCTTATTAGGTGAATGGTTGTGAGGTGTCACCTTCCTACATGTGAGCATCCATTAGCTATCTTGGGAAGATACTTTTCTATCTTTAGTCCAATAGATGGTTGCTCCTCATTGGTTGGTGTTACCACCTCCTCCCTCTTCCTAGCCTATATAAGCATGCTACCTGGCTTGTATTTGTATCTCTGGTTTTTGCATCCTCTTAATGCTATTTTGCTTCCAGCATTTGCATTACTCTCTTGGAGACTAACTCTATGATGCTATTTTGATTTTGTATCATTTGCATTCATAGTTTAGATATTTACTCTTTGCACTAGTTTTCTAAGTTATTAATCTTTTCAGATTCTAACAGAAACCAATCTTCCTCCAAGAAAGAAACCTCCACCACTAGTGCTCTTTCTATCATCCATATTTCCTACCCAATCAACATTAGTATAAGCACATATTGTAAAATTATTAGATCTATCATACCACAATCCAAATATTGGT
Source organism: Cupressus sempervirens (assembly GCA_028749045.1). NCBI lineage: Eukaryota > Viridiplantae > Streptophyta > Pinopsida > Cupressales > Cupressaceae > Cupressus > Cupressus sempervirens. The sequence goes on along the minus strand of CM053790.1, from coordinate 70,084,092 downwards.
GTTCCCTTCAGATACCTAAATATCTTTTTAACTATTGCATAATGTGCTTCTCTAGGATTAGATTGAAATCTTGCAACAATTCCAACTACATTTTCTATATCTAGCCTTGTGTGAGTCAGATATTGCAATCCTCCAATCATAGATCTACATTTCTTCTACTCAACAGTAGATATCTCATCCTTTGTACATAATTGTGTCCAGTTATCATAGGTGTTTGAACTAGTTTACACATTTCCAAAAAAAACATTTTCAATAGATCTTTCAAATACTTAGTCTTAGAAATCAAGATTCCTTCTTTGTCTTGCACAATCTATAATCCTAGAAAGTATTTCATTTTCCCTATCATATTCATTTCAAATTATTTCTTTATCTCTTGTACAAACTTGTCACTTTCATCATCATCTCCTCCAAATATGATATCATCAACAAATATTACCAAAATCGTCAATCCATCATCTATTTCTTTCTAGTATAGATTACTATCTTCCATACCTTTGATAAATCCAAGTTTTGTCAAATGCATGTCTAACCTTGCATACCAAGTTATGGGTTCTTGTTCTAAGCCATACAATGCTTTCTTTCATCTACATATTAGGTCCTTGTCATCTATTAAAGGAAAACCTTCAGGCTATTCTATGTATACCTCTTCTTCAAGTTCTTCATTCAAAAATGTTTACTTGAAATCCATCTGATATACTTTGTATTTCTTATGTGTTGCATAGGCCAAGAATAACCTTACTACTTCAATTATTTCCACAAGGGCATAGGTTTCATTATAGTCAATTCCTTCTTTCTATGAGTAACCTTTACATACCAATCTTTCTTTTTTCCTTACAATTTCACCTTGGTCATCATCTTGTTCTTGAATACGAATTTTTTTCCTATCACATTCTTGTCTATTGGTCTAGAGACTAATTCCCATGTCTCATTCTTCTCTATTTGATCCAATTCTTCTTTCATAGCTTACTTCTAATAGTTATCTTTACATGCCTCATCTGCATTCTTTGGTTCTACTTGAGATATCATACATAGTTCTTCATTGATTATACTTCTTGTCATCACACCTTTATCTTTGCTTTTGATGATCTACTCTGGTGGATGATGCTTTGTCAAATTCTTACCAGAAGTATAGGTTGTTATCTCAACTATTAGGTCTGTTCTAGATTCCAAACTTTGTTCCTTTCTTTTCAATTCTTTATGTTGGTTTAAAGAATAATTTTGGCAGCTAACTGTCAATACACTTAACCATTTTTCACTATACATGCCAAGTGATAACAAGTGTCGAGCAACATAAGGTGCCAAGTGTTAACAATTTTCGAGTAACATAAGGTGCCAAGTGATAAGAAGTGTCAAGGAACATAAGGTGCCGAGTGCTAACAAGTTCTAAGTAGCATAAAGTGTCGAGTGATACAGTTTTGTTTGGGTGCCGAGCTAGCTAGGAAACAACATGTGCCAAGTATCAGTAATGCTTCAAGAGCAGAGTAACTCAGGATGTCAGCATAAGAGTTTGTACCTGCACAAACTATGATGTAAACCATTTTTTTAGCTGACATGAGATAAATCTCGAAAGATATAGAGATAAGAATGAATCTTTTACATTTTTTATGCAATCTGCATGCAACCAATTGGAAAATTGGAAAGTCATGCAACCGCTCAGCAAAAGACAAGTATTGAGCAAGAAATCGAGATTCAATTTGGATCGTAGATCCATATCTAACCCTAATTCTTCGAATTCTTTTTAAGGAAGACAAAAAATAGGTACCTACATTCAGCAAACAAGGATTGCAAACTATTAGGTTTATAATACCTAATACTCTCTTACCATTGTATTAGAAAGGAAATCCTATGTAGATAGGTTGGCTTAATAGCTATCTCTAGATCCTTATCAAAAGGTGAATAAATCCTTTAATAGGGTGACACTTCATGTTAAGTGTTTGAAATCCTTTAACTAGGTCACTATTGACACAGTGTAAAGCCTTTAACAAGGTAAGCCTTTAATAGGGTAGACCATCAGAAGTGGTTGAACAATATTGCTGCAGTAATTTTTGTGGGTATCATCCCCACCCCAGTTTTACCTTCTTATTCCTATGTATACATAAAATAATAAGTAGATTCTTACTAGTTCAAAATCATTTTAAAGCATCTATACACATTCTCCATTCTCAATTTTTTTTAGTACTAGCACTATAGGTATGACACATGGGCTCAGGCTCTCTTGAATCAAACCTTTCCTCAATAGCTTAGAACTTGTCTATTTAGCTCCTTAGTTTTAGTAGGAGTCATCCTATGAAAAGCCTTGTTAGGAAAACTAGCTCCAGGGATTAAATCTATTTGATGACTGATTTGCCTTATTTGTGGCAACCCTTTTGGAAGATTATCAGAGATGACATCTCCGTACTCACTTAATATACTTGAAATTTCAAGTTGAATTCCACTACTACCTTCCTTATCTTTTCTAGGAATCAAAGCATAACACATATGCTAATGTTTCATGCCATCCAAAAAAATTCTTCCATCGATAAGACATACACTAGCACTACTACATACCTTTTCACCTTTCTTTATCAAGGGCTTTAGTTTGTGGTGAACTCTGTCCTTTGTTAGAGAGTATGTATTTGCATGACCATCATGTACAACATGCTTCTCAAACTTCCATATCCTTCTAAATAATAAATGGTAAAAATCCAATAGAATTATTTCATAGAGAACCTCATCATGGTAACTCCCAATCTTGAACTTTACCAAACATTGTTCACTCACCAAGACCTTATGATCATCCTTCACCCAAGCAATCTAATAGGGTTGGGGTTGTTTCTCCCTCTTGAGCTTTAGCTTTGAGACCATCTCTTCTAACACTAGGTTGTCAGTGCTTCCACCATCAACAATCACATCACAACATTTATCCTCACACTTGAACCTAGTATGAAACAAACTCCTCCTTTTCCCAGGTTTAGTCTCACTACATAGTAAGACCCTTTCATTAACCAGAACATTTCCTCTTTTTGTATCCTCTAAATGTAATGATTGTGCATCATCATCCATATGAGCAACCCTTTCTTGATGATCAGCTCTCCTATCTGTCCTTCCTTGGTGTTGAGGGTATTCAAATGCACGATGACCTTCTTCATTGCAATGAAAATGGGTACCACAAAAGTCTCCTCTTCCTGAGCCTTGTCCATGTCCTCTACCTCTTCCTCTTTGATCTCCAAAGTTTTGATCATGGGAGTGGTTGAAACCGTCATTCCTCTGGTTTCAGCTTGTATCCACATCTTAATTTTTCTTCTAGTTCTCATTTTGGCCTCCAAATGACCTACCACTTCCCCTTCCTCCATGACAACACCCTCTTTGCCTTCCATAAAACCTTTTGTTTAGCTTCTCCTCAATGCACAGGGAAAATTGATATGCCTTTTCAATGCTAGTCATTCTAACCATACTTAACTCCTCTTAAATGCTAGGTCTTAACCCACTAAGGTAACGGGCAACCTTTTTCTTATTTGCTTCCACATGCCCTACCCTAATAAGAACTCAATAAAATTCCTATGTATATTCCTAGACAGATTTTTCTACTTGCTTTAACCCTTGTATTTTCTTGAACAAATCAAACTCATAATCAACAAGAATGAACTACTTGTTTAGTTTGTCCACCATGCATCCCATCTTGCGATTTTATCCTTCCCTCTTCCACTTCTTTCCAGCTGAATCTCTTGCCACTAGATTTTTTCATGGCCTTTCATTTTTTCATTCATAAAATTGACCCTATCTTGGTCCTCGATATCCTCATACTCAAAATATTTCTCTAGTTAATTGATCCAGTCAATCAACTCATCTGGATTTAGATTTCTTGAAAATATACCCATGTTAATTTTAGGTCCTTTTCCAAGCTAAGAAATGGCCCTAAAAAGCCTCTCCTCTACCTAGTTTAGGACTTCTTCATCTCCTTCCCCTTCTGGCCCAATATTTCCTTCTTCATTTTCTTCCTCGCTTTTGTCACCTATGACAACATTCATTCCTTTGCAGATCTCTTTCTACAATGCTTGGACTTGTCTATAGAGGGCTCTAACCTCAAGAGTAACAACTCCAACCCTTCCACTATGCTTCCTTTATGGAGGCATCTTCTTGTCTCAAACCCACAACTACACAGTCCTAGTGCAAATTGCCTCAAAGTCAACACTCTATCTACACACTCAGGAAAACCTACTCTAATACCACTTGATGGGGACACAACCCAAGATCAAAATGAACATGAAAAGAAAAGGGGAATATTATTATTAGTAATAATCTAATACTATATTTAGTACACTAAAAATAGACACTAAGACATGTCGTATGGGCTTAAAATGTTGTCTACATCTAGAGAAAATCTTCCTCCAGTACCTTCTCCCAAACTCCACCAAGAACTACCTTTCCAATGCTAGAAATGTTCTTAAATAAACCCCAATTAGGTTTAGCATTGGGAATAAATTATAGAATATAACATTTGGCATTCACCACTAAAAAAGAAGGTTCTAGAAATCATGTTAGAAATTAGTGTAAAATTAGAAGAATCTAGAAATGGTAGTCCAACTTTTGGGAGGCATAACTTTTGATCTAGAACTCTAACTAATGAACTATTTACATTTTTTGAAAGCTTCCAAAGCTCTCTATAGACCTATAGACCAGCTTGGCCCATCCCCCATTTTTTGGGCCTGTACAAGGCCATTTAGTGCATTAAATTTGACTTTGAAGTGCTCTTAGGAGGTCTCCAGGCAACTTAAAACTACTATAACTTTCTAACCATAAAGCCTTTTGACAAGATTCTTCTTTTGAAGTGCTTTAAATTAAAAATACAATTATCCCTCCAAATTACACCCTCTAACTCATCATAATTATGGCTCAATTACAAAATAGCCCATTTTCTACATTGGCATGTATTCCAATGTGCTAAAAAACTCTAACCTAGTAAACCAATATTGGAACTATGAGATTTGGAATCTTTATTTGACCCAAATGGGTATCTATAAATGAAACACTTTAAATAGAAACAAACACTAAGAATATATTTTGGTGATATAGGATTTCCCTTACACCACTAGATGCTCTTGCATTGGGGTAGACAATCGTTTATTATAAAACATTGTAACCTTCATTAGATACACTTAACAACTACAGTAATGAAGATTTGTGGGTGTCATCCCCACCCCAATTTTACCTTTTGATTGGAGGGTTTCTAGGTAACCAAATATCTTGTGTCAGATATGTATTGAATGTTTATTGTTTTGATGCTATAGATGAACATGCTTAGTTTAGTATTTCAGTTTACATGAAGATTATGAGATCGATGTGCGGTGAATGTTTTATGAATTGGATGAAGTTTTGAAGAATTTATTCACACCCCTCCAAAGTTTACTTTCCCTATTGTATTTTTGATACATATAAAATATTAGAAGAGAAACATTTCCCAGCTTATGTGTGAATTGCAAAATTGTGTACCTTCAACTTTTTTCAATGCTCAAGAACACTACCTCATACATCAAGTTGAGGAGATTGTATTGTGTGGCCTATACATGCTAGGTCAATATGGATGGTTGAGAAGCACTAAGAATTTATGAAGGGCTTGGTTCAATAAAGAGCACATCCCAAGGGTTCTATGGTGGATGGATATATGGTATACCTGACCATGGTGTACTTTAGTTAATATCTTCCCATGTTTGCAACAAATATGCATGTCGATGGCATTTGGTATCCCAACTCTATTAAAAAATTTGAAGGTGAGTACTTGATAGGGAAAGGTAGATTGAGAAAAGTGATAGGTAATTATAAGATGCTATTGTAGTTTATTAATTCTTATAAATATTTGATCTAATTTGTTTCTAGGTGGTATATTTGTTTTCTTTATGGTTGGTAATGAGTGGGATGCACGCAATTTTTTTATAGCAAACAATCTTGATTGGATGATCTAGTATGGATTCAAAAATCTCAAGAAAATGTTTGCTTATTAGTAATGGAGACCCCAATGTTAGCCAATGGTACTTGATCTAGTATATGTTTTAAAATGTAGAGAGGTATGTATAAGATTACTAATAATGACCCATAAGTTTAATATCAAATCACATATCTATGAAAATAATCTTGACATATTTGAATCATTGTACATCAAACACCACAAAGATGTGTACTACCATGGTCATAAATTTTTCATAAGACAGTTAGATGAAATAAAGAAAACTTGTCATTATGGGACAAGTGCAATCTTTGAGGTCACTAATATTTTATCTAGAAATGGCATACATGTTGACCTTATGGTAAAATTATTTTTCTATTAGTGAATTAACACTTAGTTAGTTGGCCACATTGCTATAGAGCTAATCACACAAATTACAGTTCATGTCGAGCTCCATAGTGTCTACCTAGCATTTGAGATAGAATACAATGCTTGATGAGTTTTACAATATCTATTGAGCTTCTAAGGAAAAGTGCACTATTAACTAAGTGTAGGAGATTCTATCAAGATTGCACTATTAATAAAGTCAACAAAGATAGTGTTGACTAAGCCATGTGGTGTGAACCGAGTCTACTAAGCTCTTCAATGTTCATTGAGTCAGCTAGTGTTGATCAAGTTCATGTTATTCCAAAGTGATTGGTATGGGCCAAGCATCTACATCAACCAATTTCTAGAGTTTTTCAACTATTGACAAGTGTCAAAAAATCACCCGAGTGGTCTTTAGAGTCTAAGTTACAACAGTGAGCCAACTTTGTGAAGATTGTTTGAGTTTGGTATTGTAGCCAACTCTAGAGGGTGCTTTTTTTATTGGTATATATATGAAATATATCTTTTCATATAAAATGTAATTATATTGAAGAAGAAAGAAGTAGATGAGTTTGAATTAAGAAGGTTACAAGTAGTATAAGGAAAAGTAGAGTCTTATCTATCATAGTTAGATGATCATTGTATTTGAAAGGAATCTCATTCAACAAATCAGAGTTGTAGATTAGATCTCAACCACTGATTCATCCTAACATGTGCATCAGTCAAATCCTTTAATAAGGTGGACTTAAAATTTTCATTCTAAATCTCCTAATAGAGTGCATACTTCATTGTATGTTGTAAATCCTTTCACAAGTTAGACATAACAGTCCTTATTGCTCTAGAAGTGATCAGTTGTAAGCTTTAACAAGCTAACTTTATATGGAAGTAATAAATCTTGTAGGTATCATCCCTACCCCATTTCTACTTTCCATTTGGAAGGTTTCTAGGTTACCAAATATTTTTTCAAGTATTATGAATTTTTTATTTCTTTCATTCTTTCATGCATCCAATTAGATTAGATTACATAGTGAATGTTTAATTGGTGAAATAAAGTATAAGTTTTATTGGTTCTTGATTCACCACCCCTTGCCCCCAATGTTCCTCCCACTCATTCACCCAGTCTATATTACATTTCCAATAATTAGTATTAGAGAATTGGTTCTCAGATCAAAAATTTTAGTAGCTTGAGAAAAGATCATAACCAATGGAAGTCTATAGACTGGAGAAAGCTATTGAAAATGAAAAGTTGGATCTAGAATTAGCCATGAACTAATTCAAGAAAGTGAAGGAGTAGCTCTCTGAATCCCCGAAAATAAGAAAATATCTTACAACACAAATGAATGATAATCTTTGCATTGAAGAAATAATTGAAGATGTTTGTCAAGAAATAAGTTCAGATGAAGCTGATGCAACAATCTCAAATTTACTTAAAAATAATCATACTCTTCATGAAGAAGTCAGAAAGTTGAAAAGAGAACAAGAAATTCAATCAGTCTAAATGTATGAAGTTATGGAACAAATAGAAAAAGCCAAAGAAGAAATAGAAGAATAGGACAATGAAATTAATCAACTATCTCTTCAGTAAAGAGATCTGATTAATCAAATCAATAATGGAAATCATGAGCTTATCAACTTGAGGAAAGAGAATGAAAGATTGTAGAACGATCTTAGCATAGAGAAGCAAACCAATGAGAGGATGATGAAATCTCATGAAAGTGTGAATTAATTGAATGAAAAAACTCAATTTAAACACAAAGGAAAAGCTAGATTAGGATACATAGAAGAAGGTGAATCATCTCAGCAAGGAGCTCAAAAGAGTAAAAGGCCTACTTGTAATAATTGTGGAAAGATAGGAAATACATCAAACAAGTGTTGGAGAAATACTAAATTAAAGTTTAGTGGAATGTATTATAGTTGCAATAAACCAAGACATAGACTAGTTGAATGCACAGAGAAACCTAAGTTTGAAGAAAAGTGTCACAATTGCAACAAACAAGGACACAAATCTTTAGAATGAAAGAAAAAGAAATGAAACCCAATAGAACAAATAGTCAAAGCTATACTTGGTTGGGATTATAATACATGGTGCAAATATCACTATTGTGGTGAGTTTGGGTACATTGGAGAAAAATGCATAAAACATCATACAAGGAAGAGGAATACTATGAAGAGATGTTTTCTACACATAGAACTTGGATATCTTTCCAAGAACTATATGAATTGAGGAAGAATTGAAGATGAAAAGAAAGCAAAGGCTGACAATATCAGAATTCAAATGAGGTATCAATGGGTAAGGAAATCTCTTGAGCATGCAAATTAAAGTAATGAAAGTGTTGACAATGAAGTCAATGAGCTGGGTGACTTGACCATTTCAACCTAGTTCTTTATGGAGATTACTAGAACTCTGACTCTATGAAGGTATCACATACCACTTCTAATCAACAAGTAGAAGATTCATATCAACATTCAAGATGCACAAGGATCACCAAGTTGAAATGACAACTAAAGACATTATCGAGAAAGGTCAGATCACAAGACATTATCAAGGATGGCCTATTTGCAAGACCTAACCAAGATTGGATGTGAATGGTGAGATCAAAGTTCATGTTGAGACAAAGACTTTGCCAAGTTGAAGACTCTGTTGAGTGAAGAGACTTTACCAAGTTGAAGGTATCTTCTAAGTAGTAAAGACTTAACTAAGTGGAGGATATCTTGTGACCAAGAGAACAATTGTACAAAGCATTAATGGTGTTCATAAGGACCAAATTTTGTCAAAAGGGAAGAAATCAAATGATTTTTTTCACCACAAATTTCTAAAGCATAGAGTGAAGGAGAATTCTAGAGCCCCCAAGTGATTTGAAATAATTGTTGTTGAGTCCCATATTTTACCAAGGAAAATGACATCCTCTAGTAGCAAAGTGAAGAAGGGTTAAAAAGTGTTGGTTTGAGGAGTTGATTACAAGGCTCCCACATTCAAACTAAGTAAGATAATCATAGAAGAGCTTGAATGCATTGGAGTGAAATCAAAGATTCCTCCCAAGGTAATTCTTATACATGATATTTGGTCATTTTACCACTATTCAATTCAAGAGTTAGGAACCCTAGAGATGAACTAAGCATACAATAAGCTATATGTGGATGGTATTTTGAAACCCGAACACAAGCATCTGGAGACAAAAGGTCGAATGCATATCTTACATATGCTAAGGGATTTCCAAGGGAAATATATTAGATTTATTCTAATATGAGTCTACGACATGAATTTTTGATTGTATCATCCTATTCAAATTACAAAGAAGATGATACACAAAATAATATGGTTGCTAATGCTAAACAAGGAAAAGACCACAAAAACACTAAGGTTGTTTGAACTAGCCAAGAGAACTCTTATTGAGTGTGATGGTAGAGGGGTGAAACTGAACTACATAATTGACATGGAAATAAAGTTTTGCATTCATGTTATTGCACATAAGATGTAAAGCTCAAGCCATCTAAACAAAATTTTCTATAAAGCTGTTGACCTAGCATACAAGGTGGCAAAGAGTAACATATCGATTGACATTGTTGAGCTTCTATTGAACCTATTTAGTAAAAACATGGAGAGCATCTGAGTGTCTCAAAGAATAATCCATGTAAGTTTGTATCTCTGTTAATTTATTTATCCTTTTAGGTACAATTTTTTTTTTCTTCCAAAGGAACTATGGTGTGGAAGAAGGATACACCAATTTCATATTAGATAAATCATTTTATAGTAGAAATGTGTGAAAATTTTGAGAGTAATATGGATAGTTACTTTGAGTCTTTTAAGGAGAAAATTCAAAGAAAATATAGAATCCCCAAGAAATTGGTGAAAGATTATTAAAAAGATATATGTTTTCTTGTTGATTGTGATAAAGTCCATATCAAAGCATTAAGGCCAAGAATGGTATGGTTTAAGCCTTTGGGATATGAGATTAACATAGATGACACATGGGATATAGTTGAAGCCCTTATCAATGAGCCAGTGGAATCAGAAGCACCATATTTTGGAACATATGAGGAAGAAAAGGATAGAATTGCATTGGAAATTAAACTAACTCAAGCCTTGAAAAGAGGGAAAAAGAAAGTGGAGAAAATACTTAAGCACAAAAAATTGTCTAGATCTCCTCTTATGTTGATTGAAGGCAAAGGAGATAACCTTGAGGAAGAAGAAGGAGAGGAAGAAAATGTAGAGGAAGAACATGGAGAGGAGAACCCTCCCAAGAAGAAAGGGAAGGTCATAATCAATAAACTTACAAAATCCTCCCCTACTATGTTCACTACAAGAAGAAAAAAATCAAGGAAGAAACTAAAGTAAGAAGAAGAAGAAGTAGAGAAAATCACATTTTAGAAGACTATCCCTACCTTTGAAGAAAAAATGAAAATACTAGAAGAAGGAGGAAGTATGGCATCTTTGAAGTCTCTTAGGTATGACACTAGGAGTGTAGAGGAGAAGCAATAGATAGAAGATGCCCTAGTGGAAAAAATGGTAACTTTGTGAAAATACTCTCATGATGAACTAATCAAATTCCTGACAATATTATAAAGGTAGTTATACCTATATGGGAGAATGCACTTAATGTTGCAAAGGACATCAAATAATATACTTTGAGGAAACTTATGCCTAATATGCCAGACAAGGAAGTAAAGGAATTATTGAAGAAAAATGAGCAGAAGCTTACACCAAAATTCAATACATTACTGATCATGTCAAAGGACATAGAGTCTATTGTGAAATCTAACACAATTGTATGCAAGAATATCTATGGTCTGCGAAAACCTAGTGAACGAGTCATACAAATTGATGATGAAGAAGGTGTTGAGAAAGATGATGAAGAAATAAATGATTATGAAATTGATGATACTAGCAATGTAGAAGGAGATGATGTAGAGGATGAAGAGGATCAAGAAGAAATAGGAGGTGATCTTCCTAAAATTTAGATTATTAAAAATTCAAATCCTAAGAAGATAGTAGGAGAGGTAATGGCCTCCCTCCCTTTCCATCCAAGAAAAGCCTTAGTGCAAACTAGCTTAGAGAAGGCTGCTACCTAATTAATTCAGGTAAAAACTACTTCACCAAGCACTCAACTAACCTATAGGGCAATACTATTGAGTGTAATGATAAGTGAAGTTTCCATCAGTCCATCTATCGAGAAATAGACCCAAATCATCTTAGCATTAGTTTCACAAAGAAAATCAGTAAATTTTCATGTTATATCTTTTGTTGATACTATTTTCATATTTGTTACTTCATCTATTGTTTCTTTACTGAGTACTTCTACAATGAGTGTAATGAGAGTCAAGGTCAAGCCTCAACCAAGAATTAAAGTTTTGAAGAAAGATAAGAAAATTAGTCCTTTAGTTATTCCTAAGGAAAAGGGTAAAGAGGTGGAAGCCACTACTAAATAAATTGATCTAGAAGAGGAAATTGTAATACTAGATTGGGATCTTACCAATCTGAATCCTAATCAAATGGATAACCTTGGTGAGCTATGGAAGAAGAGGGAAAAATAACAAAAGCTTAGAGAGGAGAAGAAAAATAAAAATCAAGTGCTTGCAGACATAAAGAATTTTGGATCACCTTGTTAACATTGTTCAGAAGCATAATGAGCAAATAGATGGAAAAGACAAACCTCTACTAAGGTAAGAAAGGAAGTTTGAGAATAAAGTTTTGGAGAAGGTAGCACAAAGTGATGGGGACACAACCCAAGAACAAAATGGACACAACAGAAAGGGAAAATTATATTAATTGATAAAATAAGCTAGTACAAATAGTACAAGAAAATAAACTTCAAAACATGCCCTAAGGGCTTACAATAGCATAAATCTAGAGATAATTTCTCCTTTTAGTACCTCCTCTCAAACTCCACTCCGAACTGCCTTTTACAATGCCAAAAACCTCCTTAAATAGACATTGGAGGGTTAAGGACTAGTAGTACATTCCAGAAAGTGCTAGTAGGCATCCACTGACCAAATAGAAGGTTCCAGAAGCTACGTTAGAAGTCGGTGTAAATCTAGAAGAATCCAGAAATGGTAATCGAACTTTCGAGAGGCATAACTTTTGAACCGTAGCTCCGATTGATGAACTGTTTACATTTTTGAAAAGCTCTCAAAGCGCTCTATAGCCCTATGGACCAGCTTTGCTTGTCCCCCATTTTTTGGCCCTTTTTGAGGTCATTTAATGCCCCTAACCTAACTTTGAAGCATTTTTAGGTTGTCTCCAAAACTCAAAAAATTGCAATAAATTTCAAACCATGGGGCCTTTTGACCTAATTCTTCTTCTGGAATGCTCTAAATCACAGTTACATTCATCTGGCCAATTCACACCTTCTAGTTTACACAAATGATGGCCCAATTACATGCTCCTATTTTTTTCAAGATTTTCTAACACACTGATAGTTGAACTGTGAGAGTTGGAACCTTTATTTGACCCAAATGGGTATCCAAAAATGAAAACACATGAAATAGAAACTAAGTCTAAGTACATTTTTTTTGGGTGACACAGGATTGCCCTTATACCTCTAGATGCTCCTGCATCACAAAGGATAGCTATTGGTCAAGTAGAATACATACTTTTCTTGAAAATTCTGAAATTTCAGTAAATAATGTTGTTACTTTGTTTGTAAAGCTAAGTGACACATCAAGTTTTACTAAGGAGATAAAGGATGGGCTGTTTAAGATAGAAGTTGATTTGAGGGCAAGTGCCCGTTAATTGTCACTTGATCCTAGTTGCATTTCTACACATTTTGTAAAGATTAGGTATTTGTGAGATCTTCAGGCAAAATTGTTGATGGAATAAGCTAGGATAAGGGTTACACTAGTAGAGATACATGGTATGATACTTCCCAAGATGGATGCAATGCAAAAACATATTGGACATGCAAAAAAATTGAACCATGACAACAATTTCTCTATAGAAGATAGCATGATGGAATTATCAGTAGTGGTGTAGATAACTTTATGTGCATAAAATTTTTTGCAAGAGAACTGGAACAAGAAAATATCCATATTTTTGAAGGTACATAGTGATTTCCTTTCACATTTTGGTGTTACCTTGTAATTATGCATTTTTGACATTTGTGTCAAAAAAAAAAGTAATGTAGAATGTATATCATATGTAAGTGAGAATTGTATATACAAAGGTGGAAAAGATGTTCAATATGAAAGTTGTTTATACATAACAAAAAATATACTTACAATAGAAATTTTCAAAAAAATTAAAAAAAGATTAAGGGGTTACCAAGCTACAACAAGAGACATCAGTCAAAAATGAGTTACAGACCAGACATGTTGATAGGGGGAGTTTTGACTTGTATTTTGAGTATTCAAATTTTGGTATGATAAGTGTTTTCTTCACCAATGTCAAAGAGGGGGATTGTTGACATTATGATCAAATTATTTGTCTATTAGTGACTTAACACATAGTTAGTTGGTTACATTGCTACCGAGCTCTATAGTTGCCATTGACCTTATCATATTTCTAGTAGTACAAACCAAATGTTTCAGTACCTACCAAGCTAATCAGTGTTAGGATTAACCTTAGATAGAAATAATAGTTACATACAAATATAACCAATACTAAAAAATAGTAGATCACATAAAAGAGAACACAAGACACCAAGATTTAACGTGATTCACCCAATCCCTGGGCTATGTCCACACATAGCAAGTCCAATATAATTATGATCCAATAATTACAACCTAATTACAATCTCTAATCCCCTACAACTCAATATCACCACAAGAACCAATTTTTGCATCACACACTATGAAAATCCCTAACCCTAATCCTTTTAATACAAGCTTTTTCCACTTACAAAATTAGGGCTAGAATAATAGAAAAATAGTAGCTAACACCTTTTACAATATAAGGTCATTTTTGGCTTTGGAGGCATTGCCCCTGAAAACTCTGATGGGGGCATTGCCCCTCGACCCCACCCTATACTATGATATGGAGCACACCTAGGGCACTACCCTAGGACCCCGTAGGGTTGCTACCCCTTGACCTTGTCTTGAGAGTGCTACCCCCCAACCCCCATAAAAAATAATTGGAGGGAAATTGTGCCAAATAAACCATTGAGTCTGATTAGTCTCAACATCAAAATAATCTCCCACTTGGAGACTGATCAAACTCCATAATAATAACCTCCCACTTGGAGACTAATCATAACATTGCTAAACCTGTAGCTCCCACTAGAATATCAAACCACCCTGGACATTGTTGGTCTTTTATTCTATTCAATCAAGAAGACCAACCAAAATTGAATAGGAGTTTAGTTTCTCCCTTGTTATTACCTTGGTAAACATAATTTTTTGGATTATCATCTATATGTATCTTTTCTAGCATTAACTTTCCATCATCCAAAATTGATTGAATGAAATGGTACCATAACTTTATGTGTTTTTTCTTTGAATGTAGAGCTGAATTCTTTGCAAGATGAGTGGCACTTTGGCTATTCGTGAACAAATAATTATCATTCTAAGGGTGTCCAAATTCTTCCAAGAAGAATTGAATCCATATCATATCCTTGGACATAATGAATGAAATAACCTCTATGAGGTGTACCATGAAATGAAACACCAAAATCTAAAACCCATGAATCATCAATACTTTATAAAGACAAAAGAAAAGCATCCTCTTTAGATTTATTACTTACCACATTTGCCTCCTTGTTCCATTCTGGTTTATCTGGTTCATTGTTCTTTTGAGACCAAAAATCTTTCTTCTTATACCCTATTTTACCACAGGAAATCTCTCGGTCCTCTAGATTGAGAGCTCTTCCCCTTTGACTTTCCTCTTGATTTCCCATGATTTTAGGAATTATTTCTTCTTTGAGTCATTCTGTCTCTAATTTTTACATTCAAAACACTTCCTGATATAGATCCACCTAAGGATTTCCTATGAGTTTTCTCACTCAAAATAACATTGATCACATCATCATATTTTAGGGTATTAGATCCAGAAATAGAATTACTCACATCCATTACCAAGCCATTATAGCTTTTAGGCAAAGAACAAAAAATCAAGAGAACCCTAATTTCTTCATCGAATTTAATACCTAAAAAAGATAACTGCCTAGTAATAGTATTAAAATCATTTAAATGATCTACAACAAATGATCTACAACATATCCACCTTCCACCATTTTCATATTAAATAAATGCTTCATGAGAAATACCTTATCTGAAGCGAAGGGATTTTCATATAATTTTGCTAGGGTTTCCATTAACTTTTTTGCCATCTTTTCTTTTGTAATATTAAATGCCACTAATGGTTCTAGGCATAATCAAATGCTTCCAAGTTCCTTTCTATCTAAAAGATCCCAATCCTCATTTTTCATAGTTCCATCGTTTTAAATTTTTCTTGCCAATGGCTTCCATAAATCCTTTTGATAGAGATAGTCCTTCATTTGCATCTTCCATGACTAAAAGTTCTACATATTAAACTTGTCAACCTTCAGCTTACCCTCATCTACCATCACTCCAACAAAACTATGAGACCTTCCCATAGAGGATCATTAATAAAAAATGATGATAATCTAGCTAAAAAAATTTTGATGACAACTAGGCTCTGATACCAGTTGCTAGGATTAACCTTAGACATAAATAATAGTTTCATGAAAATATAACCAATACTAGAAAATAGTAGATCACATAAAAGGGAACATAAGACACCAAGATTTAACATGGGTCACCCAATCCTTTGACTATGTCCACCAACAACAAGTCCAATATTATTATGATCAAGTGATTGCAACCTGATTACAATCTGTAATCCCTTACAACTCAATATTATTACAAGAATCAATTTTTGCATCACACACTATAAAAATCCCTAACCATAAGCCTTTTTACACAAGCTTTTTGCTACTTATAAAATTAGGGCTACAATAGTAGAAAAATAGTAGTCAATGCCTTTTACAATATAAGGTCATTTTTGGCTTCAAGGATGCTACCCTTGAAAACCATCCTACCTTGTACTATGATAGGGAATGCACCTGGGGCACTACCTTACGACCCTATCTTGAGGGTGCTGCCACCAAACCCCTATAGAAATAATATGGAAGGAAATTGCAACAAATAGACCTATGAGTCTAATTAGTCTCCACATCACAATAATTAGACAAATCATAGTTCATGCCATGCTTCAAAGTGTCTACCAAACATTTGATATAGATTAGAGTTTTTGTCAAGTTTTACAATGTCTACCAAGTTTCTAAGAAAAAGTACAGTGTTAACTATGTGTAGAATAGTCTACCAAGCTTTCATGTTAGCAAAGTGAATGATGACAATGTTGACCGAGCCATGCAATGTTAATTGAGTTCTTTAGTATTCATCAAGTCATCTAGTGTTGATTGAGTTCCTATTACACGAAGTGGTCATTATGGACGAAGCATCTACATCAACTAAGTTCCAAAGTTTGCAAAGTGTTGAGAATTGTTTTTGAGTGTCAGACATCACCTGAGTGGTTTTCAGAACTTGAGTTACAATACTGACCCAACTTTGTGAAGATTGTTTCAATTTTGTATTGTAGCTGACTCTAGAAGTTAATTTTTCAGATGGTTATATATATGAAATATATCTTTTCATATCCAATGTAATTATGTCAAAGACACAATAAGTAGATGAGTGTAAATTAAGAAGGCTACAAGTAGTATAAGGAAAAGAAGAATCTTATCTATCATAATCAGGTGATCATTATAGTTCAAAGGAATCTCATTCAGCAAATTAGAGTTGTAGATTAGAGATCAGCCACTAATTCATCCTAATAGGTGCATTAGTTAAATCCTTTAACAAGGTGAACTTAACCATCTCATTCCAAATCTCCTAACAGAGTGCATACTTATTTGTATGTTGTAAATCCTTTCATAAGGTGGACCTAACAGTGCTTATTGTTCCTAATAGCACAGATCATTAGAAGTGATTAATTGTAAGCTTTAACAAGGTAATTTTATACTACAATTATAAAGCTCGTGGGTATCATCCCCATCCCAATTTTACTTTCTATTTGGAAGGTTTCTCAGTTATCAAATATTGTTTCAAGTGTTATTAATGTTCTATTGCTTTTAGTCTTTCATGCATTTAATTAGATCAAATTATATTGTGAGTTTTTAATTGGTAATATAAAGTATAAGTTTTATTGTTTCCTGATTCACCCCCCCAACCCCCTAGTCACCCAATTTATACTACATTTCCAACAATACATCTTCAAAAATCTCAAAATTGGTACTATGGCATTTTAGATGATATACTTGAGTGTGAATTTAACTCATTCAAATTAGTTCTATTTGTTTTCAAATGGTACAGGCTATAGCTAAATCAAAATTATCCTAATAGGACTATTATTGAACATTATAGTGGATTTATAAAGATGCACACAAGGTAATTTGAGCCAATTGGAGATGAGCCCTATGTTCTTTCAAGCCAATGTGAGAAAGTGTTTTACTTTGATATTACACATAAATCAGGCTTATCATTTGTTCATGATAATGGTGATGATGATGATGGTGATGAAGATGGTGGTAGTGTTAGTAATGATGATGATGAAGGGGAAAAGTATGATGATGGTGATGATAATACACAATATAGGAAACTTATGACTCCCTTGGACTCATTAAGGTCATAACACAAAGAATATTATTATATAACTTGGACTTGATTAGGAAGGTTTTAAGCTTGTTTAAGCTTGTGCAAATGATTAGAGGATGGATTAGGATGGTTTAGGATTAGCTTAGGGATAGGCAAGTGGATGGCATTTAATGAGGGTGGGTGAAGGAGGAGATATTTGTTAACTTTGGCTTGGGTTAGTAAGTTTTAACCCATGTTTAGGGAATGTGACAAGGTTAGGAGGGGATTAGGATTAGGTTTAAAGACATCTTTTAAAAGAGTCTAGACTTTGGATGAGGATAAAGACTTTCTAGAATAGTCTAGAATTTCCTAGGATGAGGATGAAGACTTTCTAGAAGAGTCTAGAACTTCTTAGGATGAGGATAAATTAGATTTTTAGGAAATAAATAAAGTTTTATTTATTTCAAGGGTTTGGGTTGAGGAGATATTTATTAAAACTTTTTTAATAAACATGAGGATTAATATTTAATCTTAATTAAATATTTTGAGTTGGGATTAGGGGTAGGAAATGATGGGATTAGCCTTTAATCATAATTAAAGAAGGATTAGAAGATTTTGGAAGAGGTTAGTGGTCTTAAGGAAATTGGCTAAGTTTTGGGCAAAAAATAAATTTTTTATTTATTTTAGGATTTTTGGTCGATTTATTAATTAAATAATTAATAAATAAGGAAATAATGTTTAAATAAGATTTAAACATTTTTGGGAGGGATTCCTTAATTAAATATTTTTAATTAAGATAAAGGGATTTAATGGCATAAAAATTAATTAATTAATGATGATGTCATCGGGACTTTTTCAAAAAATAAAAATACTTTATTTTCTAAAGGTTTTTAGGTGTCTACAATTACTAGTATAGGTAATTGATAGAGAAGAACATAGAATAAGACTAAAACATATTGTATGGCTTAAGAAATTATTTTGGTAATGAAATAATTACTTAACCATGATAGGTCGACAAACTAGATATTAATCCCAAAGCCATTTTATAATTATCCAAGCATGTGGAAGATCCAAGGCCGATTGAGCAAGAGTTTTAATAATTAGCAAGGTATAAGTAAAGATCATATCTTGTGCATCTAAACATGATGCTACGAAGTTGTGATATGTTATGTGAACTATTGTAACAGAAGTATATGCAATATGCAAGCTTTGTGTGATATGAAATCTAATTTATGATCAGAGAAAGTACAAAGTAACTTAGTGAGACAGTATTGTATGTATATATGCACTTTTGAAGAAACTTATTTGTATATTGCATGTTAGGGTAGTGGTCTCTTCTTGCATACATGGTAATTGTTCTACCAACTCCTAATAGGATTGATGCTTTTAACAGGGCGTAGTCCTTTAACAAGAACTCAAGACCCTATATGTATTTGATAGACTCCTAACAGGATCAATATCTATAACAAGAATTCTTTTTTTTTTTGGGGATCATCTTGTCAGTACCATCTCCAATGGGGTTTTCCCTTGTCCAAGGTTTCCCTTGTTAACAAATAATGGTGTTATGAGTTCTCTATGTGTACTATTTTATTCACTGTTCAACATTATTGGTTTACAAACATATGCATGTTGTAAAGTAATTAATAATATCCAATTATGGAAAAACATTTGTAGAATACTGGTACACCTCCCCTCTTAGTATTATCTATTTCTAAGACTTGGTATTAGAGCATATTTACTCAAAAGAGGCTTAAAAAATCTAGTAAGATCGATATGGATATGGAATAGTTAAAGAAAAATCTTGAAGAAGCTCTTGAGAAAATTGATCTTGTTATAGAAGATAGGTATGAAGATGCAAAAGTTTGCATTGGAAAATTGAAAGATAAAATTCATGACCCAGAATCTAGGAAGGAATCAAAAGACCATAATAGTGACAATGATGAAATAGGAACTCCCAAGAAAGAAAATGAGATATTGAAACATGAGCTGAAAATTGTTGAACTTAAGTTGAGTTAGAAGGAGGATGATAGTAAGAATGAACTAGATCTAAAAACTAAGAATGTAGACCTAAGATCCTAGTTGTCTCAGGTAACATTTAATTTAGATTCTATTAGGATACAACATGCTCAGTTAGAAAAGAAAAAAACAATTGCGAAAGGAGAATTGACACAAGCTAAACATCAGTTAGAAAATCTTTATTTTAGCAGTGAGAAAATTGATGAATGAATATTTTACAAAAGATCTCCTTATGATAAATAATGACTTGGATACCTTATTGGAGAGACATCAACAAAGAAAATTGAAGTTAGAAAAGAAGTAGATCTAGTTATTGATAACCCTAGGCCTAAAAAAACTAAATATATTAGGGGAGAATACAGCTTATCTACAAAAGTTTCTAAAGAAATTAAGAAATTTGACAAATGAAAGGAAGAAAATCAATTTAATTTATATGAGACACATGATGAACCAGAGCAAGAAAAACAAGCACCTAAGGAAGTTAGACATGAATTCAAAGGTATATTTTTTATATGCAATGAAGTTGATCATATGAAGAGAGATTGTACAAGTAAGTCTTTTAAAACCTATTAGTCATTTCTATTGTTATAATTATCATGGTTATGGACATAAAATAGTAAATTGTAAGAATCCTAAGTTTGATAGTAGTAATGAAAGTTGTAGAATCTTTAGGAATGCTAACCCTATAGGTAATGCAAGAGGGACATCACAAAGAAGATCCACTAATGGAGAAAGACCTAACGGACAGAGGAACTAGATTGTATGTGTAGTGCCTTCTCTATTTGATTTTTGTAAGTCATCTTGGTGGATCTAACCTTGTTGATCTCTCCTTGAGATGAGATTGTGATTTAAACCATGAGTGGTCTACACCATTTAGGTTATTGTATTGGTTTCTTTGATTATGCTTGTGGATGAGTTATGAGATTATGATGAGATTCATAGTACACTAAGGTTTGCTCATATGGTTACAAGGATCGATGTGGTATCATGTTGTTGTTCCATGATTACCCTAACATGTGTGGAAAGATTGCACTATGTACTATTACCATGCTATACTGGACTAGTTTCCTATAGCAATGGTTAGTCATTTTTATGACTATGTTCACTTATGTGTTTTAAGTGCCCTTTTATGTTCTCTAAACAACCATTATTAAATTCTTAAATAATTAGAAATGGATTTTCCACATTGGATTTGTTGGTTATGTGTTGGGGATATTTACTTTGTTATGTTTTGATCCAAGAGATATTTGTTACTCATGTTATCTTTTACATTTGAGATGACCTAAGGTTAGATGTTATACCTTGATTTCAAAATCATAGATGTTAGACTACTATACTATTTAGTTGATCATATTTCAAGATGATGCCATTTGGAGATGACAATGTGTTTTATGATGATATTTGGTTCTCTGGTATTTGAACATATCCATGATTATACTATGTGATGGATTTAATGCTATGGTTAGTTAATTCATTATTATTTCATTCAGCTATATGAAAACATGAGTGACATAAATAGATTATTTTAGTATAATTGAATAAATTGTTAAATTAGGTGATTTAAGGCATTTTTTGCTTTGGCTGTTTTTTTATATGTAATTGCACTTGAACACATTGTTTAGTGTACAAGATTTATATCCTTGGTAGTGGCACATGGAGTGAGTGGTTCAACCATTCATATTTTACCAATGTCATCCTTGCATGGTCAACGTATGCTTATTTCAATTGGTTAATTAAACCTTTTGATGATTATTAAATTCAAACTCATTTGCATTAAGTTATTTGACTAGTAACCATGTCTATGCATTTAGAGGTTCACATCATCATGAAAGTTTTTAAGGAAATTTAAGTGTTTTTGGCTTTTTTGGCTTTTAATTTTATTGAATTTAATTACTGACAGAATTTCCATAGATGAATTCATATTTCTAGGAATAGCTTATATTTGTTTGGGTCAATTTGAGGTTTAAATAGGTTGGCTAGTTATTTTCCCTAATCAATTTTTTCAATAAGGAAGTTAATTCTCCACTTCTCACTTTTGAAATAGAAAGTTAGAGATTAAAACCCAAAATCCTCTTCATGAGGATTTACTATTTTGTTTGTTGTGGGAGATACTAGTGTGAGACTATCACAAGGTTTATCTCATTTGGTCCAGCTCAAGGAGACCTTGAATTGCCATAGCTTTTGGCTACTTCTGCGAGATTTATATTTTATGGTTCAAATTCATATTTTGCCCTTTTTTCTATGAGGTAGGACTCTCTTGTTTTATAGTTTCAACTCCATTTCAGCTTCTCTTTTTGGTATCCATTTGTTAGGAGGCTAAGAGCTAGTGTTCCCTTCCATTTCTGTATGCTAGCTCTACCTAGTTGGGTAGGTATGAGCATTTGCCTATTTTTTAGGTTGAGGGTTTGGGGTTTTTCACTATTATGCTGGCTATTTTTGCATATAGACTCCAAATCCATATTTTTTTTTATTTTTGTGGCTTTTTTTCCCCAAGACCAAATGGGTTTTAATTTCAAAGTTTTTGAGTTTTGATTTTCTTGCCTCAGTTTATGTGGATTGGTGTAAATAAGTATTTTCTATTTACACTTACTTAAGTTTACTTAGGCTAATGCATTATTTTATTATTTATTTATTAGTCACCTAGGGGTATGCATACTCTTGTGAGTTATCATGTTGATAACATTGGAGTTCACACCTCTTTTATGCACATGGTGTCTACAACACAAAAGTTAGAACACTAATTAAGCACATGGTGTCTACAACATCTCCACTTGAGATACACCTCATCATTCTTATTCTATCATCTAGAATGAAGGATAAGATGTGTGCTTCTTTGTCATGCTTATCTTATCTCCTTGTTCTTTCTAGACCCATTCTAGATGCTTCCTGAGAGGCCTTTATATATAGTTACTCCTAGTGTGTTTGTATATATAGTGATGTATCAGGACATGCTATGATATATTGATCATACTTTTTGGTCTAAAATTATACTTGTGTTCAAGTTCTACGATCTTGGGTGAATCTTGCCCTAAGAAAAATTCTTACATGGTACAAAAGCTCTTAAAGAATCTCTCTTCACATATCCATTTGAGACCATTTTCTTACTTCAATACCTTGGCCCTAATCTAGAGTATTGTGGAAATTGGGAATGTCTAGAGCTAGATCTATCCTTGCCATTACGTTTGGAATGTCAATTCAGTGAAAATTGGCTATAAATTTGACTACCCTAGGCCAAAGTCAGTCATGATGCAATTTATTTTTACAAATTGGCACTTAGATTCCCTAATTTGCCACTCAGGTATGGTCATTTTGTAGATCTAATTAATTGTTTTTTGGATCTGTAATTTTATTATTTCTTTGCATTTTTCAAATAAGGTTTTCAATTTTTTATTTTGGCCAAGAGGCCTTGTCGAGAATTTTTTTTTGTAGAACCAGGTAGTGACACCCCAACCCTGTAATTTGGGAAGAATATTCTATAGCATCTTTTTATTTGATAGGCACGATAATCTGGCTAACCAAATCCAATGCATAATCCTACCAGCAAAACTTACCACACTCCGGGGAGAGTCCCTTACCCTGATGACCAACTACCATAACCTTATGGTGGACTTGTTACCTTACCTTTGTAGGCTTTTTTATTTAAAAATTGGGTGGGTTCATCCCACAGTGCATGTGGGATAAACCCCCCACCAAAATTTTTCAACGGCTCTCGGTCAACCCTTTTCCAGCAGAAAGCCTCTCGTACTATCTTTGGCACAAGATCTTCTAGCTACCCTACATTCCTGACATCCAATCCTTGCTAGTTGCCCACTTTCTAATGATCACTATGAACAATCTGATCACCACTTTTTAGCCATGTGGCCCCTATCAGACTACAAGATGTGTTAGTGAGAAGACTTAGCCATGTGTTCAACCTACACCACCAACAACACGTCAGCAAATAACGTGGACTATACGACTGCCACATCTCTAGCTTTTGACACATGTTAGACCAAAAACCATCCATGTTAGCTTGCCTCCACATCAATACCACTTATGTCAGCCTATCCAAGTCACTACCATGTTAGTCATTTTGTATAGTCGCACACTTGAGATGTGTATAGTACTTCTGCCACATGTACTAATCATACTACCACATCACCAGGGGGCTATTTTTTGTCATGTTAGCATTTCGTGGTGGTAAATTTGATGACTATCTAACCATCATTTCCAATCATTTTATAACTACTACAAAAACCATTTGACTATTAAATTTAAGCTCATAGTTTCCTTCTAGATCCCTCTTTGGATGCATTTGATTTGGTAGCCTAACTTTGAGAGGCCATAACTAGGACATCTGGACTCCAAATCAGGCGCGATTTTTTTGATTTTGGGTAGAATTTTCTAAATGTTGTTCTATTTTAGTTTTGGTGCAACGATTTTTTAGAAATTGCATCTTTTGGCAACTGTACTTGTCCAATCCTACATTTTGCAACTTGAAACGCTCCATACAGGCTCATCTGGACTCGAAAATAGGTTTGATTTTTTGAAAGTGCCTAATTTTTTGTCTACTTTCCAGATCTGAGATCAGATTCTAGGGTTATGTGGACAAAAATATCACTTTCAGAACTAAGGCCTTTTTTGCATTGTGTTTCTTTCATTTTTTTTAGAATTGTTGTATATCTTAGCTACGGTGCTTAGTTCTAGATTTAGGCCTTAAAAGGTAGTTGTAATAGGCAAAATCAAATGTCCACTTTGTACATTTTGACATGTGGCCTATTGTACACACACTACATATAAAGTTTCAAATCATCTTTTTTGGGGGGGTTCTCTTGATTGAGTGAAAAGGGGAGGTGTGTATTTTTTTTTGTGTCTCTCTTGTGTGCTCTTATTTTTTGCATCATGGGTTCACCTAGATGTCCACCCCTAACTTCACACAATTATTCTACATAGAAAGATATTGCATGGAGTAGATTAATGGAAAAATATTACAGCCTTTATGTTGATGGTACAATTCCCAAACCCACTGATGCTAAAGTACTCATTAATTGGCAACAACATGACCAACAGGCTTTAGGAATTATCAAAAATTGTGTACATAGAGATATCTTCTTTTACATTGCAAGTTATAAGGAATCCAAACAATCTTGGGACAAACTTGCAACATTTTATGGTAAGGTGGATGAGGAAAAGGGATTTCAGATTGAGGACAATCTACTTCTTTTGGATCCAAATAATTTTGACACAGTTTAGGATTATATCACCAAATCAAATGAGTATAGGGCACTACTTAAAGACAATGGAAATCCCATAAAAGATGAAAATTTGATTCATCATATCCTAGAGAGGCTACCTTCATAGTATGCTTCCTTTTTTTCAAGTCATAATAATCACAGGTTAACCATGGGAAGTGCTTGCCAAAAGCCCACTTTTGATGCTTTTATAGAAATGTTGATTGTTGAACAATCTCACTTGATGGATTTGGGACTTCTCATGACATTAAATACCAAAGCATTGGTGGCTAGTGATGAGAGCCAATCAAGTCAAGGAGGAAAAAGTTCTAGCAACAAGAAGAAGAAGTAGTGGAAGCATAAATTATAGTATAACCACAACAATCCTCCTCACAACAAGGCAGTTCTTCTTCCAACAAGAAGGGAAATAATGAAAAGAAGGACAAATTTTTTGTGCATATTGAAAAAATCCAAATCATGACAAGAATCATTGCAAGATTAAAAGAATCAATGAGTTAGAAAATCTACTTAGGAAGAACAAGATTTGATTGCCAAGTACTTCCAAGGATTCAACTCCAACCACTTCAAAGGGAAAAGGGAAAGCACTTATGACCAACTCAAGCTCTTTTGTGGAATGGATTCTTGACTCCGGTGTCTTCTACCATATGGGTTCTTCAAAGGGAGACTTTTCTTCATTGAAGTTGTCACAAGTACCACACTTCTTTGTGAGAGATGATACTAAAATGGAAGTTGAAGAGAAAGGACATGTGGAAATGGAAAATGAGGAATTCAAAGACATTCTCTATATTCCAAACCTTAGCTTCAAATTTCTCTCAAATTATCAAATCACTCACCTTGGAGATGGTCACAAAGTTGAGTTCCTTCTAGATTTAGTGATGGTGCATAGTCTTAGAGATAATTTATTGGTTGCAGTGGGGAAAGTTAATCATGACAAAAGGCTTTATTCCTTCTCCCACTTTGTGCCTAAGTATCCTTGTCAAGCATTGTTGACTCACTCACATCCACAAACTAAACTATGTCATGAGTGGTTTGGTCATCTTTCCTTCCACTACCTTCAGCATCTTTGCTTCAAACACATTGTCAAAGGTCCACCTAACATCAACTTTTCTAAGGTTGAATGTTCACCATGTTTAATGGATATGCATCTTTAGGAGAAGTATGATAAAGGAAAGTCTTCCAGAGCACTAGTTGTTCTCTAGTTGGTTCACATGGTTTTAGCAAGACCTTTTGCAGTGACATCAGTCTTCCAAGGCCACTACATCCTTACTTTTTTTTATGACTTTTCAGGATTCACATGGGTCTACTTTCTTCATCACAAGAGTAAAGTGGTTCATAAGCTTCAAGTCTTTAAGTCTCATGTTGAATGCAAATCAAGGAAAGCCATCAAGGTTCTACAGATGGACAAAGAAAGAAAATATGTGAACAAAAGACTTAAAGAAATTTTCAAACTTGAGGGAATTGATCTTTAGAACCCACCAGCATCTAGTCTACACAAGAAAAATGTTGCAACACTGAGGATTAGGACTCTCAAATCCATGGAAAGTTGCATGATAAATGCCAAGTCTTTTGATCCTACACTAGAAGTTGACGATATCAACTGTGCCACTCATATAGTTAACATGTCTCCTCATATTGCCTTAGATGGGAAGACTCATTTTGAGGCATGGTACAATAGAAAACTAGTTGTGAGTCACTTTAGAGTGTTTGGTTGTCTAGCATGAGCAAACCTATCTTCTAGGAAATGCAAGGCACCAACACCTAGCCCTTGTACTTTCATAAGACATGAAGACAATGTGAAGGCATATAGACTTATGGATCCAGAGACACATGAGGTCTTTGTGGAGAAGGATGTTAACTCTAAGGAAAGTTCAAAAAACTTATCCTCTAATCCTCTCCACACTTCATACACTGTGGACATTGATAGTGACACCAGCGATAGTGCTTCTATCATCCCATAATTTTCAAAAGGTGAAAACATAAGAAAAACATAAGCAATATTTTTTTTTTTTCAAAAGAGGGAGACAATAATTACATGATCATATTTTGAACTAAGAGGGAAAAGAGAGTGACAGATTCTTAATGGCACACTACACAAGGTGCAATGGTAGGGAACTTTCCATCTTCTGGACTAGACACAAGCTATGGGATGTCCCAGTGGAGCTTAGCGTAGTGGCATCATAATGGTAGGGGTCTAAGGGACATTTTAGAATATGATCAATGAGGAATCATTGGTTTTCAAGACTAAATTATCCATTGACATTGCCATTTCTAGCATTATTTCATTTGCTAGTTGTTATTATATGTCATTCATTTTAAAATATTTGAAAATAACATAAAAGATGTGTAGGAGGTCAAATAAATATTTAATTTAGAGACATGTAGGGATTGGAAAGGAAAAATTTGGAAACCAAGAAGGAAGAGGTCCACATTCCATTACCATAGCTTGTAAGCAGGTTAGTGCTTCATGCCATGCTTTCTTTATATTTTATAACTGAAATGGACAATGGTAAGAGTGCCTTTTGTAGGATTGTTCTTGGGTTTCTTGTGTTGTGATGTATTGGGAGGGTGTGTTTTTTTCATGAAATTTCTTGGGGTTTCCTTAAGATTTTCTTGTTTTGTTTGAATGTTGAAATTTTTTCATGGGTGTGAAGGCTTCACTCACCCTTGGGAGGGAAGAGAAAGCCTTGGGTGAAGGGGTTATTTGGGCTTGAGATATAGTTGAGAACCTTGGAGTATGGCCTCCATTGCACACCATATGCCTTCACAATTGTTATGGATAGTAAGGAGTGTAAACCCTTTCATAGTGTACACCAAATCGTTCAACTAAATAATAAGTGTTAACTTATCTTTAAAAGGGAAAAAAAACTTTAAAAAAAAAAAGGGTTGTGTTCCTCTGTTAAAGTTCAGGGCATAACATTGTGTGTGTTTTCCCTATCAAATTTAGGGCATGACAGCTTCAACAAATTTAGACATGTGAGGTTCTATCAGCAGTTGCAGTGAAAGGTCATGACATCAATCTAGTCCACGTGCCTATATTGCCACAATGATAGGTCCAGCACAATAGGGTACACATAGTCTTCCAACTCTAGCATCAGTTACAGATTTGCGAGATAGTATTGATGATCTACATCTTCTTTTTGATGAAGAAGACTCTTATTTAGTTTTCACAAGGGTTTAGTCTAACCCTCCTATCCATTTTCTACATGATTGATTATCACAGATTGAAGTGATTGTCGACACTTATGAATAGCAATTGTAGAGGGTATCTTTACTAGTTAAGGAGATAGATAGTTCTTTGAGACTTAGTAGTCCTTGATTAGCTTCTACATCAGAGCATATATCACTGGTTGGCACTCTTCTTTGCAGGGGGGGGGAGATTACCTTGTCTCTCTTCTTCTTCTCATATTTCTCTTATGTACATACTTGATGTATGTCATAATGGGCAGGTCTTGATTACTCCATCCATCCATACATTGTGTCTTTTTTATCTCTTTTTTTTCTTTTGGTGGGGGGGGGGGGGGGGAGGGGGGTGTTCACATGAGGTATTCCCTCTTTCTCTACGTTATGAGAGATTGCATTGCATTATTTACATGGGTACCTAACATGGCCTAGTAGCCTAGACCCATCATGCATTTCATCCTAGATTATGTAAGCTTAAGGGCATTCCTCTAAGTTTCCCTTAAGGGGGGGGTGCTAGTGTAAATAAGTATTTACTATTTACACTTACTTACTTTTACTTAGGTTAATGCATTATTTTATTATTTATTTATTAGTCATCTAGGAGAATGCGTACTCTTGTGAGTTGTCATGTTGATAACACAAGAGTTCACACCTCTTTTATGCACATGGTGTCTACAACATCTCCACTTGAGATACACCTCATCATTCTTATCCTCTCATCTAGAATGAAGGATAAGAAACGTACTTAGTTGTCATGCTTATCTTATCTCTTGGCTCTTTCTAGACCCATTCTAGATGCTTCTTAAGAGGCCTCTATATATAGGCACTCCTCTTGTGTTTGTACTTATAGTGATGTATCAAGACATGTTATGATATATTGATGATACATTTTGGTCTATAGTTGTGCTTGTGTTCGAGTTCTATGATCTTGGGTGAATCTTTGCCTAAGGCAAATTCTTATAGTGTGCCACCCAATTTTCTCAAGATTTCTTAGCATGATGTTGGTTATGGGCTTGGATTATCCATAGGATGTCATTTAGACCATTCTCTCACTTTTGATTTTTGCATCAGGATGTGTGCCACATTTGTACTCCTAACTTTTATTTTGGTTGAGTGATTTTATACCTAATGTTATGGTTTCTTTTGGACCTTTTTTCTTGTTTGTGGATACTAGGATTCGCATAGAATCCATAATCCTAGATTGAGGCCAGTTGAGTGAATTCATGATGTTTGGTCTTGTTGCATTATTGAAATTCCTATAGAATCCATACTCCTAGATTGAGGTCGGTTGAGTGATTTCATGATGTATGGTTTTATTGTTCTTTGGGATTTGTATAGAATCTCTCCTCTCAGGTTTATTTTTGGTTGAGTTATTTTTTTCCTTAGTTCTCATCTAGACCTTGTTTTATGATCTTGATGATTGTAGTTCACCACACATGAGTATGTGTGCATACATTTTTCAGTAACTTTCAAGGCTTGATCTTCTGTAGTACTTCCAAAAGTTATGATCATTTGGGTTGGTTTGGGAATATGCATGCGTACAGGCATTCATCATTGGACGAGCATGGGTAGGGTAGGATAGCATATGGAGGGGGCTTCTATCTTGTAGCCTAGCTATCATGATACCATAGGTTGGCAAATGGAGCTTTAATTAAGTGATAACTAAATAAAATGTGTGAGTGGTAATAAAACTTATGATAATGAAAACATTTCATATGATGTTTCCAAGGGAGTGCCTTGCAAGTGTTTTGACTCCAAGCTTGGGCTTGTCAATTCTAAGTGACTCTCCATGGTGTTAGGACCTACTTAGTAGCCCATTGAGTGTCTAACTAGGACCTATAGTTTATGCATTATCTATGTTGTTGGTTTCAGTCATCATACTATCTAGCATGAGTATTAGCCATGAATGTTGTACTTTATGTGAGTTTGTGGTTGGATCATTATCTCCATTAGCATACTAGGAGTGTACCTACAAGTTCCATGTGGTTGGGAGGCATAACTACCTATACCACTACTGCGGACTAGTGTACAGAGACAGTCTTTTGTCCTAGTGTGACCATTACTAGATGTTTTCACTTGGCACCTCAGGTTTTAGAGTATGTTTTTTTGTGAATTTTTCTTTTATTGGAATGATTGGATATTATGTGTAGATGATGCTAGTTTGTTTGACACATTCCTATATTATGATGTTTAGCATGTGATTAAATGATGTGAGTTGTTTTTTGGTGTATCTATTGCTTATTTGTTTAGGAAATTAGATTCCCTATTCATCTAATGTTTAGCATATGATGGATGATGTGGTTGACTTATTGAATTATCTTATGCTTTACTTGTAATGCCCAGCCAAGGGATCCAAAGAATTAATCTAAAATTTCACTAAGTTGGTAGTACTTTTTTTTTTAAAACACTAAAGTAAAATCATTCATAACATTCATGGAAGCAATAGCAACAACCAACTGAAAGTAAACATAACAGACTACATTCTTTAAAGATCCCTTAATGTTGAATCACATCTAAATTAACTAATACTAATGATTCCATCTAACACTACATCCACATAAAATAATACTAAAAAGTCCAACATTCTTAAATTACATTTTTGATTGCTCAATCATCCACTTTACATGTCACAGGGTATGAAAAGGCTTAAAATAATATACATGTGTGAAAATAAACTACATCATCATACTAACTCTAATACATGATGCAATAACATAAATGAAACCATAAACATTACGTGATACATCATCATCATAAAGATATAAAACATCATAAAAGATAACCATATATCATCAAAGATATTTAACTAAGTGCACAGTTCCTCCCAACTGTTAATAGCATCATCAGACCATCATGGATCCTAGCCATCCCTCTGTGCACAACATCCCAAAGCACTGAAGAGATCATCAGTATTAACATAGTATGAATGTCACTCCTAAAACATCCTACATCATATGCATAAAGATATCTAACACACAAAATAAAGCATAAGATAACATCATCTAAGATATGCAAATCATCAATATAAGAAACATACCAATAAATACATCCATCATAAGGTATATCATCAATCATAATGATCCAAGAATAGAATGAAGATAAATACCAACCAAGAATGCTCCAGTCACGGTGTCTCGGATGGATCTCAAATGATAAGAGTGGAAATACACTACCACCTGACTACGTGGAACCTAAGTGGTCCACTCACACCATGCTAAGGAGATAATCTCAAGTCCCAAATAGGTTATCAAAACACATAACACACATACTTTCTAAGTCCAGGAATCCTAAAAGTACACTAAATCAAAGGTTCCAATCACAAAACTGACATCTAATCCTAGAGGCACACAATGACATGTAGGAAACCTACTATGCAAGCGCCAAAGTGTCATCGTATATATCATGTAGAAGTTACCCTAGCAGTTAGCTAAACTCCATGGGTCCCTACTGATCCTCATGCGGCCACTAGTATCCTCTCATACTGATGAGGCATACTATGGAATGCAAGGTCGCAACCAAGGGTTCTCTCTCGTCCCATCCTAGTCTGTACAAGAACTCAAGGCATGGGCAAGAACATCAAAAATTATCTTTTTAGGTTCATTTAATCCCCATTTAGTGTAAATGTTATCACTTATTAAGAAAAATTACAATGAGTTACCCTGGCAACCACTTAGGGCCCTGACCCCCATTGCAAGCCACTTTCCAACACTACAAGTAGATAACCTACCCTAAGCTCATCGAATCATAAAATCACCCCAGTACTATACGAGCAATTGGAAAGAAATACCAAAAGATAATCCACAATAAGAACATAAAATAGCAAAAATAAAAGCATCAAATCTCCATGAGCATCTGAAAAGCATCCATAGATAATCATGACCACAATAGTTCTCTATTGGCAACTGAAGATATCCCTGATAATCATAATAATCATTGGTTCTCAATAACCAAAATCTATCTCAAAATCATACTGATCGAAGACTCCAAAATGGTTGAGTCAAACATGTCACAACATGACATCATCAATAAATAAATCAACATTTTAGTCCCATCATGGTGACTAAAAGTAATCCAAGGATAACTAATTGATGACTCAAAAATGGTTAAGTCAAGTGTCTCATACAAATACATCTTAGCTTCACACATGAAGACTGAAAAGCAATAAGAATCAGTAGATACAAACATCTCATAGAGCATTCCATCACATAACCATGGTTGGGTTTAGAAAGATCGAGACCAAATAAGATCAACATGCCATCACATCTCATAACCCCTGAGCTTTTGGTAACAACCTAAGACTGGTCAACATTAGTCAACCCAAAAACCCAAAACAAGAAGCATAGAGAAAACACAATGGAGACACATATTTTGGTTTACTAACATTACGTAGTTTAAATAAGTGTGAAGGTTTCTGTTTTCTATTTGCAAGTATACTTCAAGTGTATAGGATTAATCATTTGTCCTACAAGTCAACCCGTTTATTCTCTCAATAACATTATCCTTCCATTATTTCAAGTCTTTAGAATATTAACTATCAACTTTTGAATAATTAATTTACAAAGTCCTTAAAACACTCTCCAAGGCAATCATTTATTTGAAATAATCTTCATTGACTTTAAATAAAGTAACTGTTAACCTTATAAAAATTAATCTCATTACTAATACAATAAATATATAATTCCATTAATTAATATTTAATTCAATTTCTCAAAAATAATTAAAGGATAAGTATCAGTCTACTATTTAAACTATTAAAATAAAGCTCTTTAATTTTCAAGAACTTCATCTTAGATCTAACAAATCAATATACTAATAATTTCCAACCTTAGATTAATATAATTTCATCCTTTTGCGAACTCAATTATATTCTCAATTAAGACTTGATTAAATATTATCTTAATTTGAACCTCTTAATTGAATTGTTAATGATAAATCTTTATAATCTAAATCAATACTAATAATAACCCATTAAACTCTCAATATTTTATATTTTATAATAATATTAAACACTAAATTTAATATTATTAATAATAGTAAAACTTTTTAGTAACATTATACTCAAATTAATAATAATTTGGATTTATAACATCACATTTAATGTAAAAATACTTCATACTGTATACCTACCCGGAGGTCACGTACTACCAAGTTAATAAACTACACAATACTCAAATCCTAACACAATCGATATGAAATCTTGCTCACATTAAATTTTTTGAGTTTTTTTAACATTAATGTTTTATTTATTTATTTTAACATCAATGGGCATGTGCACCCATGATCCCTTCCTTTGCTCTCTCAGTTCCTAATACACCCTAATTTGATTGCATTG
Source organism: Cupressus sempervirens (assembly GCA_028749045.1). Classification (NCBI taxonomy): domain Eukaryota; kingdom Viridiplantae; phylum Streptophyta; class Pinopsida; order Cupressales; family Cupressaceae; genus Cupressus; species Cupressus sempervirens. The sequence continues at coordinate 70,050,461 of CM053790.1, read as the reverse complement.
TGATTAGGATTGGATTCCATTAAATTGTGGGCTATCTTTTCCTAGTTCTACTACAATACATACAACTCTATGCCAGGCCACTATTATCAAGCGCTCTCTTTAAAACAAGGACGTCGCTTCTCTTTCATGCATACATAAGAACAGACTCACACACCCCACTGATAAAGTTAATGTGGCATTGCTATTACAATTGTCTGCTCGTAGGTAGGCCATGCGGGCTGAGAACATGGGTGTGCAACAGTCCCTTGGATATCTGCCCCCATCGGGTACTCTAAGACGTGTTGGTACACCGAGTCATGCAATAGATCAATATCATTTAACAAACTTGCTACAAACGTACATTTATACAAAGAAAATTTCAAAGAAAAGTTTAAAGCAATTTTAATCACTACTAATAGCATAAGTAGTGGGTACGCCGGAGGTGAAAGTGGGTGCATCAATCTATAAGGCTTCCATGTATAGTGGAGTGATTTACCTCTAATTTTATTAATTCATGTGACCCACTCCACGGTGTTCAAGACTCCAATTTTGGCTTTAAAACCATGTTGGATCTTATGGACCACTTGAGACATAAATACAATGAAGATGATCCAGCACCATTTTTATGGAAATGATATATGTCAGCATCTCTCCTTTTATGAGGATGTTATTGAGAAAACAACTAGCGATAAACAGTCAATCAAAAATCATCTAAGGATAGAACCTAAATCGATCATTCTTTTCACATAATTTGTAACTAAAAAGAAGACAACTAATAGTGGGGATATAGTCCATCAAAATCATCATAAGAAAAATGCATTAAATTTAATTAATAGTTATTAAAATTACTATTAATCCAAATCAGCATTAATATAAATGTAACTAAACAAAGTCTTTAAAATGATACATGTATATGGAATATAAGATGTGCGGCCCAAACGGTTGTCGTAGGCTTTTATAGCAGGTTGCGTGGTCCTGTATCATCACAGATACGTGGTGCCAATAATGAGAAAATCTTGCAGACCACCATCTTAAGAGAATAGTGGGGATGGGGATAAACCCTCGCACACAGAATATAGAATGAAGAGATGGAAGCGATTTAATATCGCCAGGTATTTAACATGTTTATGCGATTTAAATTGCGGTTGAAACCACAAAAAAAAAATTATCAGAAATTAACATACATTGCAAACGAATTTATCAAGGCACGAAACATGGAGGAGGCAATAATTAAATCGCTGCAACATGCATCAGTCGTAGATAGATACCCTACACTTTGCGTCCACGCGAGCAGAGTTAAATACGCCTCCATTAGAAAGATAAAATGGGATGGGGGATGGTGTGACCAGCCCCCCATAAATATGATTTATTAATTTTAAAAAGAACCTCTCTACGTGTGATTTAAATCACAAATCAAACATTGTATATATATATATATATATATATATATATATATATATATATATATATATTTAAGGGATCAAAAGTAAATCTCCCAATTCAATTTCTGCCAAACACAAGTTTTATAAATGTTTTATTATATCATTTTCAATTCGATCTTATATAACAATACAATACATTGCAGCCATTAATATATAATGAATTTAAAAATCCCCTTCCAACATAGGGGTTAATATAGATGCATTGTTTGGTATCAAATTAACTACCGATTCAAATCTAACTTGGAATTTTCTATTTTATATTTCAAGCCTTTGTCAAATTAAAATCTCCAATTCAATCTTCTATCGAATTTTTAAATTCAATCCTTGCCAATCCAAAATTCACAATTTTAATTTGAACCCCAAACCCAATTTAGTATTGATTTTCTTTCATTAGAGAGATGAGAGTTTCCAAAATGGGTTTACTCTAGAATATTCCATTGGTTTTCTTCACAAGCAAATAGAATCAACATGCATATATATTCCATAGTATAGCAATCACAATAAAAACAAGAGAGAGAGAGAGAGAGAGTAATGAGATATGTTGAATGATCATGAGTACTTAGCTAGACTCTGATGCTAAACAACTATGCCTCCCGAGTCCATAGGTAAGTTCCCTCCTCCAACATTCGCAATTCCTCCAGCAATTGAACCTGTAAGTGACTAGGAGTGCTTGTAGAAGCATATAAGCATGTAGAAGCATATGAGCTTCTCAAATGCATGTAAGCTTTGAAGCTTGTCCAAACACACTAGGAAAGCCTCTATTTAAAGTCCTCTAAGATGCATCTAGAATATCTCTAGAAACAACTAGAAGATAAGCATGACAATTAAGCATGAGTCTACTCCAACCTTCTAGATGAGTCATAAGGTTGTAGACACCATGTGCTCAAATAATATGCTAACTCCTAAGTGTAGACAACTTGTGCATTCTTAGAGTACAAACTCCTCTGTTGTCTACATGACAACTCTCGAGAATTTGCAAACTCCTATGTGAACAAATATTAAAATAATGCACAATAATTAATGTAATATTTACTTTATTCATTTATTTATTATTTTATTAAATTCTAAATCTCATGTACTAACTTTAATAACTCCACTTATTTTATCTTAATATATTTATATTTAATTCACATGAAATCTAAAATCTTTTAATATATTTTCCACTTTTAAATTCATTTATTTTCGAAACTTAATTGCTAAAATATTTATTAACTTAAATAAATATTATCACATTTCAACTTTAAAATTTATAACTTTTATCTTCAAATTTAATTATTTTATTTAATTAATTTCCCAATTAATTAAATAAATTAAATATTAAAATATCATATTAATTTTTCAATAAATTAAACCATTAATTAAATCTTTTAATTAGGCTTAATTAATAGAAAATACATCAACGACTCATTAAATAAAATACGAAAAATCTATTATAGCCAAAATACATACAAAATAAAACCAAGGGTTAATATCACGAATTATGTCATCTAACATATTCGAAGGGTATCAACTCAGATGCTTGTCCTAATTCCCAATTAGGACAAATGGCTTAAAGGGTTGGGATTCGAACTTGAGAATTTATCTTCCCTCTCTTACCATTGACATAATGTGATAGGGTACGCTCATCCTGACAATTCAGGGAAGTTGATACCTGGTACCTGCAACCTACATAAAATTCATGCATGTACAAACACAATATATACCAAGCTAAACAGGCAACGGTAGGAAGTGGTGCATCATGTAGATCCTGACTAGCAGGTGACTACGACTCTGTATATGAGAAATGTTAGTATGCTAATAGAAACCAAATTTGAATAATGCTTCTACAAACTAAAAAAAATTCATAAAATTCAAGATAGACTAAGATGAGCTCTCAATTGAGAATATGAGCCATTAATGGACTCTCTCAATGAGAAGCTCTCTTGTTGAGTGGCTTTGTCTAAATAGATAGGATGTATGCTCAAACTTATGCTTCAAAAAGGGCTTCAAATGGAGTTGGAATTTGGGTGTGAGTGTATGGTTTTGATGTAAAATGGCTTCTCAAAATGGCATTATGACTTTACTTCATGGATTGTGTTATTTTGCAAAGGGGAAGGATCCAATTTATAGGCAAGAGGCTTGAGGGATTTAGGGCTAAGATGCAAGGATGGGAAAAAGCTTATGGAGGGCTCAGATTGCATGAGAAGAGAGCACATGGATTGTGCTTCCTTATAGCCAATCAAAGAGTGAAACATGTCACATGGTGAGAGGATAGAGGAAAGGGGAAGGATGAGTCAACAAAGGAGGCTCAAGGGATAAAATCTTCATAAAGACCTTCATAATGACTTGTAAGAGCAATAAAAGGGTTTGTAAGAGTCATTTATGACCTAGTGGACTTCATAAAGTTTTATGGTTGAGATATTTTGAGGGTGATAAGAGAAATTTTGACTTGAACTTGATTAGGAAGTTTTTAAGCTTGTTTAGGCTTGTGCAAATGATTAGAGGATGGATTAGGATGGTTTAGGATTAGCTTAGGGATAGGCAAGTGGATGGCATTTAATGAGGGTGGGTGAAGGAGGAGATATTTGTTAACTTTGGCTTGGGTTAGTAAGTCTTAACCCATGTTTAGGGAATGTGATAAGGTTAGGAGGGGATTAGGATTAGGTTTAAAGACATCTTCTAGAAGAGTCTAGACTTTGGATGAGGATAAAGACTTTCTAGAATAGTCTAGAATTTCCTAGGATGAGGATGAAGACTTTCTAGAAGAGTCTAGAACTTCTTAGGATGAGGATAAATTAGACTTTTAGGAAATAAATAAAGTTTTATTTATTTCAAGGGTTTGGGTTGAGGAGATATTTATTAAAACTTTTTTAATAAACATGAGGATTAATATTTAATCTTAATTAAATATTTTGAGTTGGGATTAGGGGTAGCAAATGATGGGATTAGCTTTTAATCGAAATTAAAGAAGGATTAGAAGATTTTGGAAGAGGTTATTGGTCATAAGGAAATTGGCCAGGTTTTGGGCAAAAAATAAATTTTTTATTTATTTTAGAATTTTTGGTCAATTTATTAATTAAATAATTAATAATTAAAGAAATAATGTTTAAATAAGATTTAAACATTTTTGGGAGGGATTCCTTAATTAAATATTTTTAATTAAGATAAAGGGATTTAATGGCATAAAAATTAATTAATTAATCAAATAAATAATTAATTAATAAATGATGATGTCATCAGGGATTTTTTCAAAAAATAAAAATACTTTATTTTTTAAAGGATTTTTAGGTGTCTACAGATACCTAGTACCTGCAACCTGCATAAAATTCATGCATGTACAAACACAATATATACCAAGCTAAACAGGCAATGGTAGGAAGTGGTGCATCATGTAGATCCTGACTAGCAGGTGACTACGACTCCCTTCCTTAACCACATCAGAAACACCATACAGAAAGAAAACAAACACACACACCATACACATGCAAGTATGGGGTAAGTATCCATAAGAAAACACATGTGATAATAAACCATCTAACCAATCATCATCAATAACTCAAATCACTTGAAAAATCATCATGCATACATGAAATGTAGAGTCTAGGTAATATCATCACATATCAATCTAATCCATAGTGCAATATCTGATAGTCTCAAAACAATGCTGCTAACCATCAACATAAAACTTGCCCTAAAAGAGCTCGACAATGATAACAAAAAGTGTGACCTAGGGGCAGGCACTACATTACTTCTAGAGTCCATGTTTAAACATTGGGATCTTTGCGTATATGTTGCCCATATGGTTCATGTTGCATTGGTTGAGTATAAGTGTCTTGGTGAAGAGCTCATGATCTTCGTTACTTTGGTATCTACTTGGGATGGACTAGCTTGTCTAGTAGATGGTGCTAGAGTATTTTGAGGAGAAGAAAGTGAGTCTTTCCTTGTTTCGTAGATGGGATCAATGTGCTTTGTTTGGTTGGTTTCTTGTGTGACCCTATTGGATGGATCCATTGATTGGTGTCCATGTGTTGGTCTTGAGAACCTCTTTTTCTCTCCTTGTGGACTAAGGTGCATTGTTCCCTATTTTTTCCTAATTGTAAGTAAATAAATGAACCTTATTTGTGATTCTATGTTTTGTCATTATAGTAATGGAATGGTTCCTTTCATTAAAAAATTAGTGTTTATTGTGAATCATTACAATTAAATACGTGTTGTATTAGGATCTTTTGGGTAATGACTTAGGCCCCAATCTGATTGCTTCATAAGCTTATGGAAATTGTATTAAAATTGATGCATATCTAAATGTTGCATTGCAAGGAAAAATAATTAAGGAAATTATTGTAGTCTACATATGCATGGGTTATTGATAGTATATTACTTGATATGAGTGTGTTCTCTAACGTTGCTAGGATGATGTATTCCTTAGCATTGTGTGGTGATTTATCCCTCTTGTGTGACTATTCTAAGTCATCATATGTAATGTAATTTGATTGATGCCTTATTTTATTTGGCTGGAGGTATTTTCCTCATGTTGTTGGGCTAGCATTGGTTTTTAGTATTTGACTTTCTTGGACTAGTCATCAAATTTTCTTTATTGCTCTCCTTTGTCATTGTTTTCACACTTGATTATTGTTGAAATGATTTCTTTTGTAATTTACTATTGGAGTTGACAATTCCCCATTTATACTTTTGTTTTGGTTCATGATGACCATTCTGAATGTTTTTAAACTGTTGTCCAGTTGTGTGTTGTGACTCTACAATATTCATCTCAAACCTTTGGTAGTATGTACAAGGGATAATATCATAGGGAATATACTAGTGTGGTTGTCATAGATGTAAGATTGTTAATGTAATTAGATGGTTTAAATTTTGATTAAACTTAATGTATTCTTGGAAAGAGATTTGAAAAGATATGTACTTGTTTTATGGTAAGTGACTCTCGAACCCTTGCTTTGAAAACATTTTAGTTTCATTGTGCATCAATGCTTGTGTTATTTTTAACTCACAAAATTATGAAAAAAAATAATGATAGTTTTAGTGTGTGAATTACCTTTCATTTCATGTCTTATGTCATTCTGGGCATGTGTGCTCTTGAGTTGTTTTGGATGTTCTATCTGTTGTGTGTCTCAGTAACCGAGATAGTTTATGTTTTCCTATGATGATTTATCTTAAGTGGTGAGTATCCTTTTTGGAGCATGTAATTATTTTAGTAAACCATTATCCTATTTGTTCAAAGGGTGAGATTACATGGATTCAATGATGGTCATCTATAACATGATAGTATTCTTGGGAATTTGGGATGATTATTTCCCATGATTCCAACTCTTGTTGAAAAGGGTTTTTCCTTACCTTGTATTGTTGACTTTATAGCTCGATGGGTTTTCCTAATGCATAGGAGGTTCCTTTTTGGAGGACCTTGTGTTAGTGTGAGACATATTCTCATATGGTTGACCTATCTGGAGGTTGACACAATGGTTTGAGAATGTTCGAGTAATTTGGTTGGACTTGTGAAGGAGTTAGTGAGTCATCCCTATTGCTCAATTTTTAGTTTGCTCTTGATGTGTTTTTTTTCTATTCTTGGATTGCAGGCTTCTAGGAGTAAGCCAATTCTTTGTGGGGGATGATGTAGTGCCTTCCCCAGTTGATTTTTGTAAGTCATCCTGATGGATGCAACCTTGCTGATCTCTCCTTGAGATGAGATTGTGATTGGGACCATGAGTGGTCTACACCATTGAGATTCTTGGATTTATATTACTATATCAGTTGCTTTGATTATGATTATGAATGAGTTGTGAGATTATGATGTGATTTATTTTTCATTGAGGTTTGTACCAATGGTTACCAAGATTGATATGGTATCATGATGTTGTTCTATGATTACCTTGAGATGTGTGTAGGGATTTCACTATGTACTATTATTGTGCTACACTAGACTAGGTTTCTAAAGTAGCGGTTAGTCATGTTTATGACTTTGTTTGCTTATGTATCTTAAGTTCCTTTTTATGTTTTTTAAACATCCATTATTAAATACTTAAATAATTAGAAATGGATTTTCCATGTTGGATCCTTTGGTTATGTGTTGGGGATATTTATTTTGTTATGTTTTGATCTGAGAGATATATGTCACTCATGTTATGTTTTACATTTGAGATGAGCTAAGGGTTAGATGTTATACCTTGATTTCAATGTCATAGATATTAGACTACTATGTTGTTTAGTTGATCATATTGCATGATGATGTCATTTTGAGATGACAGTGTGTTTTATGATGATATTTGGTTATCATGTATTTGAACATATCCCTGATTATGTTATGTGATGGATTTAATGCTATGGTTATTTACTTCATTCATGCTTCATTATGTTATATGTGAATGTGAGTGATATAAATAGATTATTTAGTATAATTGAATAAATGGTTAAATTAGGTGATTTAACACATTTTTTGCTTTGGCTATGTTTTTATAAGTAATTGCACTTGAGCCCATTGTTTATTGTGTAGGATTTATATCCTTGGTAGTGGCACATAGAGTTAGTGGTTCAACCATTTATATTTTACCATTTTCCTCCCTGTATGGTTGACATATCCTTATTTTAATTGGTTAATTAAACCTTTTGGTGATTATTAAATCCAAACTATTTTGCATTACATGATTTTACTAGTGAGTGTGTCTATGGATTTAGAGATTCATGTCATCATGAAAGTTGTTAAGGAAATTTATGTGTTTTTGGTTTTTTGGGCTTTTAATTTTAATGAATTTAATTTTTGACAGTTTTTCATAGATGAATATCTATTTCTAGGAATAGCCTATTTTTGTTTGGGTTGATTCAGGGTTTAACTAGGTTGGCTTGTTAGTTTCCCTAATCAATTATTCATTTGAAAAGTGAATAAGTATCCAAAAGGTAATTTATTTCTCGACTTCTCACTTTTGAATTAGAAAGTAGGAGAGTAAAATAGAAAATCTTCTTCATGAGGATTTATTGTTTTGTTCGTTGTGGGAGCTATGGGTGTGGGATTCTCGCGAGGTTGGTCTCATTAGATCTACCTTGGGGAGACCTTGGATTGCAAAAGTTTTCCATTACTTTTGTAGGGTTTTTATTTTATGGTCTAGATTCCCATTTTCCCTTTTGGTTGTGAGGTAGAGCTCTCCCATTTTACTATTTATGTACTATCTAAAGTTCTATTTTTGGTACCCATTTTTTAGGAGGATGAGAACTAGTGTTCCCCTCTGTTTTTGTATGCTAGCTCTACCTAGTTGGGTCGATATGAGCATTTCACTATTTTTTAAGTTGAGGGTTTGGGGTTTTGCACTGTTATGCTGTCCATTTTTGCATGCGAACTCCAAACTCATATTTTATTTAAATTTTGTGGCTTTTTAACACTAAGACCAAATGGGTTTTAATTTCAAAGTTTCTGAGTTTTGAAATATTTTTCCTCTATTTGTGTGCCACCTAGTTTTCTCAAGTTTTCTTAGTATGATGTTGGTTGTGGACTTGGATTATTTATAGGATTTCATTCAAACCATTGTTTCACTTTTATTTTTTCATTGAGATGAGTGCCACATATGTAATCCTAACTTTTTGTTCAGTTGAGTGATTTTATACCTTGTGTTATAGTTTCTTTTGGACATTTGTTCTTATTTTCTAGACATGAGGATTCACATAGAATCCATACTCTTGGATTGAGGCTATTTGAGTGAGTTCATGATGTTTGGTCTTGTTGCATCATTGGGATTTTTGTAGAATCCATACTCCCAGACTGAGGCCAGTTGAGTGATTTCATGATCTATGGTTTTATTGTTGTTTGTGATTCATGTAGAATCCATCCCCCCGAGTTTGTTCTCAGTTGAGTGATATTTTCCTTGTGTTCTCATGCAGTTCTTGTTTTATGATCTTCATGATGGTGGTGCACCAAACACAAGTATGTGAATGTACATTTGTTGGGTGACATGCAGGGTCTGATCTTCCATTGTACTTTTGAAAGTTATTATCATTTGGGTTGGGTTGGGAATATGCATGCTTATGGGAACTTATTGTTGGATAAGCATGGGTAGGGTAGAGCAACATATGGAGGGGGCTCCTATCTCACAGCCTAGTGATCATGGTGCCATAGGTTGGTAGAGGGAGATTTAATTAAGTGATAACTAAATAAAATGTGTGAGTGGTAATAAAACTTAAGATAATGAAAACATTTCATGTAATGGTTCTAAGGGAGTACCTTGCAAATATTTCCACACATGATCCTTGCTTGGGATTGTCAATGCCAAATGACTCTCCATGGTGTTAGCCCCTACATAGTATCCCATTGAGTGTCTAACTAGGACCTATAGTTTATTGATTATCTATGTTCTTGGCTTCAATCATCATAATATTTGGCATGAGTGTTAGCCATGGATGTTGTGCTTTATGTCAGTTTGTGTTTGGATCATTATCTCCATCAGCATGGAAGGAGTGGACCTATGGGTTCCACATGGTTGGGAGGTGTAGCTACCTATACCACTTTTGGGGACTAGTGTACAAAGATAGTCTCTTGGCATAGTGTGACCATTGTTGAATGTTTTCACTTAGTACTTTTGATTTTAGAGTATGCTTTCTTGTGATTTATTCTTTCATTGGAATGTTTGGATATTATGTTTAGATCATGCTAGTTTATTTGATGCATTCCTATATTATGATGTTTAGCATATGATTAGATGATGTGAGTTGTTCTGTTGGTGTATCTATTGCTTACTAGTTTAGCACATTAGATTCCATATTTCTATGATGTTTAAAATATGATAGATGATGTGGTTGACTTATTGGATTATCTTATGCTTTACTTCTAGCATGTTATATTTCCTCATTCTTATGTTCTAGCACATTTTAGTAGTGATGTCCTGATAAGATAGCACTAAAAATCTGGTTAGTAGTTTGGAATGGTACATGTGTAGGATGACTAGGAACCACGATGGTCTTATGATGTTGTTGATAGTTGGGAGAAATGACGTACTTAGTTTGGTTGTCCTTTTATTGCAATGTTATTTCTATGCATTGCCATGTTGCTTTTATACACTTTGATGTTGCTTTAAGTATGTTCTTTTTAATACTATGGTTTAGATGGATAGATGTTCCTCTTTCTTCGTCATGGCATCTTATTGTTTATGCACTCAAGTGTTCATTGCTTGATCTACATGGATCTAGTACTACCCAATGTGGAGGAATTTATTTCCTATCTTTTTACCTTTATGTTTTCTGGCTTGCATATTTATATCCTAATGAAAAATTGTACTTTCTATTGTGAGAATTAAAATGTTCATGTGATGTGTTCAGTTCCCTCGCATAGCTTGTGGTGAATCATCATGCAAAACCCACACTAGTTTGGGTATTTTGGCTACTGCACCAAGTAGGTCCTCCTGTCAGATGGAGTTTCCTCACATGGCTCTGTGTACTTTCTCATGCAAACATGTACTTCCTCATGCAGGACTATTAGTTTTTATTCTCTCACTTCAAAAATTGGGGATATCTCCATTATTTTTTGAAGAATGAAATATGGACTTTTGAGTTCCCTTTAGGAATGCTAGTGGTTCCATGATTCGATAGATCAGAGACTTTGTGTTATGATGTCATCTTTGGTATTTTTTCTTGAGTTTGTGCATGTTAGTTTAGTAGCGGTGTATGGAGATTCATTGGTTGTCATGATTGTGGTTAAGTCTTTCTTTGTGGTATTTGTGATCCATGTATGATGTTGACATGTGCATTCATACTTATAAAAGGAAATATCTTGGCTTGAATTGAATCCTTGTTCCAAGGATCTTTGGGAGGGGCATTATAGTATGTTGCAAATGTAACAATCCTGGATATATGGCAAGGAATTGCAAAGCACCTGATAGTCATAATGGAACCAATAAGAGAAGGAATACACCTATATGTCAATTATGAAATAACTTTGGATACACAAAAATATTTTGCATCTAATAGATAGAAGGAATTTAAAAAGGAAACCTAACTATAGAATGAACAATAACAAAAATGATAGAAGATATAGAAATTATAGTGATAATAGTTAGAAGGAAACAATCAAAAAACATATTGATGAATTCAAGGCAACATTTGTGAAATGAAATGATCAAGAAATTTCTCATATAGTCCTAGAAGAGTAGTATTTGGATGTACTTGATGGAAGATTGAAGTCATCTATTATTTGTGACTCATCCTATTTGAATTAAGCATTTCTGGTAGAAGAAGAGCATCAGTTGATTAGAAATGATGTTAGAAAGAGAATTAGATTTTGCATAGTCAGCAGAAGGTAGAGGGTATAGTAAGAAAGTTGTAGTCATGTGTGCAAACATTTTCATGATCATAGTAAGCCATATGGAAGAAATCAACTTACTAATAATCAGAGACAAATTTTGAAGATAAACTAGATGCACATTTAATGCAGAGTTAAATTTAAAATTTTTTAGAATTTGAACAAGATTTTTAGGACCACTTGTTTGTGTAATGAGTTTGGAGCATTTGTGAGCAATTTGACAACCAATTAAGAGAAAATTGAAGTTTCTAAAGTACAAAATTGGAGAATCACTAATACCTATTAACTAAGATATTTTAGGAAGCTTTTAGTTCGATTTTTTTTAGAATAAATAATTAGCAATATGGCAAGCCATTCACTATGTGATGTTAGTGAGAGACCAAGGTACAAGTTTAAGAAGCAACCATTTGTTTCTCTTATTGATGATCCTTTGGGAGCATTATCTCAAATCCTACCTAATGTAATTCAAATAGAAGATGTTAGAAGATACACTCACTAAAAAATTGAGAGTATTGGTGATGCAAACATTCACAAGGATTTAGGAGTTATGTTCAATAGTAACCTAACCTTGAAACCATAGTACACATACTTGAATGAGCTGAACCTGATCAAGTATATGTTCTATATGGAATTTGATAATCATGAATGGAGTAGGATTATTTTGAGCAGAGTACATGAAGATATGTTTTAGGTAGGTGATAGACCTATCGTAATTGATAATGACCTGATTCATAAGGTCTCTAGTCTAAGAAACCAAGGATGCAATCTAGTGAATGATAGAAATCTTAGGAAGATTGTTAAAACAAATTTGAAGACAAAGTTTGATGGAAGGAATATGAGAGTTGACCTGATTGAGGATACTATAATTAGATTTTTAGGCAAGATTATTAGACATAACCTCATCATAGTTGAAGGGTAAATTCTATACTGGCAGGATTTCTACACACACCATATGTGATGGTTGTTGAAAAGATAAAGGTAAACATGTGCAAGATTGTTAGAGAAATTGTTGAATAACATTTCAAAGATAAAGAAATCTAAGAGTGCAATTTTAAGATTTGAGTCTTTACTGAAATAAATTTTTTTCCATGCAACTAATAAACTTCTTTGGATGAAAAACTAGGATAGTAATGAATGCACTATGAATATGTCAAAGATAGAGACATAGAATTATATCAAGGAAGTAGAACCAAGAGTGAAATTTATTAAACCTATGGCCTATGAAATGAGTGGAGAAATCATCGAAGGTTATGAAACGATAATATTACAATAAAAAAGAGACACTAAATGTCTAAGATGGAGAACACAAAAGAAGAAGAAAAGAAAATGGAAGAACAAGAAAAAGAAATAAAAAGGATTGAAGAAGAGAAGAGGAAAGATGAATAAGAAAGAAGGAAAGAAGAAGAAAAAGAGAAAAAAATGAAAGAGATAGAAGAAAGAAAGAAAGAGGAAAAGAAAAGAGAGGAAGAAAGAAGAAAATAAGAACAGAAGGAGAAATAAAGGAAAGAAGAAAAAAATAAAACTACTATACTAGAAATAATTACACCTATTATAGCAGTGACCACAGTAGTAGTAGCTACTACATTACCAATAGTAACTAATTATAATGCTGATCAAGAGGTTTTGATGACCCCCTTGACCAAGTTATTGGAAAAAAAAATTCTATTAAGAATCTAGAGAGAACTTTGGTAGAAGTTCTAGAAAGAATGTAGAAGATATTGTGAACAACTATTACAAAACTTTATATTCAAAAGAAGGGAAAGGAAATGATAAGATCATTCGATGCAGATTTCACCACTTTGTCTAATATTGCTTCAGTCAAACCTCAAACTAAGAATGATGCATCACTATTTGGTATAGTATGCATGAAAGATAGAAATAATGTACAGACTCTAAATGTTTGCATCAAGAGGCTAGGTTTTGGAATTCTTTAGAATAACTGGGGGGAGGGGGGGTTCAATTAGTTATCCAAGGTCTAGATGTACACATGAAAATTCTCACAACTTACTGGACCTGTATCCATAAAACATTAGTATACATGCATCCATTAGATCATACAACTCTTAAAATTCGTAGGTCACTTTCCTAGGCCAAAACAACTTTGTAGAAATGTAAACATGAAACATAATATATTCAATTACACATTTGATAGATGGATTTTATGTGGAATTCCAATTTGGGAAAAACTATTAGGAACATGCTACTAATTCTCACTCTTCTATAGTGATGCCCTGTGAAAGGCCAACCCTTTTGAATGTGACATGGTTAGAGGATTTCAATCACCCTATTAGGAGTAAGCCTTGTTATAGGACTTTAGGTCATTCACTTAAAATTTCATCAGGTTAAAGGATTTACAAATTATTGTTAGGTCAACCTTAATCCAAAGTATTTACCCTAGACTAATAAAATTATTAGAAAGTAACAATAAGGCTTGATCTGATAACAATTTACAACTCACTTGCAGATTATAGATCTTTGTTTCTATTGTCCATTATGCTTAGGTTTCGCACACTTTAGCTCTGATAGATTATTCACCCTTCAAGCATTCATACTCTTAAACCTTCTTTCTTTTCTTGCCAATAGAATTCTCTTCCTTTTGGCCACTAAGTAAAGTAATACCCCAAACTCCTTGTCTTCCTTAAGTTTTCACACATGACAACCTTTTCTTCTGACTAGCTCTCTCTATAAATATAGATTTTAGATCTTTTTTCATTTAACCTCAATCATCCATTTTATGGTTAGGTAGGATTAGGTAGGATAAATAAATCTACCCACTTTTCCATTTGGTTCTTATAGAAAAGTTCACCACAAAATGTTTTACCCTGATTTCTGTTCTACAAGCTCATCATAGTTATCTTCCACATGCTTCATAAAATTAAAGAAAATAAAATAGTGGGCTTGAATTTTTTAAATCTAAGATTTATCATGAATACTAGCAGTCAACATCAATACTTTATCACTCAGCTTCCATATTGTTCTTCCACTCATCTTCAACTAGTTAACTTGACAAACACTAAAGTTTATTGATGTGCGACACCAACTAAACTTTACTCGGCTTACACTAAATCCACTTGTCATACACTAAATCTTCACTTTTCTTGGTTCCAACTAATTTTATGCTTCGCTTGAACTGACTTTTTTTGACTCCTACTATGCACTTGGTCAAGCTTGGAAGACACAATTATTCTTATTTTTTCTTCTAGACTTAATCAATGTATCCAACCTTTATAGCCTTAAGTGCATAAACAATAAACTATATCATCACTATCTTAACTGATCTTTGTACATGTACTCCTTTTTCATACCATAACTGAACCTTTCATCTAGGTGCTCTTGTTATCACATTTGATCTAAACATCTTCATCAATCAAATAAATGATGATACTCAAATCAACTAAGTAGTTGTTTTACCAATAAGTAGTAAGTTTGACATCAGTCAAAAAACAATGATTGAAACACATCCTTATACTTGTATCAATCTTTTCTTAACAATATCCTTCTTTGTCACTAATAGGAAATCAAACAACAATACCAAGAAGAAAATAATTCCTTGTATTGAAATCTCCCCCTATATCATTAGCTTCCATCTTCTGTATAGGCTACAAAATTATGTTCTGATCAACATACAATCAACTCTTCCTTATGAATCTCTCAATACTTTCTCCCTCTTACTAGGTAGATGTATTACTTATAGTCATTTCATCCTCTTTAGTAAACATTAGGTACATTATCTCCCTTTGATTAGATATTTCATATTTCTTTCTCCTTCTAAAGTATTTCTCCTTCTATCTCACTTTGTTTGGTATTCTACTATAGCTCCCTCTTTGAAAACAATGCTAAAGACTTATCATCTCATCATGCAAATGTTAGGAATTTTAGTTTCTCCCTATGTCACCTTAGTTGTGACCAATCTTTTGTTTCATCTCTTTGATTAATTTAAGCATCTCCTAAAGTAAGATCCACAACATCAATGTGTAAGATGCAACATTTAGCTCCATTTGATGCAAGACACTACTTGTGCTTCTCAAGTAGCTTTGGATAGGGGTATCACCACTAGTCTACCTCTTAAATACTCATGAGCATCCTAAGGTAATTTTTTGGTGAAGATATCAACTATCTACTCTTTTTTATTCACATATTCCATCTTCACTTCTTTGTCTTCAACTAACTCTCTCAATTAATGATACTTGATTGCAATGTGCTTAGTCTCTGTGTGCATCACATGATTCTTTGATATATTTATATTACTTGTATTATCACAATAAAATACCATAGTTTCAATGATTTCTTCCTTCATACCTTTGAGTTTATGTTTGATCCATACAATATTTGTACAACTTACTACATCAACAACATATTCAGCTGCAATAGTAGATTGAGATATGCAATTTTATTTCTTATAGGTCTAGATGACCAACATCTTTCCTAAGAAAAAATATCCTCCACTGGTGTTCTTTCTATCATTAATGCTTCCATTCTAATCAGTATTAGTGTGGGCTCTCAACTCAAACTTTTCATTTTTCTTATAGTATAGACCATAGTCTTATGTTCCTTTCATATATCTCATTATTCTCTTAATAACCATCAAATAATTCTCATTAGGATTAATAGAGATTCTTTCAACTATCTCGATAGATAATGCAATGTTAGGTCTTCTATAGACTGCATATTGTAATTTTTCCAGTCATAGGCATGTATAATAGTTGATTCACATTAGTAGAATCATTAATCTCTAACAACTTATGTCCTATAACCAAAGGTGTGCTAATTGGTTTTGAATTTTGTAATCCAATTTTTTTCCATATTTCTTTCACTTTTCCATGTTTCCTTCACATACTTAGATTGAGTGATGTATATACTATATTGCATCTGATATACCTACAAACCAACAAAGAACTTGATCTCTCCAAAGAAAGACATCTCAAATTATTTCATCATTTCATTTGCAAATGCCTTACATAATCCATCTTGACCTCCAAATATGATACCATCAACAAAAATTTCAGATAGTAAAATACATTTTCCTTTTTTTTGCCTTCATGTATAGATTGTTGTTATCATTGGTCCTTTTATATCCAATCCTCGCAAGATAATTCTGAAGCCTTTCATACCATGCTCTTGGGGCTTGCTTTAAACCATATAAATCTTTGTGTAGTCTACATTCCATATCTTGTTGTTAGCATCAAAAAATCCTTCGGGCTATTTAATGTAAACTTCTTCTTCTAATATACCATTAAAAAATGTAGATTTCACATCAATTTAATAAACTTTGAAATCTTTTTATGCAGAGTAAGAAAGCAGAGCTCTTACTCCTTCCAATCTTCCAATAGGGAAGAAAATTTCTCCATAGTTTATTCCTTCTTCTTGTGCACACCCCAAGCAAACTAATCTTTCCTTATTCCTTATGACTTCACCATTTTCATCTAACTTGTTTTTGTATACCCACTTGCTTCCAATCAAATTCTTGTGCTCTAGTCTAAGAACTAGAGTCCATGTCTTGTTCTTCTCAATTTGTTCAATCTCTTCTTTCATGGATTTACTCTAGTCCATATCCTCTAAGGCATCGTTCACTAACCTAGGTTCATACATTCTTAGAAAAAATTTATGATTTCTTACCTTGGTCCTTGTCATTGGTCTAGCATCTTTGTATCCAATAAGTTTTTCAGTAGGGTGATGTCTTTTGATATACTTTAACAATCTTTGTTTTTCTCTACTTTCCTCAATAGGTCTATCAACTTCTGAATTTATGCACTTCTCTATCAGGTAGTTCAAAATTTCTTTTATGTACAATAATCTTAGAATAATAATGTGTCTCATCTTCATTCTACAACCTGACACTTGAATGTAGGTTAGTTCATGAATAGAGCTTGACATTCATTGTATTTGACACAACATCCACTAAAACTTATTGTTGATTTGTAGCTTGATTTACAACATCATCATCAATATACATACCTTCATAAAAGTATACAAAAGATTTTTATTCCTCTTGTTCCATCATAGGTTCAACCTCATGTACCTCTATATATTCAACAAACTTTGCATTTTCACTTTCCACAACTTTGTTAGTGTTAGTATTTAAACACTTATAAGCTTTACTTCTTGTGGAATAACAGAGGAATATACCTTCTTCACTTTTACCATCTAATTTACCATTCCTAAAATCTTTAAGAATATAGCACTTGCCTCTAAATACCTTAAAATATTTTTCATTGGGTGAGTATCCATACAATAATTCAAAAGGTGTTGAATGAGTATGTTTCTCAATGCACACGGTTCAAGGTATGGATAGCTATACTTACAACCTCTCTCTAGTATTTCAAAGCAACATTCTTTTGCATCATGAGTGTCCTCACACAGTCTGTTAGAGATCTATTCCTCCTTTGAACAATTCATTTTGTGGAGGGGTCATAGGTGTAGATGTCTTTCTTTTCATTCCATTATCATTGTAGAACATCTCAAACTCATTCAATGTAAATTTTCCACCTTTGGTAGATCTCAAACATTTCAGGTTTTTACCTCTCCTTCTTAACTCTTGCTAAGTACCACTTAAACATTTGGAAAGCATCAAATTTATATTTCAGAAACATAACTATCCTCATCCTAGAATAGTCATCAATAAATAGGATATTTTACTTTCCACCCTTGTAGCTTTGCACATTGATTCCTCCACAGAAGTTAGTATGGACAATCTCCCAAAATCCTTTTGAGTTGTGGGTCTTACTCTTAAAACTATATTTTTTCATCTTACCTAACTAACATTGTCTAAAAATTATATTTTCAGGTTTCCTCAATTTGGGTAGACCTTTGACTCTTCACATGTTATTGATACTAACCAAGTTATAAAAATTAACATCAAATAACCTCTTGTGCCATAATCACACATCACCAAATTCTACAACAAGATAAGTAGCATCATTCATATCAAGATAGAATAGATTATCTCTAGTTTGATCACCTTTCACAATTATTTTCCCATCAATGTCATATATCCTAGCTATCTTGTTCTCAAACTCAACCATGCAACCTAAACTATTTAGCTGTGACACATTCAAAAAAATATAGTTAAATCCTTTAACATAATAAGCATTGTCACACATAATCTATTATCTGAGTTTGATAGATGTTTTTCCTTTTATCAGATAGGCTACATCATTACAAAACTTTATATTATTTCAACCGTAATAATTTAGGGTAATGAACCTACTTTTATCTCCAGTCATGTCATGTGAACACCCATTTTCAATGATCCATCAATCACTCTTGTTCACATAAGACACCAATTCAATTGCCTCATCCTCATCAAAATCATCCTTCATTGTAACATAGACCAATTCATCATCATGATCATTAGATCCATCATTGGTTTCCTCTTCTACAATGTAGTAGGACTTTTTACATTTTTCCTTTTAATCGTTGTTTCCCTCATCTCTTCTATTTATATATTTGTCTCCACTTCCATTGTTCTTCATCTCTCGACATCTAGTTGTAGTATGACCAACCTCATTACAATTAAAACATATGATTGAATTTTCCTTTTCCTTTATGAAATCTCCTTGCATGCAGTGTTTCAAGTTATTCTACATCCTCCTCATCTATGTCACTATCTCTAGAAACATATTTGACCTTTGTATTGATAGTCTACTTGAAGATAAAAAGGTTGGTCACACTTAGAAACTTTAGAAGAATAGATTAAACTAAGACTGTCTGCAAGGCTTGACCAAAGTTGATAGTGGGTGCCGAGTAAAGTTAGTTTATGCTGAGTAGAATATTAGCTAGTTCCATGTAAAAGAGAATTCTCATATGTGTTGAGTAACATAGTTGGTGCTAAGAAAAATATAATAGCTTTTAAGCATCAGTAGAATGTAGTTGATACCGACTAAAAATACAACAAGTGTCAAGCAACACTGTATGTGTCGAGCATCAGAAGGACAATAGTGTTGAGTTGCTACATTATTTGAAAAGTCAACAATTCACCAAATCTAAGACAACATGTTTGTTATCTTGAATTTGGTGAACCAGAAGATAAGGATAATGAGCCAGTGGTACAAAATTTGAGGATATCCATTTTTAGGCAATTTCATGTGGATTCTACATGAAGGTTCTAGAAGAAACAAGATAAGGAGTACATACATTATATCCTACCTAATCCATTCAAATCCTAATTTGGATGAGGGAAATTAGAGTGGGAAAAGTATTCCAAATTCCTACTTAAGGAATTATAGGTCATGAAGAAAAGTGGTTGGTCAAGTGTGTGTTGTCAAGAAGAAGACATTGAGAAGAAATAATAGAGTAAAGAGAATCTACTTCGTTAGGTGACCACAGAAGTGACTGCATTGGAACAACAAGAAAAGAGGTTTAAGGAGATTGAATCTTCAAGGGAGAACAAGCTATCAAAGTTGTAGAGACTACAAACCAAGCCAAATTGTGAACTGAATTGAGATCTAAAATCTACAAGACATGTTGTAAGTTGTATAAGATCAAAAATGCCCTTATTGATTACTCTCTAGCAATTGTATCAGTGAGCGATAAATCCTTTGCACTAAGGTTTGACTTAACAGTCATTAGAAAATACTTTAACAACATGGCATTCCAAGTGAATGACCTAAAGTCCTTTAACCAGGCTCACTCCTAATAGGGTGATTGAAATCCCTTAACTGGGTCACACTTAACAGTGTTTGTTGTAACCTTTAACAGGGTTTGCCTTTTATACGGTATCATTTTAGAAGAGTGAGAAGTAGTAGCATGTTACTGGTGGTTTTTCCAAAATTGTGTTTCCATGTAAATTTATTTTTTATGTGTGTTGGTCTTTCATGTCTTGTTGTTGCCTTTTGGTTTATCAATAACTTGTAAGTTTCAATAGTTAGCTTGGATTCATTTATAGTTTAATGGGTTCACTATGGTGAGTAAAATGTTTTATTGAGAGATTTGGACCTTGAATACCTAATTCACCCCCTCCCCCCCCACCCTTAGTTATTCTAAAGAATTTCTAAAAATTGGTATAAGAGCCATCTTCTGATTGAACTAGTTTGAAGGTACTAGAAGCATAAAGATCAAATATGTCTAAAAGAGAAGTTCCTAAGCTCAATAGAAACAACTTCCCTACATGTAAAAGTCTAATGAAGTTGCACCTTGGAGGAATAGGTGACCATGACAAGCTTCAATTATGGTGGAACATGTTGATCCAGTTGGTGTGCCTACTACTGAAGAAATGAAGAAAAAGAAAGGGCACAATCAGGCAATGTTGGAGATTGCCTCTACCCTCAGCTATGCAAAATTTGATGACATTAAGGAATGTGACATTGTATTCAAGATGTGGGATTCCCTATCAACTATTTATGGAGGAGATACAAATGTCCAAAGAGCCAAGGAAGAGAGTCTTAGAGGTAAATTCAATGATATGAGAATGGAAGAAGGTGAGAATGTTGCTCAATATGTTTCTAGAATAAAAGAGGTTGTAAGCTGAATAAGAAGCATTTCTGGTCATTTAGATGATGATACTATTCTTAGCAAAGTATTAAGAAATTTATTGCCTATCTATTGTATTAGAGTTTAGCTATTTAATAATTGAGGTGTATCCTAGGGAACAAACTAACAATTGAAGGTCTAGGAGGAAGACTCGCTGCATTTGAGTTATCCAATTTTGACAACTACAAGTAAAAAATTTTTGAATCTTCTTTCAAGATCAAGTTGTTGTTGAGAGATTATGATGAAAAGAAGTAGAGTAAGAAGAGGAGGATAAAACATGTGTCTAGTGATAGTGACACTTATGAAGAGGACATCAATCAACTAGAAGCACTGTTGGCGAGAAGATTCTATGGAGGAAAGGGAAAATTTGAAGGTAAGCTACCTATTATTTGTTTTAATTGTAATGAAGTTGGACATATTGTTGCTAGGTGTCCTAAAAAGAGAAACTACAAGGGAAATGATAAATAAAAATGCAGAAGAAATGAAGACAATAAAGAGTACAAAGAAAAAGGAACAAAGTGCTTTGTGATAGAAGAAGATGATTAAAATGAAAATGATGACAAGGTGGTTTATGTGGCAATGAAGGATGAGTCAAATGAAGATGAGGTAACTGCACTTGTAACCTATGTGAACAAGAATGACAAAGGGATCATTGACAGTGGATGTTCACATCACATGATAGCAGACAAAAGTAACCTTGTCAACTTAACTCAATATGATTGAAATAGTGTTAGATTTGGAAATGATGCCCCATGTCTAATACAAGGAAAAGGTTACATTAAGCTTACTGAGAAGATTTCATGTGATAATGCATATTATGTTGAAGGATTAAATTACAATTTTTTGAGTGTATCACAATTAAGCAATGAACATTGCAAAATAGAGTTTGGAAATAAAACTACCAAGATATATGACATAGATGGAAATCTGATAGGAAAAGGAGACTAAACTAGGAGCAATGTATTTTACATAGATATTGAGGATGCCACTTATCTTATTTTTGATGTGTGGTTACGACATGAAAGACTATGTCATGTCAATTTTGACAACCTAATTAGTATCAACAATGTGAAGAAAGTGAGAGGTTTGCATAAACTAAAAAATCCTGACAATGTAATGTGCAAACAATGTCAATTAGGCAAGATGACCAAGTCAATTTTTGAAAGTAAAACCTATACTTCCAAAGAAGTGTTAGAGATTGTTCATATTGACTTGTGTGGATCTATAGAGGTACAACGTTACAAATAAGACAGATATAAAATGTTGTTTGTAGATGACTATTCTAGGATGATGATTGTCATGTTTTTAAAGAAAAAGTTTGATGCCTTTCAAATGTTCAAGTGGTATTTGGCAAGGGTTGAAAAAGAAACAGGAAATAATTTGGAATGCTTAAGACTAGATAGAGGAGGAGAGTTCACATCAAGAGAATTTGAGATGTTCTGTGATGACAAAGGAATCAAGAGACAAACTTCTACATGAAGAACCCCTACATAGAATGGAATTGCTAAGAGAAGAAATAGATCGGTAATGGACTATGCTAGAACACTCATAATGGAGAAGAATATTTCTTTAAAGTACTAGAGAGAAGTTGTAAGTACAACTTTCTACACCCTAAACTAAGTACAAATAAAGAAAGGTACAAATGCAACACCTTTTGAATTATGGTATGGTCACTCGCCTAATGTGAAACATTTCAAAGTATTTGGTGTAGACACCTAAATTTGATTACACTATTTTAGTAATCCTATTTAGTTATCTAAAAAGGCATTATTCTTATTTAATTAATCCTCTGTCATCCCCTAGTTGATTAATTTAATTAATCATCTATAGTCCTAATTGATAAATCAAATAATCTATTATTTATCAATTAAATCCTTTTCTCCTATCTAATTCCAAAATTCCCATTTATTAAATAAATCTATTTGATAAATAAAATCCTCAAAATCTAAAAACCCCTAACCTATCCCTAATCCTCCATTTAGCCTAATCCACCCCATCCACCCATACTAACCAAGCTTAGCCACTAACTCACCCACCCTCATTAATGCCATCCACTTGCACATCTCTAACATCTCTAATCTAATCCTAAACCCAAGCCTAATCCACCCCCTAATGTTGTCACATTCCTTAAACAAGTTTAAGACTTTCCTAATCCAAACTAAAGTCTCCCCTCAAAAAACCCAACCACTAAGTCATGAGTGCTCTTACAAAACATAAAAGACTCTTACAAGCCCACTCATGACTCTTACACCCATCTTCCACACTCTTCCCTCTTCCACACTCATTCCTCTTACATCCCTCTTACATACTCAACCCCACTCATCATGCCTTTAACCAACCCTTTACCCTACCCTCTCACACTCATCCTCCTTGTGACAAGTGTCACCTTCCCACTAGTGCTAAACAAGCACAATCCATGTGCTCTCCTTTGAGTGCATCCTAGCCCTCCTTAAGCCTTCATACATCCTTGCATCTAAGCCCTCCATCCCTCTACCCCTTGGCCTATAAATTGAATCCCATCCCAAGCCATTTCATCAACAATCTTTGAGCTAAAGTTACCATGCCCTTTTGAGAGCCAAAAGCCATACCCATACCCTTATAATGCCAAATTGAGAGCTCACAAAGCTACCAATTTGCTATTATCCATCTCCACCATTGAAGCAACTTTGAGCATTTGAGCATACATCCACATCAAAGGACACATCTACAAAATCAAGGAAGCATGGAGTTTTTCCTTTTTTTGGGGTTTGCATTCTCTAATTGTTTCTTTTGTCTAATCTCATATGTGAATATAGTTTTAGTTCGTGAATGTTTTCTTTAATGTTAATGTTCCGTAGGATTTAGACCATTTTAAGCATTTTTACACGTAGAAAAAATAACAAAAAAAGTTTTAAAAAAAATTTCCATAGTTAAGCTCTCATTTTGAAGATTTTGGCTAACTAACTGAATTGCTTTTTTTCTTTTGTCTCATTGCAGGTTGGAGCACATATGGAACCGCTAACCATGTTTCTTGCAGGTTTTCATGTTGCTAAAAAAATGAACTTGAATATTTAACCATTTGTCTTTGAATGCATGTTGCTAAAAAAATGAACTTGAATGGTTAAACACATTTTCCATTGAATGAATGTTGCTCAAAACACACTCTTGAATGTCATGGATTAAAATCAACTTTCCTTGGAATGCATGCTTAAAACAACAAATCCAATCTTGAATGCCAAGGATCAATTAACCATTGCAATATCATTCATGTTTCCTTTTATTAGATTTCCAATTTAACACATATTTCTACACATTAAGAAAACCTCATTAGAATAAAACATTCTTTTTCCCTCTCTCTCTCTCTCTCTCTCTCTCTCTCTCTCTCTCTCTCTCTCTCTCTCTCTCTCTCTCTCTCTCTCTAGTATAGATTTCGGAATATATGGTATGCAAAGAAAAGAGTAGATTTAATATTTTTGTTTCTTAGACATAAGACTAACTCCCCTCTCTTTATCTTTCTTGTAGGTATATCTTTAAGATGAAGGATCAAAGCTTCCATTAAGATACTGAAGACATTGTA
Source organism: Cupressus sempervirens (assembly GCA_028749045.1). NCBI lineage: Eukaryota > Viridiplantae > Streptophyta > Pinopsida > Cupressales > Cupressaceae > Cupressus > Cupressus sempervirens. The sequence goes on along the minus strand of CM053790.1, from coordinate 70,025,749 downwards.
GTTCTGTATTGTAAGAAATGTATGATATTAACCCTACTCCTTTCTTTGTCCTTTACATGTTCTAAAATACATTTCTCTCTTAATTTTAGTCTTTATAGAAGCCACATATTTTAAGGTTGACTCATTTTACTTTCATATCTTGAGGTTAAACATATTTCTTTCTTAATCAAATAAAACATTTCTCTACCATCTAAATAAATAATTAAGCTTAATAGATATTTTAGAAAACTAAACAAGATGGGTTTTCAAAGTTGCATTATTATCTGATCACACTAATTGAGGCTCCATAATTAAATTTAAAAAAATGTATTATTAGTTAAAGTAACTAATAAATTTTGGATGCCAAGGTATTTCCAACATTGAATATTAAAAAATCCAACTCAATACCCTTGTGCACTAATTTTTAGATCAATAATTCATGACCCTATACAAGTGACTAGTGAAAGAATAATTTGTGTTGTAAATGATTTTGGGACACTGTACTTACTACCCTTTTTACATTTGTCTTACCAAGAAAGTTTTAGGTTTGTATTTGGAATGAAAAGTGTTAGAATCTGATAAGATTAGTAACCCAGAAAACTAGTGCAAAGAATAAATATCTAAACTATGAATGCAAATGATACAAAATCAAAATAGCATCATAAAGTTAGTCTCCAAGAGAGTAATGCAAATTCTAGAAGCAAAATAGCATTAAGAGGATGCAAAAACAAGAGAAGCAAATACAAGCCAGGTAGCATGCTTATATAGGCTAGGAAGATGGAGGAGGTGGCAACACTAACCAATGAGGAGCAACCATCTATCGGACTAAAGATAGAAAAGTATCTTCCCAAGATAGCTAATGGATGCTCACATGCAGGAAGGTGACACCTCACAACCATTCACCTAATAAGACAGGCTTTATTAACCTAAGCGAGATTACTAAAAGTGTAGGAAAAACTTACCAAAATAGGAAAAATAAAAAACTACACTAACACCCCCCCATAAGCGAAGCTTAGGTGGATGTAGAAATGGGTCCCAGCAAGTCAAGCTTGATGAGGTACCCATGTACATAAAATTCCCCCAAAAGAGAGAGAAAAGAGACTCCCCAAAGAAAATTAGGACTCCAAGTGAGAGGAAGATGCCCCCCCAAAAGATGTAGCATCCTGCACCTCCATCAAAGCTTGCAAATTTTTTCTGGTAGATCCACTTACATCGAACAAGTTTTCTTCCCTTAGGAAAAGGGACAAGATCCCAAGTGTGGTTCCTCATCAAGGAACTATACTCTTCCTACATAACTATATCCCACTCAGAAATACCAAAAGCCTCATGAAAGGACTATGGATTTGAGGTAGTAGCAATGAAGTTATGTAGAGCATCCTAGAATTGTGAACGAGTTTGCTTGGTGTTTGATGGATCCCCAACCCAATCACCTGCAAACTGCAAGGTCTGTCTAGCCAAAAGTGGACCAAAAGATGGAGAATCTAGAGGAGAATCATCAACCTATAAATGATGACTAGGAGAGGAAGGAGGTGAGTCGTCTGAATCACTCTCTACATCACAAGTGGAGTTAGAAGATTTCTCAAGTGAATCTGACCCATTAGAAGATCTATCATGTATTCCAAGTGACTCTAATGTCAAAGTAGAAGGCAACCCTATGACCATGCTCTGTTGGTTAAGCTGATGCAAGTAGTGGAAGTTAAGATGGCCAAATCACTCATGCCATAATCTGCTCACATCATTAGAGTGAATGAGTGAAATAGTCAAAGGAGGATCAGGAACAAAGTGAGAAAACATATAGAGTCATGACTGATAATCTGCTCTCCCAACTGCAACTGTAGAATCATTGTGCAACTCACATATCTCCACTGAATCAGGAGTGAACTCAACCCGCTTGCCTAAACCTATGTGAGTGATCTGGTATACTGATAGGAGATTAGTTGACAATAAGGGTACACAAGGAACATCATGGAATGTGCCAACCCTCGCATCAATAGACCCTCTCCCACACACCTCAACAGGAGTGTTATTACCCATCAAAATAGAAGGCATAGTACATGAATCCAAGGATGCAAGTTCTTGCTTAGATGAAGCCATGTGGTGTGAAGCACCCGAATCAAGAACCCAAGTAGATGGTGAGGAAACAATTGTAAAAAGGGCCTTTCCCTTTCCTTTCCCCTTGTTGTTTTCTTTTTCTTTGTTAGACCCTTCATTAGAACTTTGTTTGATAGACTTAGGAACACTGATATTTTTCTTCTAAAGAATGTATGTCAAGTGATCAAGTTGTTTCTGCAAACATTTATGTTCATCATGACCAAGTCTTTTACAATAGGCACATTTGACCTTTTCTTTCTTAGGCTTATTGTCCTTGGAAGATGGTGTATCAATAGTTTCTTTTGAAGAAATCGATATCTGATCCTTCTTCTCCTCACTATTCTTTTGTTTCTTATCCTTACTATTGTTGTTAGTACTTTGAACTTGTTGTTCTTTTGTGCCTTGGTTGGCAACCAAGGCATGTGACTTAGAGGACTTAAGAGTGCCCATCTGGATTAGCTTGTCCTGTTCTCGTGTGAGATTGATAGAAAAATCATCTAAAGATGGCATGGAAAATTGAGTACCAAGTGCACCATTAGTAGCATAGAAGGTAGAGACAAACACAAAATATTCTGAACTTAGCTTAGAGAGAATACTAAGAATCAGTTGTTCATATTTCTTTTCAATTCCACATTGTTTTAACTGCAGCCTTAGTGATTTCAATTTGGTGAAGAAATCTTGGATTGTGTTGAAATTGCCTAGACTCAAACTAATTAATTCATTTTCCAACATATGACCCCTCATTGAATCTTGTGTGCCAAATAATGTTTCTAGCTTTGTCCATACTTCATTTGGTGTATCCAAAGACTCAATGTGAAATAGAAAGTTAGGAGAAATAGAAAAACACAATGTTCCAAATGCCTCATCACATTTGTTAAACCACTTAGGCTTATCTTCATCTTTAGCAAGTTCAGTTTCAAGTCCCATAGTTATCCTATTTAATCCAGCTTTCCTTAAGTGAATTGTCATGCATGATTTTCACTCAAAGTAATTGTATGGAGTTAGGATGGGCATATTTGTTTGATCCATGATGAAGAAATGCAGAGAAAAAATGCTAGAAAGAAGAGAACCCAGCCACAACAATGCCCCCCCCCCCCCCCCCCCCCCCCCCCCCCCCGGCCCGCCCCCCCCCCCAAAGAAATATGATTTGGAACTTTATTTTAGTGCATTTACAACTACGACTAGAAAGAGATACTTAGTGGTCTTGATTTCAATGCATTACAAACCCTCATGAAGAGCATATGGTAAAAGTGAAACTTGGGCACAATAATGAAGGAAAAAAATAGCACCACTGTGATCTACTCAAAAAATCATGCACTTTCAAAAAAAGAATCGCCTTGATATGAGGTCATATGAGAAAGTTATGATCCTCTGAAGTTTCCAAAACAAAAATTGTGCACAGTCACGGCTGAGAATCTGCAATTTCTAAAGAATTCATGCATGAAAATCAAAAAAAAACTCCACTAGTGGATAGAGCACAAAAAAATAGCCAAGTTCATAATAAGAATTATCAAAATTGGAGTCTGTATGAGCAAGAATGAGACATTTGAAAACTGCATTTAAATCTGTGACTGCCAACGGAGAGGGGTATGGTTGTAGCTTTGCATGCTCGATTTTGAAAACTATACAACTTGCATGCAAAATTTAAAAGATACCTAGATGGTTTTTTGGGGTTGCGAACAAAACTTAGAAAGCATTTTTCTTGCCGATGTACAAAAGATGTTGCTATAGTGTAAATCAGACACCTTTAACATAAAAAAATGGCTCCAAAAATCAATAAACGACCCTAGCAACCAAAATATGACATGAAAATGCTAGATCGGCTTCTTTAGTCCATCAATGGCATGCTAGAAACTGCAAAACTGATTGAAAACTCCAAATATGCAAGTTGGTTGTCAGATTTGAGATTGAAACCCCAGAGAAAAAATATTTTTGTCAAAACTTTTCTGATTCTCAGGATCATCCAAAGATGCAAGAGAAGAGCATACTTCATTTTTCAAAAAACTACAATAAAGTTTATTTTTCCCCCCCGAATCTCTCAAATAAGGAAACTAAAATCTACTCTTGCACATAAAAAAGCTCTGATACCATGTTAGAATCTAATAAGATTAATATCCCAGAAAACTAGTGCAAAGAATAAATATCTAAACTATGAATACAAATGATACAAAATCAAAATAGCATCATAGAGTTAGTCTCCAAGAGAGTAATGCAAACGCTAGAAGCAAAATAGCATTAAGAGGATGCAAAAACAAGAGATGCAAATACAAGCCAGGTAGCATGCTTATATAGGCTAGGAAGATGGAGGAGGTGGCAACACTAACCAATGAGGAGTAATCATCTATCGAACTAAAGATAGAAAAGTATCTTCCCAAGATAGCTAATGGATGCTCACATGGAGGAAGGTGACACCTCACAACCATTCACCTAATAAGACATGCTTTATTAACCTAAGCGAGAATACTAAAATTGTAGGAAAAACCTAGCAAAATAGGAAAAATAAAAAACTACACTAACAAAAAGAAAATACTGGGTGTCACAAATATGTTGTACATATATCAGCTAAAAAGTGTAGATGATTAATCAAAGCCTATCTTGGGTTATTGTACTTAGAGATTAGTAAAATACTTATCAAATCTTGGAATAATATATATTGGTTGATTTTTCTACTACATAGGCATACAATATTGAGTGTTCTTGCCTCAAGCATCATGGTTCCTATTGGATATCCATTGATACGAGATTTAACTAAATGGAAGTTATAAATCTTAAGAATACAATTTATGATCAAATAGATTTATGCTTCCCTAATGTACTATTTATGTTCTTTATAATCTATGTGTTACTGTTGGCAATATGGATACATAGATGGATGAGTGTTATCATTTATTGAAAGATATATGTTTTGGTATTTCATTGTGAAATTAGAGATAGAAAATTAGCTAAGTATTGGATAGTTTGCAACAACACAAAGATAGATTCTATAAATACAGATGATGGAGTTTGAGTTTTCACATGTGCAGTTGACGATCAATAGTTGACACTATCACAATCACGCATGTCAATGTGCAAATATGTAAATGGATAATATGGCAAGAGTTATAGAGAAATTACTAGTATATGTAATTGATAGAGAAGAACATAGAATAAGACTAAAACATATTGTATGGCTTAAGAAATTATTTTGGTAATGAAATAATTACTTAACCATGATAGGTCAACAAACTAGATATTAATCCCAAAGCCATTTTATAATTAGCCAAGCATGTGGAAGATCCAGGGCCGACTGAGCAAGAGTTTTGATAATTAGCAAGGTATAAGTAAAGATCATATCTTGTGCATCTAAACATGATGCTACAAAGTTGTGATATGTTATATGAACTATTGTAACAGAAGTATATGCAATATGCAAGCTTTGTGTGATATGAAATCTGATTTATGATTAGAGAAAGTACAAAGTAACTTAGTGAGATAGTATTGTATGTATATATGCACTTGTAAAGAAAATTATTTGTATATTGCATGTTACGGTAGTGGTCTCTTCTTCCATACATGGTAATTGTTCTACCAACTCCTAATAGGGTTGATGCTTTTAACAGGGCGCAGTCCTTTAACAAGAACTCAAGACCCTATATGTATTTGATAGACCCCTAACAGGGTCAATATCTATAACAAGAACTTTTTTTTTTTTTGTGGATCATCTTGTCGGCACCATCTCCAATGGGGTTTTCCCTTGTCCAGGGTTTCCCTTGTTAACAAATAATGGTGTTATGAGTTCTCTATGTGTACTATTTTATTCACTGTTCAACATTATTGGTTTACTTACATATGCATGTTGTAAAGTAATTAATAATATCCAATTATGGACAAACATTTGTAGAATACTGGTACACCTCCCCTCTTAGTATTATCTATTTCTAAGACTTGGTATTAGAGCATAGTTACTCAAAAGAGGCTTAAAAAATCTAGTAAGATCGATATGGATATGGAATAGTTAAAGACAAATCTTGAAGAAGCTCTTGAGAAAATTGATCATGTTATAAAAGATAGGTATGAAGATGCAAAAGTTTTCATTGGAAAATTGAAAGATAAAATTCATGACCCAGAATCTAGGAAGGAATCAAAAGACCATATTAGTGACAATGATGAAATAGGAACTCCCAAGAACGAAAATGAGATCTTGAAACATGAGCTGAAAATTGTTGAACTTAAGTTGAGTCAAAAGGAGGATGATAGTAAGAATGAACTAGATCTGAAAACTAAGAATGTAGACCTAAGATCCTAGTTGCCTTAGGTAACATCTAATTTAGATTCTATTAGGATAGAACATGCTGAGTTGGAAAAGAAGAAAACAATTGCAAAAGGAGAACTGACACAAGCTAAACATCAGTTAGAAAATCTTTATTTTAGCAGTGAGAAAATTGATGAACGAATATTTTACAAAAGATCTCCTTATGATAAATAATGACTTTGATACCTTATTGGAGAGACATCAACAAAGAAAATTGAAGTTAGAAAAGAAGTAGATCTAGTTATCGATAACCCTAGGCCTAAAAAGACTAAATATATTAAGGGAGAATCAAGCTTATCTACAAAAGTTTCTAAAGAAATTGAGAAATTTGACAAATGAAAGGAAGAAAATCAATTTAATTTATATGAGACACATGATGAACCAAAGCAAGAAAAACAAGCACCTAAGGAAGTTAGACATGAATTCAAAGGTAGATTTTTTATATGCAATGAAGTTGATCATATGAAGAGAGATTGTACAAGTAAGTCTTTTAAAACCTATTAGTCATTTCTATTGTTATAATTATCATGGTTATGGACATAAAATAGTAAATTGTAAGAATCCTAAGTTTGATAGTAGTAATGAAAATTGTAGAATTTTTAGGAATGCTAACCCTATAGGTAATGCAAGAGGGACATCACAAAGAAGATCCACTAATGGATAAAGACCTAATGGATAGAGGAACTAGATTGTATGTGTAGTGCCTTCTCTGTTTGATTTTTGTAAGTCATCTTGGTGGATTTAACCTTGTTGATCTCTCCTTGAGATGAGATTGTGATTTAGACCATGAGTGGTCTACACCATTTAGGTTATTGGATTTATGTTACTGTATTGGTTGCTTTGATTATGCTTGTGGATGAGTTATGAGATTATGATGAGATTCATAGTAAAATAAGGTTTTCTCCTATTGTTACAAGGATCGATGTGGTATCATGTTGTTGCTCCATGATTACCCTAACATGTGTGCAAAGATTGCACTATGTACTATTACCATGCTATATTGGACTAGGTTCCTATAGCAATGGTTAGTCATTGTTATGACTATGTTCACTTATGTGTTTTAAGTGCCCTTTTATGTTCTCTAAACAACCATTATTAAATTCTTAAATAATTAGAAATGGATTTTCCACATTGGATTTTTTGGTTATGTGTTGGGGATATTTACTTTGTTATGTTTTGATCCAAGAGATATTTGTTACTCATGTTATCTTTTACATTTGAGATGACCTAAGGTTAGATGTTATACCTTGATTTCAAAATCATAGATGTTAGACTACTATGCTATTTAGTTGATCATATTGTATGATGATGCCATTTGGAGATGACAATGTGTTTTATGATGATATTTGGTTATCTGGTATTTGAACATATCCATGATTATACTATGTGATGGATTTAATGCTATGGTTAGTTACTTCATTATTGCTTCATTATACCATATGAAAACATGATTGACATAAATAGATTATTTTAGTATAATTGAATAAATTTTTTAATTAGGTGATTTAATGTATTTTTTGCTTTGGCTATGTTTTTATATGTAATTGCACTTGAACACATTGTTTAGTGTGCAAGATTTATATCCTTGGTAGTGGCACATGGAGTGAGTGGTTCAACCATTCATATTTTACCAATGTCATCCTTGCATGGTCAACGTATGCTTATTTTAATTGGTTGGTTAAACCTTTTGATGATTATTAAATTCAAACTCATTTGCATTATGTGATTTGACTAGTAACCATGTCTATGCATTTAGAGGTTCACATCATCATGAAATTTTTTAAGGAAATTTAAGTGTTTTTGGGTTTTTTGGCTTTTAATTTTATTGAATTTAATTACTGACAGAATTGCCATAGATGAATTCCTATTTCTAGGAATAGCTAATTTTTGTTTGGGTCAATTTGAGGTTTAAATAGGTTGGCTAGTTATTTTCCCTAATCAATTTTTTCAATAAGGAAGTTAATTCTCCACTTCTCACTTTTGAAATACAAAGTTAGAGATTAAAACACAAAATCCTCTTCACGAGGATTTACTATTTTTTTTGTTGTGGGTTTTTTGTGGGAGATACTAGTGTGAGACTATCACAAGGTTTATCTCATTTGGTCTAGCTCAAGGAGACCTTGAATTGCCATAGCTTTTGGCTACTTCTGCGAGATTTATATTTTATGGTTCAAATTCCTATTTTGCCCTTTTTTCTATGAGGTAGGACTCTCTTGTTTTATTGTTTCAACTCCATTTCAGCTTCTCTTTTTGGTATCCATTTGTTAGGAGGCTAAGAGCTAGTGTTCCCCTCCATTTCTGTATGCTAGCTCTACCTAGTTGGGTAGGTATGAGCATTTGCCTATTTTTTAGGTTGAGGGTTTGGGGTTTTGCACTATTATGCTAGCTATTTTTTCATATAGACTCCAAATCCATATTTTTAAAAATTTTTGTGGCTTTTTTTCCCGAAGACCAAATGGGTTTTAATTTCAAAGTTTTTGAGTTTTGATTTTTTTGCCTCAGTTTATGTGCATTGGTGTAAATAAGAATTTTCTATTTACACTTACTTAAGTTTACTTAGGTTAATGCATTATTTTATTATTTATTTATTAGTCACCTAGGGGTATGCATACTCTTGTGAGTTATCATGTTGATAACATAGGAGTTTGCACCTCTTTTATGCACATGGTGTCTACAACACAAGAGTTAGAACACTAATTAAGCACATGGTGTCTACAACATCTCCACTTGAGATACACCTCATCATTCTTATCCTGTCATCTAGAATGAAGGATAAGACTTGTGCTTGGTTTTCATGCTTATCTTATCTCCTTGTTCTTTCTAGACCCATTCTAGATACTTCCTGAGAGGCCTTTATATATAGTTACTCCTAGTGTGTTTGTATATATAGTGATGTATCAGGACATGCTATGATATATTGATCGTACTTTTTGGTCTACAATTGTACTTGTGTTCAAGTTCTATGACCTTGGGTGAATCTTTCCCTAAGAAAAATTCTTACATGGTACAAAAGCTCTTAAAGAATCTCTCTTCACATATCCATTTGAGACAACTTTCTTACTTCAACACCTTGGCCCTAATCTAGAGTGTCGTGGAAATTGGGAATGTCTAGAGCTAGATTTGTCCTTGCCATTACGTCTGGAATGTCGATTCAGTGAAAAATGGCTATAAATTTGACTACCCTAGGCCAAAGTCAATCATGAGGCAATTTATTTTTACAAATTAGCACTTAGATTCCCTAATTTGTCACTCGGGTATGGTCATTCTGTAGATCTAATTAATTGTTTTTTGGATCTGTAATTTTATTATTTCTTTGCATTTTTCAAATAGGGTTTTCAATTCTTTATTTTGGCCAAGAGGCCTTGTAGAGAATTTTTTTTTGTAGAACCAGGTAGTGACACCCCAACCTTGCAATTTGGGAGGAATATTCTATAGCATCTTTTTATTTGACAGGCACCATAATCTGGCCAACCAAATCTAATGCATAATCCTACCAGCAAAACTTACCACACTCCGGGGAGAGCCCCTTACCCTGATGACCAACTACCATAACCTTCTAGTGGACTTGTTACCTTACCTTTGTAGGATTTTTTATTTAAAAATTGGGTGGGTTCATCCCACAGTGCATGTGGGATAAGCCCCCCACCAAAAGTTTTCAACGGCTCTCGGTCAACCCTTTTCCAGCAGAAAGTCTCTGGTACTATCTTTGTCACAAGATCTTCTAGCTACCCTACATTCCTGGCATCCAATCCTTGCTGGTTGCCCACTTTGTAATGATCACTGTGAAGAATCTGATCACCATTTTTTAGGCATGCGGCCCCTATCAGACTACAAGATGTGTCAGTGAGAAGACTCAGCCATGTGTTCAACCTACACCACCAACAACAAGTCAACAAATAACGTGGACTATATGACTGCCACATCTCTAGCTTTTGACACATTTTAGACCAAAAACCATCCATGTCAGCTTGCCTCCACATCAATAGCACTTATGTCAGCCTATCCAATTCACTACCCTATTAGTCATTTTGTATAGTCGTACACTTGAGATGTGTATAGTACTTCTGCCACATGTACTAATCATACTACCACATCACCAGGGGGCTATTTTTTGTCACGTTAGCATTTCATGGTGGTAAATTTGATAACTATCTGACCATCATTTCTAGTCATTTTATAACTACTACAAAAACCATTTGACTATTAAATTTAAGCTCATGGTTTCCTTCTAGATCCCTCTTTAGATGCATTTGATTTGGCATCCTGACTTTGAGGGACCATAACTAGGACGTTTGGACTCCAAATCAGGTGCAATTTTTTTGATTTTGGGTAGAATTTTCTAAATGTTTTTCTATTTGTGCTTTGGTGCAATGATTTTTTAGAAATTGCATCTTTTGGCAACTATACTTGTCCAATCCTGCATTTTGCAACTTGAAACGCTCCATACAGGCTCATCTGGACACGAAAATAGGTTTGATTTTTTGAAAGTACCTAATTTTTTGTCGACTTTTCAAATCTGAGATCAGATTCTAGGGTTGTGTGGACAAAAATATCACTTTCAAAACTAAGGCCTTTTTTTCATTGTGTTTCTTTCATTTTTTTTAGAATTGTTGTATATCTTAGCTACGGTGCTTAGTTCTAGATTTAGGCCTTAAAAGGTAGTTGTAACAGACAAAATCAAATGTCAACTTTGTACATTTTGACAAGTGGCCTATTGTACACACACTACATATAAAGTGCCAAATCATCTTTTTTTGGGGGGTTCTCTTGATTGAGTGAAAATGGGAGGTGTGTATTTTGTTTTGTGTCTCTCTTGTGTGCTCTTATTTTCTGCATCATGCGTTCACCTAGATGTCCACCCCTAACTTCACACAATTATTCTACATAGAAAGATATTGCATGGAGTAGATTAATGGAAAAATATTATAGTCTTTATGTTGATGGTACAATTCCCAAACCCACTGATGCTAAAGTACTCATTAATTGGCAACAACATGACCAACAGGCTTTAGGAATTATCAAAAATTGTGTAAATAGAGATCTCTTTTTTTACATTGCTAGATGTAAGGAATCCAAACAAGCTTGGGAAAAAACTTGCAACATTTTATGGTAAGGTGGATGAGGAAAAGGGATTTTAGATTGAGGACAATCTACTTCTTTGGGATCCAAATAATTTTGACATAGTTTTGGATTATATCACCAAATCAAATGAGTATAGGGCACTACTTAAAGACTATGGAAATCCCATAAAAGATGAAAAGTTGATTCAACATATCCTAAAGAGGCTACCTTCATAGTATGCTTCCTTTTTTTAAAGTCATAATAATAATAGGTTAACCATGGGAAGTGCTTGCCAAAAGCCCACTTTTGATGCTTTTATAGAAATGTTGATTGTTGAACAATCTCACTTGATGGATTTTGGACTTCTCATGACATTAAAGACCAAAGCATTGGTGGCTAGTGATGAGAGCCAGTCAAGTCAAGGAGGAAAAAGTTCTAGCAACAACAAGAAGAAGTAGTGGAAGCATAAATTATAGTATAACCACAACAATGATCCTCACAACAAGGTAGTTCTTCTTCCAACTAGAAGGGAAACATTGAAAAGAAGGAAAAAAAATTTGTGCATATTGCAAAAAGCCAAATCATGACAAGAATCATTGCAAGATGAAAAGAATCAATGAGTTAGAAAATCTACTTAGGAAGAACAAGATTTGAGTGCCAGGTACTTCCAAGGATTCAACTCCAGCCACTTCAAAGGGAAAAGGGAAAGCACTTATGACCAACTCAAGTTCTTCTATGGAATGGATTCTTGACTCCGGTGTCTTCTACCATATGGGTTCTTCAAAGGGAGAATTTTCTTCATTGAAGTAGTCACAAGCACCACACTTCTTTGTGAGAGATGATACTAAAATGGAAGTTGAAGGGAAAGGACATGTGGAAATGGAAAATGAGGAATTGAAAGACATTCTCTACATTCAAAACCTTAGCTTCAATTTTCTCTCAAGTTATCAAATCACTCACCTTGGAGATGGTCACAAAGTTGAGTTTCTTCTAGATTTAGTGATGGTGCATAGTCTTAGAGATAATTCATTGGTTGCAGTGGGGAAAGTTAATCATGAAAAAAGGCTTTATTCCTTCTCCCACTTTGTGCCTAAGTATCCTTGTCAAGCATTGTTGACTCACTCACATCCACAAACTAAACTATGTCATGAGTGGTTTGGTCATCTTGCCTTCCACTACCTTCAGAATCTTTGCTTCAAACACATTGTCAAAGGTCCACCTAACATCAACTTTTCTAAGGTTGAATGTTCACCATGTTTAATGGATATGCATCTTCAGGAGAAGTATGATAAAGGAAAGTCTTCCAGAGCACTAGTTGTTCTCTAGTTGGTTCACATGGTTTTAGCAAGACCTTTTGCAGTGACATCAGTTAGCCAAGGCCACTACATCCTTACTTTTTTTGATGACTTTTCAGGATTCACATGGGTCTAGTTTCTTCATCAAAAGAGTGAAGTGGTTCATAAGCTTCAAGTATTTAAGTCTCATGTTGAACACAAATCAAGGAAAGCCATCAAGGTTCTACAGATGGACAAAGCAAGAAAATATGTGGACAAAAGACTTAAAGAATTTTTCAAACTTGAGGGAATTGATCTTCAGAACCCACTAGAATTTAGTCTACACAAGACAAATGTTGCAACACTGAGGATTAGGACTCTCAAATCCATGGAAAGTTGCATGATAAAGGCCAAGTCTCTTGATCCTACACTAGAAGTTGATGCTATCAACTGTGCCACTCACATACTTAACATGTCTCCTCATATTGCCTTAGATGGGAAGACTCATTTTGAGGCATGGTACAATAGAAAACTAGTTGTGAGTCACTTTAGAGTCTTTGGTTGTCCAGCATGAGCAAACCTATCTTCTAGGAAATGCAAGGCACCAACACCTAGGCCTTGTACTTTCATAGGATATGAAGACAATGTGAAGGCATATAGACTTATGGATCTAGAGACACATGAGGTATTTGTGGAGAAGGATGTTAACTCTGAGGAAAGTTCAAAAAACTTATCCTCTAATCCTATCCACACTTCATACACTGTAGACATTGATAGTGACACCAGCGATAGTGCTTCTGTCATGCCATAATTTTCAAAAGGTGAAAACATAACAAAAACATAAGCAATAATTTTTTTTTCAAAAGAAGGAGAAAATAATTACATCATCATATTTTGAACTAAGAGGGAAAAGAGAGTGACAGATTCTTAATGCCACACTATACAAGGTGCAATGGTAGGGAACTTTCCATCTTCTGGACTAGACACAAGCTATGGGATGCCCCAGTGGAGCTTAGTGTAGTGGCATCATAATGGTAGGGGTCTAAGGGACATTTGAGAATATGATCAATGAGCAACCATTGGTTTTCAAGACTAAATTATCCATTGACATTACCATTTCTAGCATTATTTCATTTGCTAGTTGTTATTATATGTCATTCATTCTAAAACATTTGAAAATAGCATAAAAGATGTGTAGGAGGTCAAATAAAATATTTAATTTAGAGACATGTAGGGATTGGAAAGGAAAAACTTGGAAACCAAGCAGGAAGAGGTCCACATTCCATTGCCATAGCTTGTAAGCAGGATAGTGCTTCATGCCATGCTTTCTTTATATTTTATAGCTGAAATGGAAAATGGTAAGAGTGCCTTTTGTAGGATTGTTCTTGGGTTTCTTGTGTTGTGATGTATTGGGAGGGTGTGCCTTGTTCATGAAATTTCTTGGGGTTTCCTTAAAATTTTCTTGTTTTGTTTGAATGTTTAAATTTGTTCATGGGTGTGAAGGCTTCACTCACCCTTGGGAGGGAAGAGCAAGCCTTGAGTGAAGGGGTTAGTTGGGCTTGAGATATAGTTGAGAACCTTGTAGTATGGCCTCTATTGTATGCCATATGCCTTCACAATTGTTATGGATAGTAAGGAGTGTAAACCCTTTCATAGTGTACACCAAATTGTTCAACTAAATAATAAGTGTTAACTTATATTTAAAAGGGAAAAAAACTATTAAAAAAAAATGGGTTGTGTTCCGCCGTTAAAGTTCAGGGCATAACATTGTGTGTTTTTTCCCTATCAAATTTAGGGCATGACAGCTTCAACAAATTTAGACATGTGAGGTTCTATTAGCAGTTGCAGTGAGAGGTCATGAAATCAGTCTAGTCTACGTGCCTATATTGCCACAATGATAGGTCCAGCACAATAGGGTACACATAGTCTTCCAACTCTAGCATCAATTATAGATTTGGGAGACAGTATTGATGATCTACATCTTCTCTTTGATGAAGAAGACTCTTCTTTAGTTGTCACAAGGGTTTAGTCTAAACCTCCTGTCCATTCTCTACATGATTGATTATCACAGATTGAAGTGATTGTGGACACTTATGAATAGGAGTTGTAGAGGGTATCTTTATTAGTTAAGGAGATAGATAGTTCTTTGAGACTTAGTAGTCCTTGATTAGCTTCTACATCAGAACATATATCACTGGTTGGCACTCTTCTTTGGGGGCGGGGGTGGGTAGGGGGGGAGATTACCTTGTCTCTCTTCTTCTTCTCATATTTCTCTTATGTACATACTTGCTGTATGTCATAATGGGCAGGTCTTGATTACTCCATCCATCCATACATTGTGTCTTTTTTATCTCTTTTTTTTCTTTTGGTGGGGAGTTCCCATGACGTATTCCCTCTTTCTCTATGTTATGAGAGATTGCATTGCATTATTTACATGGGTACCTAACATGGCCTACTAGCCTAGACCCATCATGCATTTCATCCTAGATTATGTAAGCTTAAGAGCATTCCTCTAAGTTTCCCTTAATGGGGGGTGCTAGTGTAAATAATTATTTACTATTTACACTTAATTATCTTTACTTAGGTTAATGCATTATTTTATTACTTATTTATTAGTCACCTAGGAGAATGCATACTCTTGTGAGTTGTCATGTTGATAACACAAGAGTTCGCACCTCTTTTATGCACATGGTGTCTACAACATCTCCACTTGAGATACACCTCATCATTCTTATCCTCTCATCTAGAATGAAGGATAAGAAACATACTTAGTTGTCATGCTTATCTTATCTCTTGGTTCTTTCTAACCCCATTCTAGATGCTTCTTAAGAGGCCTCTATATACAAGCACTCCTCTTGTGTTTGTACTTATAGTGATGTATCAAGACATGTTATGATATATTGATGATACATTTTGGTCTATAGTTGTGCTTGTGTTCGAGTTCTATGATCATGGGTGAATCTTTGCCTAAGGAAAATTCTTATAGTGTGCCACCCAATTTTCTCAAGATTTCTTGGCATGATGTTGGTTATGGGCTTGGATTATCCATAGGATGTCATTTAGACCATTCTTTCACTTTTGATGTTTGCATCAGGATGTGTGCCACATTTGTACTCCTAACTTTGATTTTGGTCGAGTGATTTTATATCTAGTGTTATGGTTTCTTTTGGACCTTTTTTTCTTGTTTATGGATACTAGGATTCACATAGAATCCATACTCGTAGATTGAGGCCAGTTGAGTGAATTCATGATGTTTGGTCTTGTTGCATTATTGAAATTCCTATAGAATCCATACTCCTAGATTGAGGCCGGTTGAGTGATTTCATGATGTATGGTTTTATTATTCTTTGGGATTCGTATAGAATCTCTCCTCTCAGGTATTCATCATTGGATGAGCATGGGTAGGGAAGGATAGCATATGGAGGGGGCTTCTATCTTGTAGCCTGGCTATCATGATACCATACGTTGGCAAATGGAGCTTTAATTAAGTGATAACTAAATAAAATGTGTGAGTGGTAATAAAACTTATGATAATGGAAACATTTCATATGATGTTTCCAAGGGAGTGCCTTGCAAGTGTTTTGACTCCAAGCTTGGGCTTGTCAATTCTAAGTGACTCTCCATGGTGTTAGGCCCTACTTAGTAGCCCATTGAGTGTCTAACTAGTACCTATAGTTTATGCATTATCTATGTTGTTGGTTTCAGTCATCATACTATCTAGCATGAGTATTAGCCATGAATGTTGTACTTTATGCGAGTTTGTGGTTGGATCATTATCTCCATTAGCATACTAGGAATGTACCTACAAGTTCCATGTGGTTGGGAGGCATAACTACCTATACCACTACTGCGGACTAGTGTTCAGAGACAGTCTTTTGTCCTAGTGTGACCATTACTAGATGTTTTCACTTGGCACCTCAGGTTTCAAAGTATGCTTTTTTGTGAATTTTTCTTTTATTATAATGATTAGATATTATGTGTAGATGATGCTAGTTTGTTTGACACATTCCTATATTATGATGTTTAGCATGTGATGAAATGATGTGAGTTGTTTTTTTGGTGTATCTATTGCTTATTTGTTTAGGAAATTAGATTCCCTATTCATTTAATGTTTAGCATATGATGGATGATGTGGTTGACTTATTGAATTATCTTATGCTTTACTTGTAATGCCCAACCAAGGGATCCAAACAATTAATCTAAAAATTCACTAAGTTGGTAGTATTTTTTTTTAAAAATATGAAAGTAAAATCATTCATAACATTCATGGAAGCAATAGTAACAACCAACTGAAAGTAAACATAATAGACTACATTCTTTAAAGATCCCTTAATGTTGAATCACATCTAAATTAACTAATACTAATGATTCCACTTAACACTACATCCACATAAACTAATACTAAAAAGTCCAACATTCTTAAATTACATTTTTGATTGCTCAATCATCCACTGTACATGTGACAGGGTATGAAAAGGCTTAAAAGAATATACATGTGTGAAAATAAAGTACATCATCATACTAACTCTAATACATGATGCAATAACATAAATGAAACCATAAACATTACATGATACATCATCATCATAAAGATATAAAACATCATAAAAGATAACCATATATCATCAAACATATTTAACTAAGTGCACAGTTCCTCCCAATTGTTAATAGCATCATTAGACCATCATAGATCCTAGCCATACCTCTGTGCATAACATCCCAAAGCACTAAAGAGATCATCGGTATTAACATAGTAGGAATGTCACTCCCAAAACATCCTACATCATATGCATAAAGATATCTAACACACAAAATAAAGCATAGGATAACATCATCTAACATATGTAAATCATCAATATAAGAAACATACCAGTAAATACATCCATCATAAGGTATATCATCAATCATAATGATCCAAGAATAAAATGAAGATAAATACCAACCAAGAATGCTCCAGTCACGGTGTCTCGGATGGATCTCAAATGATAAGAGTGGAAATACACTACCACCCAACTACGTGGAACCTAAGTGGTCCACTCCCACCGTGCTAAGGAGATAATCTTAAGTCCCAAATAGGTTATCAAAAAATATAACACAAATACTCTCTAATTCTAGGAATCTTAAAAGTACACTAACTCAAAGGTTCCAATCACAAAACTGACATCTAATCCTAGAGGCAGACAATGACATGTAGGAAACCTACTATGTAAGCGGCAAAGTGTCATCGCATATGTCATGTAGAAGTTACCCTAGCAGTTAGCTAAACTCCATGGGTCCCTACTGATCCTCATGCGGCCACTAGTATCCTCTCATACTGATGAGGCATACTATGGAATGCAAGGTCACAACCAAGGGTTCTCTCTAGTCCCATCCTAGTCTGTACAAGAACTCAAGGCATGGGCAAGAACATCAACAATTATCTTTTTATATTCATTTAATCCCCATTTAGTGTAAATGTTATCACTTATTAACAAAACTTACAATGAGTTACCCTGGCAACCACTTAGGGCCCCGACCCCCATTGCAAGCTACATCCCGACACTACAAGTAGATAACCTACCCTAAGCTCATGGAATCATAAAATTACCCCAGTCCTATACGAGTGATTGGAAAGAAATACCAAAAGATAATCCACAGTAAGAACATCAAATATCCAAAATAAAAGCATCAAATCTCCATGAGCATCTGAAAAGCATCCATACATAATCATGACCACAATAGTTCTCTATTGGCAACTTAAGATATCCCTGATAATCATAATAATTATTGGTTCCCAATAACCAAAATCTATCTCAAAATCATACTAATCGAAGACTCCAAAATGGTTGAGTCAAACATGTCACAACATGACATCATCAATAAATAAATCAACATTTTAGTCCCATCATGGTGACTAAAAGTAATCCAAGGATAACTGATTGATGACTCAAAAATGGTTAAGTCAAGTGTCTCATACAAATACATCTTAGCTTCACACATGAAGACTGAAAAGCAATTATAATCAGTAAATACAAACATCTCATAGAGCATTCCATCACATAACCATGGTTGGGTTTAGAAAGATCGAGACCAAATATGATCAACATGCCATCACATCTCATAACCCCTAAGCCTCTGGTAACAACCTATGACTAGTCAACATTAGTCAACCCAAAAACCCAAAACAAGAAGCATAGAGAAAACACAATGCAGACACATGTTTTGGTTTACTAACATTATGCAGTTGAAATAAGTGTGAAGGTTTCTGTTTTCTATTTACAAGTATACTTCAAGTGTATAGAATTAATCATTTGTCCTACAAGTCAACCCGTTTATTCTCTCGATAACATTATCCTTCCATTATTTCAAGTCTTTAGAATATTACCTATCAACTTTTGAATAATTAATTTACAAAGTCCTTAAAGCACTCCCCAAGGCAATCATTTATTTGAAATAATCTTCATTGACTTTAAATAAAGTAACTGTCAACCTTATAAAAATTAATCTCATTACTAATCTAATAAATATATAATTCCATTAATTAATATTTAATTCAATTTCTCAAAAATAATTAAAGGATAAGTATCAGTCTACTATTTAAACTATTAAAATAAAGCTCTTTAATTTTCAAGAACTTCATGTTAGATCTAACAAATCAATATACTAATAATTTCCAACCTTAGATTAATATAATTTCATCCTTTTGCGAACTCAAATATATTCTCAATTAAGACTTGATTAAATATTATCTTAATTTGAACCTCTTAATTGAATTATTAAAGATAAATCTTTATAATCTAAATCAACACTAATAATAACCCATTAAACTCTCAATATTTGATATTTGTTAATAATATTAAACACTAAATTTAATATTATTAATAATAGTAAAACTTTTTAGTAACATTATACACAAATTAATAATAATTTGGATTTATAACATCACATTTAATGTAAAAATACTTCATACCGTATACCTACCCAGAAGTCACGTACTACCAAGTTAATAAACTACACAATAGTCAAATCTAACACAATCAATATGAAATCTTGCTCACATTAAATTTTTTGAGTTTTTTTAACATTAATGTTTTATTTATTTATTTTAACATCAATGGGAATGTGCACCCATGATCCCTTCCTTTGCTCTCTCAGTTCCTAATACACCCTAACTTGATTGCATTGTGATTAGGATTGGATTCCATTAAATTGTGGGCTATCTTTTCCTAGTTCTACTACAATACATACAACTCTATGCCAGGCCACTATTATCAAGTGCTCTCTTTAAAACAAGGACATCGCTTCTCTTTCATGCATACATAAGAACGGACTCACACACCCCACTGATAAAGTTAATGTGGCATTGCTATTACAATTGTCCACTCGCAGGTAGGCCATGTGGTCTGAGAACATGGGCATGCAATAGTCCCTTGGATATCTGCCCCCATTGGGTACTTTAAGACGTGCAGGTACCCCGCATCATGCAATAGATCAATATCATTTAACAAACTTGCTACAAACGTACATTTATACAAACAAAATTTCAAAGAAAAGTTTAAAGCAATTTTAATCACTACTAATAGCATAAATAGTAGGTATGCCGGAGGTGAAAGTGGGTGCATCAATCTATAAGGCTTCCATGTATAGTGGAGTGATTTACCTCTAATTTTATTAATTCATGTGACCCTCTCCGGGGTGTTCAAGACTCCAATTTTGGCTTTAAAACCACGTCGGATCTTATGGACCACTTGAGACATAAATACAATGAAGATGATCCAACACCATTTTTATGGAAATGATATATGTCAGCATCTCTCCTTTTATGAGGATGTTATTGAGAAAACAACTAGGGATAAACAATCAATCAAAAATCATCTAAGGATAGAACCTAAATCGATCATGCTTTTCACATAATTTGTAACTAAAAGGAAGACAACTAATAGTGGGGATACAGTCCATCGAAATCATCATAAGAAAAATGCATTAAATTAAATTAATAGTTATTAAAATTACTATTAATACAAACTAGCATTAATATAAATGTAACTAAACAAAGTCTTTAAAATGATACATGTATATGGAATATAAGTTGTGCGGCCCAAACGGTTGGCGTAGGCTTTTATAGCAGGTTGCATGGTCATGTATCATCACAGATACGTGGTGCCAATAATGAGCAGATCTTGTAGACCACCATCTTAAGATAATAGTGGGGATGGGGATAAACCCTCGCACACAGAACATAGAATGAAGAGATGGAAGCGATTTAATATCGCCAGGTATTTAACATGTTTATGCAATATAAATTGCTGTTGAAACATGCTTGGGTCCTGCCTACTACTTGATGCAGGGGGCCACATGACATCCAGAGGTGGTCAGGGTGTGGTGGGTATAAACCCCGACCACCCCAAAAAAAATTTTATCAGACTTTAACATACATTTCAAACTAATTTATCAAGGCACGAAACACAGAGGAGGCAATAATTAAATCGCTGTAGCATGCATCAGTCATAGATAGATACCCTGCAATTTGCATCCATGTGGGCAGAGTTAAATACACCTCCATGAGAGAGATAAAATGGGATGGGGGATGGTGTGACCACACCCCCATAAATATGATTTATTAATTTTAAAAAGAACCTCTCTACGTGTGATTTAAATCACAAATCAAACATTGTATATATATAAGGGCTCAAAAGTAAATCTACCAATTCAATTTCTGCCAAACACAAGTTTTATAAATGTTTTATTATATCATTTTCAATTCGATCTTATATAACAATACAATACATTGGATCAATTAATATATAATGAATTTAAAAATCCCCTTCCAACATAGGGGTTAATATAGATGCATTGTTTGGTATCAAATTAACTACCAATTCAAATCTAACTTGGAATTTTCTATTTTATATTTCAAGCCTTTGTCAAATTAAAATCTCCATTTCAATCTTCTATCCAATTTTTAAATACAATCCTTGCCAATCCAAAATTCACAATTTTAATTTGAACCCCAAACCCAATTTAGTATTTATTTTCTTTCATTAGAGAGATGAGAGTTTCCAAAATGGGTTTACTCTAGAATATTCCATTGGTTTTCTTCGCAAGCAAATAGAATCAACATGCATATATATTCCATAGTATAGCAATCACAATATAAGAGAGAGAGAGAGAGAGAGAGAGAGAGAGAGAGAGAGAGAGTAATGAGATATGTGGAATGATCATGAGTACTTAGCTGGACTCTGATGCTAAACCACTACGCCTCCCGAGTCCATAGGTAAGTTCCCTCCTCCAACATTCGCAATTCCTCCAGCAATTGAACCTCTAAGTGATTAGGAGTGCTTGCAGAAGCATATAAGCATGTAGAAGCATATGAGCTTCTAAAATGCATGTAAGCTTTGAAGCTTGTCCAAACACACTAGGAGAGCCTCTATTTAAAGGCCTCTAAGATGCATCTAGAATATCTCTAGAAACAACTAGAAGATAAGCATGACAATTAAGCATGAGTCTACTCCAACCTTCTAGATGAGTCATAAGGTTGTAGACACCATGTGCTCAAATAATATGCTAACTCCTAAGTGTAGACAACTTGTGCATTCTTAGAGTACAAACTCCTGTGTTGTCTACATGACAACTCTCAAGAATTTGCAAACTCCTATGTGAACAAATATTAAAATAATGCACAATAATTAATGTAATATTTACTTTATTCATTTATTTATTATTTTATTAAATTTTAAATCTCATGTACTAACTTTAATAACTCCACTTATTTTATCTTAATATATTTATATATAATTCACATGAAATCTAAAATCTTTTAATATATTTTCCACTTTTAAATTCATTTATTTTCAAAACTTAATTGCTAAAATATTTATTAACTTAAATAAATATTATCACATTTCAACTTTAAAATTTATAACTTTTATCTTCAAATTTAATTATTTTATTTAATTAATTTCCCAATTAATTAAATAAATTAAATATCAAAATATCATATTAATTTTCTAATAAATTAAACCATTAATTAAATCTTTTAATTAGGCTTAATTAATTGAAAATACATCAAAGACTCATAAAATAAAATACGAAAAACTCATTATAGCCAAAATACATACAAAATCAAACCAAGGGTTAATATCATGAATTATGTCATCTAACATATTCGAAGGGTACTCAACTCAGATGCTTGTCCTAATTCCCAATTAGGACAAATGGCTTAAAGGATTGGGATTCAAACTTGAGAATTTATCTCCCCTCTCTTACCATTGACATAATGTGATAGGGTACGCTCATCCTGTCAATTCAGGGAAGTTTATACCTAGTACCTACAACATGCATAAAATCCATGCATGTACAAATATAATATATACTAAGCTAAATAGGCAATGGTAGGAAGTGGTGCATCATGTAGATCCTGACTAGCAGGTGACTACGACTCCCTTCCTTAACCACATCAAAAATACCATACAGAAAGAAAACAAACACACACACCATACACATGCAAGTATGGGGTAAGTATCCACAAGAAAAAACATGTGATAATAAACCATCTAACCAATCATCATCAATAACTGAAATCACTTGAAAAATCATCATGCATAAATGAAATGTAGAGTCTAAGTAATATCATCACATATCAATCGAATCCATAGTGCAATATCTAATAGTCTCAAAACAATGCTGCTAACCATCAACATAAATCTTGCCCTAAAAGAGCTCGACAATGATAACAAAAATGTGACCTAGGGGCAGGCACTACATTACTTCTAGAGTACATGTTTAAACATTGGGATCTTTGTGTATATGTTGCCCATATGGTTCATGTTGCATTGGTTGAGTATAAGTGTCTTGGTGAAGAGCTCATGATCTTTGTTACTTTGGTATCTACTTGGGATGGACTAGCTTGTCTAGTAGATGGTGCTAGAGTAGTTTGAGGAGAAGAAAGTGAGTCTTTCCTTATTTCGTAGATGGGATCAATGTGCTTTGTTTGGTTGGTTTCTTGTGTGACCCTATTGGATGGATCCATTGATTGGTGTCCATGCGTTGGCCTTGAGAACCTCTTTTTCTCTCCTTGTGGACTATGGTGCATTGTTCCCTATTTTTTCCTAATTGTAAGTAAATAAATGAATCTTATTTTTGATTCTATGTTTTGTCATCATAGTAATGGAATGGTTCCCTTCATTGAAAAATGAGTTTTTATTGTGAATCATTACAATTAAATACGTGTTGTATTAGGATCTTTTAGGTAATGACTTAGTCCCCAATATGATTGCTTCATAAGCTTATGGAAATTGTATTAAAATTGATTCATATCTAAATGTTGCATTGCAAGGAAAAATAATTAAGTAAATTATTGTAGTCTACATATGCATGGGTTATTGATAGTATATTACTTGATATGAGTGAGTGTGTTCTCTAACGTTGCTAGGATGATGTATTCCTTAGCATTGTGTGGTGATTTATCCCTCTTGTGTGACTATTCTAAGTTATCATATGTAATGTAATTTGA
The DNA here is from genome assembly GCA_028749045.1 of Cupressus sempervirens. Lineage (NCBI taxonomy): Eukaryota > Viridiplantae > Streptophyta > Pinopsida > Cupressales > Cupressaceae > Cupressus > Cupressus sempervirens. Next base: position 70,001,562 of record CM053790.1, on the reverse strand, counting down.
TTGATGCCTTATTTTATTTGGCTGGAGGTATTTTCCTCATGTTGTTGGGCTAGCATTGGTTTTTAGTATTTGACATTCTTGGACTAGTCATCAAATTTTCTTTATTGCTCTCCTTTGTCATTGTTTTCACACTTGATTATTGTTGAAATGAGTTCTTTTGTGATTTACTATTGGATTTGACAATTCCCCATTTATACTTTTGTTTTGGTTCATGACGACTATTCTGAATGTTTTTAAACTATTGTCCAGTTGTGTGTTGTGACTCTACAATATTCATCTCAAACCTTTGGTAGTATGTACAAGGGATAATATCATAGGGAATATACTAGTGTGGTTGTCATAGATGTAAGATTGTTAATGTAATTAGATGGTTTAAATTTTAATTAAACTTAATGTATTTTTGGAAAGAGATTTGAAAAGATATGTACTTGTTTTATGGTAAGTGACTCTCAAACCCTTGCTTTGAAAATATTTTAGTTTCATTGCGCATCAATGCTTGTGTTATGTTTAACTCACAAAATTATGAAAAAAAATAATGATAGTTTTAGTGTGTGAATTACCTTTCATTTCATGTCTTATGTCATTCTGGGCATGTGTGCTCTTGAGTTGTTTTGGATGTTCTATCTATTGTTTGTCTCAGTAACCGAGATAGTTTCTATTTTCCTATGATGTTTTATCTTAAGTAGTGAGTATCCTTTTTGGAGCATGTAAATATTTTAGTAAACCATTATCCTATTTGTTCAAAGGGTGAGTTTACATGGATTCAAGGATGGTCATCTATAACATGATAGTATTCTTGGGAATTTGGGATGATTATTTCCCATGATTCCAACTCTTGTTGAAAAGGGTTTTTCCTTACCTTGTATTGTTGAATTTATAGCTCGATGGGTTTTCCTAATGCATAGGAGGTTCCTTTTTGGAGGACCTTGTATTAGTGTGAGACATATTCTCTTATGGTTGACCTATCTGGAGGTTGACACAATGGTTTGAGAATGTTGGAGCAATTTTGTTGGACTTGTGAAGGAGTTAGTGAGTCATCCCTATTGCTCAATTTTTAGCTTGCTCTTGATGTGTTTGTTTTCTATTCTTGGATTGCAGGCTTCTAGGAGTAAGCCAAGTCTTTGTGGGGGATGATGTAGTGCCTTCCCCAGTTGATTTTTGTAAGTCATCCTGATGGATGCAACCTTGCTGATCTCTCCTTGAGATGAGATTGTGATTGGGACCATGAGTGGTCTACACCATTGAGATTCTTGGATTTATATTACTATATCAGTTGCTTTGATTATGATTATGGATGAGTTGTGAGATTATGATGTGATTTATTTTTCATTGAGGTTTGTACCAATGGTTACCAAGATTGATATGGTATCATGATGTTGTTCTATGATTACCTTGAGATGTGTGTAGGGATTGGACTATGTACTATTATTGTGCTACACTAGACTAGGTTTCTAAAGTAGCAATTAGTCATGTTTATGACTTTGTTTTCTTATGTATCTTAAGTGCCTTTTTATGTTGTTTAAACATCCATTATTATATACTTAAATAATTAGAAATGGATACTTGATGGTTATTCTATGTGGATACTTATTTTATATGATGAGAAAACCAACATGTAAATTAGCCACATCTACATAACTTTTTCAAACATCAAAATCTCAACCATCCAATCAACATGCTCACTCCTAAGAACAAACTAACCATAATGCTTCATTAGCAAACACTCATCCCCATCAACAACAATATGTAGATCTCCATAAACATAGGACAAGATCACAACATCAGTAATCTCATTGCTCACAATAAGATACTCTACAATAGACAAGTAACTACCAATAGCAATCAGATCATCTATGAGTAAGTGCTCTGTAATCTCCATGTTAGACCCTACCAACTGATAATGAAAACCAATCTCCATCCCATCATCAACAAGGTTAGGAATATTCTTAGCAATAACCTCAAGATTCTCTATAGGTTCTATATTAGACTACAAAAACTAGTCAAAAGAACCAACTTCTTCTACCTCAAACTTTCCATGCCATCTTCTCTCATGAATAAGTCTCTTAACTAGCCAAACAACTCTCTTCCAGATTGGTATACTCCAACTCTACTAACATCTATGGAATGCCTTCCTTATCCTGTCCTTGACTCAATCAGCCAAACTAGCTTCAAACTAATCAAACATCTCAAAAAACTTCCTCTCCACCACATCACAAAGATTCACAGTCATCTCACGGTCCAGTCCTCTTGGATCTTTCTCCCAAGATCATCTTAAACCCTCAACAAAAAATCCTTCCCACACTCCTTGTTATAGAACTAAATTATTTGTAGGTCAAGTTACAACCTTCCACCTTGCATAGACAATCATGAACCAAATCATAAGTCTAGGACCACAAATATACAATGCACAAACTCTCTATGATCATGCCTCAACAAGTTTGGTCTTCCATCTTTACATCCATTGAGCCATCTACAAGTCCTCTATAATTGCAAGTCAAAACCATGATCGGCCACCTCACAACCAAGCGATCTAGGAATTTAAAGAAAAAAAAATTCTACCACTAGATCAGGATCTTCTTAGATCAACTTCTCTACCCCAAGTCCTAGTGCAAACTACCTCAACTTTAGCAATCTATCTACACTCTTAGGAACAACCTTTGCTCTGATTTGACATAGTGCAAGGAAAGAGAATCTCCAAAGGAGATGTCCTAGCCCCCAATAAATAACCACACAATGGAAACACAACAACAAAAAAAGATCTAATAAAAAATGCAACTCTTTATTTATAAATATAACTATTTACATGCAATATACCCAACTATACGACCTTATGGGTTACAAACAAATACAACAACAATTACAATAACAATTTTGCAAGATCCCTCAAGATCTAATCCAAACCCTAGCTAGTCTAGATCCACAACTAGATAAGAACACCAAGAAGAATCCACATTTGTACCCTTAGTTCCACCAAGCTATCCTCTAGTACTCAAGCTATAGCCCTACCTATGCTCAGAAACTCACAAATCCACCATAATCCTACTGTTAGTTGTCTCACATTCAGCACTCTATCCAAGGACTAAGGAAAACTTTCCCTTCCACTACTCCATGCTAAACAAAAGATCCACTCCAACTATGGATTAATTACTCCATGAATGAATGATTCAAAGACTCCACAAGAGCCCCTACTTATACCCAACTAAGCCAAAAGAATTCCTAGAAATTATAAGTTAAATTAAATCCCTTACATTAATTATAGATCAAGCCACAAGTTGGCTATAACACTAAATTAAATACCCATATAGGAATTAAATGTAAAATGTTGGCTCATAGACAACTCAACACCCACAGGGACCAAGACCAAACTAAGTATCAACAAAACCAAGCTGAGCACTAGTAAATTCCTAACCATCACCAAGTTTGCAAAGTAAATTGAGCATCACAAATTGTTCCAAGCTCCAAGACCATGCCGAGATCCTAGGCCATATCGAGCTCCAAGATCATACCATGTTCTATAGACCATGCTAAGTTCCTAGAGCATGCCAAGCTCCAAGACTATGCTGAGCTCCATAGACCATGCTAAGCTCCTAGAACATGCTGAGCACCCATCCATAAACCAAGTACTAGTCCAAAAACCCTCCAAAGTAACTATTGAGCCTCCTCCCATGAACTCTAGAGTAGTCATTGCACAAATCCAAGATGCTCCTACATCAGGAAGGAAGCAATCATTATGGTAGTTCACACCTTAAACAAAGTACAATTGAAGAGAGACTCAAATCAAACTTGTTATGAATTATGGTATGGCTATAAACCCAATGTTAGTTACTTGAAAGTTTTTGGTAGAAAATTTTATATATTGAAGGAGATTAGGAAATGTAAATTTGATGTCAAAAGTAATGAAGGCATATTCCTAGGATACTCGAGTAGAAGTAAAGCACTCAAATTTCTAAATCTAACTACTCATAAGATCATAGAAAGTCTACATGTGAAGTTTGATGATTTTGTACAAAAGAGTGAAGAAGAGAGAAAAAAATAACTTGAAGAATATAGAAAACTTATTTTATTTGAAGTTGATACATGGCCTAATCCAATTAGAAGTCAATATATTTCATCTCTTGAGTCCCCAAAATCTCTAGAAGCACCCAAGTTGTAGCCAATGCAACTCGAGATTGAGTCTGAAGGATCTTAGTCATAGATAGTGGGACCTAAGCATGATGTAGAAGATCAAGGTTGGGCAAGTGGAACAAGATCTAAATCCAAAGTACCTATACTTCCAAGATATGTCAAAATACATGATGCACCTTAGCAAATCATTGGAGACAAGTTGGATGGTACAATGGTAAAGAACAAATTGAAAGGTACATGCTTTCTTATTGAATTTGAACCTAGAATAGTTAAAGATTCTTTGGATAATGAAACTTGGATTTAAGTATTGAATGTAGAGATAGAATAGATAGAAAGCAATAAGACTTGGAGTCTTGTTCCTAGACTCAAGGATAAGAATGTAATTGGCACAAAGTGGGTATTCAGAAATAAGGTGAATGAAGATGGAGAAGCTTCAAGAAACAAAACAAGGTTAGGATGAAAAGTTTATTCTTAAGAGGAAGGTACTAATTATAGCGAAATTTTTGCTCCTATTTCAAGATTAGAAGGTGTTAGGACTCTACATTCCTATACTATACATAAAGGATTTAAAGTGTATCAAATGGATGTGAAATATGCACTCTTGAATGTACTTCTAGAAGAAGAAGTGTACATAGAGAAACCTAAAAGTTTTATATATCCTAGTAAAAAGAATATGGTTTTTAAATTGCACAAAGAATTATATGGTCTCAAATAACCTACTAGATCTTGGTATGAAATACTTCATAATTATTTGATGAAGATTGGTTTTGAAAGGACAAATGATAACAATATCCTATCTATCAAAGAAGGACTAGATAAGAAGATTGTGTTTTCATAAATATTTTTTGATGATACATTGTTTATTGGAATAATAATTTGTGCAAATCTTTTTCAGAAAGGTGGTATCTACATTACTCAATCTAAGCATATCAAGATAATACTAAAGAACTTTGGAATGGAGGATTCAAGACTAGTTGGAAGACCTATTTCTATTGGACATAAGCTTTCCAAAAATGATGATTCCAAGGAGGTAGATTAGACCAAATATAGATTTATGATTGCAAAAATTTACAATGCAGTACAACTAGGATTGATACTACTCTTGCAGTTGGTATGGTGGCAAGATTTTGAGCTAATCCTAAAGAAAATCAAAGGATGGAAATAAAGTTAATCATGATGTATCTAAAGGGTACTGAAGTTTATGAATTATGGTACAAGAAAGAAAGAAACATAGATTTGAAAGCCTTAACTAATGCAAATTGGGTAGGAAATGTTGCTAAGAGGAAGATCACCAATGGTGGAGCATTTTTTCTTGGTAAGAGACTAGTTTCTTGGAAAAGTAAGAGGTAGAATTGCATCTCTTAGTCTATAATGGAGGCAACACATGTTGCAACAACATTCAATTATTCCAATATTATTTGGTTCAAACAACTTTTGGCAAGTATGAAGGTAGAAATCAAGGATCCAGTGATTATCCTCTATGATAACACCAATCAAATAAATATATCAAAGAATCCTTAGATGCATACCAAGACTAAGAATATTTCAAAAAAGTATCACTTTCTAAGAGAATTGGTGCAAGACAAAGAGGTGAGATTAAAATATGTAAATACTAAAAAACAAATTGCAGACATTTTCACCAAGCCATTACCTAAGGATGGATTTTTGTATCTAAGAGGTAAGCTAGGGGTTATTCTGTTATATGAAGCTCATTGAACAACATTTAGTGATACGTCAACTAACTATTGTTGAAGATCAATCAATTTGATTTAATAATGAAAGGGCATATTGCATATGAATCTATACATTAGGTACACAAAAATTCACTGAATATTATCTTTGGCATAAGATGTCAAAGATGGAGAGTTTACTACCATATCATAAAAAAATTCCAAAGAGGGAGAGTTTGTTGTGTCATATCATATAAATTTTGTAAAGAGAGATTTTTCTATATAAATTTTTTTTTTTTGAATGTTTTAAGATGTCAAAAAGAAAGAAAAAACTTGGATATTTTTGTTCATAGAGAGAGAAATTGAAATTAGAGGAAGAGATTGATGTCAGATGGAGTTCAAACTAATAAAGAGAGTTCTCATGGATGAGAATTAGAATGAATATAATGATATTATACTTTTATTTTTCTCTAAAACTTTGTTGTATTATGACATGTTTCATTGCCATTAATTCCAAAGAGGGAGATTGTTGAAAATAATTAATCAATTGTATGTTGTCTCTGATGTTACAGAAAATATGATATCTTTGTTAGTTAGTATCTACTAAACCTACTTAGTTGATGAAGAAAGTTTCCTTATCTTTTGAGCATTCTAGTGTTTACCAAGTTCAGTTGGGTACCAAAGAGAAGTCCATAAAATTTTAGTGTTAACCGAGCTCACTTGGTTAACAAAGGAAAGTTGGCATGGAACTAGTGTTAACAAAGCTCACTATGTTACCAAAGGAAGTCTATGATGTTGTATTGTTAATTGAGTTCACTTGGTTAACATAGGAAAATCATTTTAGAGTTAGCATCTACTGATTTGGGTCAACTATCAAAATATTTTCTTGTTTTGGCATATTGAGTTTGATCAATTAGTTTGTTAGTTCTAGCTGATTGAAGAGATCAATAATTATTGTTATAAGTTGTATTCAAGTTGAATTAGAAATGTATATGATATAAGTATAAGGTCAAGTTGAGGATTGAAAGTATGAGAATGTGTGAAATATAAGAAGATGCTTAGAGGAAGCAAATTGGGAGGATAAGAAAAATATCCTTGTTTGGCTAAAAAGATTAATTTTATCATGAAGGATTAAGTATTCAAGCTAGAATTGACATCTAAAATTATAAATATAGCTACATCATCAATGAGATCATTTCATTATTACTCTTTAACCCTTGTATCATTGAATCAAATCACTTAACAAAGTTAGCCTTACAGTTATTTGCAAATTTTCTAACAAGGTGATAGGATGATTAAATCCTCTAAGAGGGTCATACCTAATAGTGTATTTTGTAACCTTTAATAGGGTTGAATCCTAACAATGCTTACTTTAGAAGAGTAAAAAATAGTAACTAGTTGTAATTGATGGTTTTCCCCGAATTGATTTCCACATTAAATCTTGGTGTCACTTGTGTTCATGCTATTCCTTTAATGTGTATGTAACTAAGTTAATTAAGGTGAATCATGCTTAATATCTCAAGATCTACATGTTATATATTTTCTTAGTAACAATTGATATTATAGTGCTTACCAAGTTACAACATATTGATAGTGTTAATCAAGTGCCAATCTGTTAATCGAGCGACACTAATTTCAATGGAGTTTATGTTTTGTATTGACATCTAATGGATCTAGTATTTATTTTATTGTAATTGATTCACCCCTCATCTCTTATTTACCCTTCTTATATTTTCAACAAAGGATGTTTTCTAGAACTTGGAAGGATGAAAGGGAAATGAAAGAGATAAAGAAAACTATGACACAAATACAAAATTGCATCAATGTAATTGATAAATCTAGCATACCTCCTCTCTCATAGATGCTCTAATCACTCTAATTTTAATATCTAGTGAATTTAAAATAATTTTCAAATAGAGAGGAACAAATGGATATAAAAATCTTAAATTATTGGATGGGATCTATGAGATGGGGGATACTAATAATATTATCAAATTTTCTAAAATATATGAGGATATTGTTGGAAACTACAATTGAGACAATTTTTATGTTGTCATTAATTTCAAATATTATTGGTAAGATAGTCTTTTATCTTGTTTTAGTTCAATATCAAGATGATTGATGAAGAGGATTTGAGAAGATAGACATAACAAAAGGACCAAGAGGAAAGGTTGAGTTAAGAGGAATTATGGGGAGAACTTGATTAATTGGACCTTGAGAAGATAAAGTGATTGTTTAATGATTCTATAAGTGAAGAAGAAAGTTGTACTAAAGCTTAGAAGAAGTGATCAAGGATTGGCCAAATGGATAGGCTTGGCCAAGAAAATGAGTAGAAGATTAAGGAACTTGAATTTTATAGTGAGAGATCTTAGACTCGACTAAGTGCCAATATAATATGAGAAAATATAGTGTTGATTGTACATCAATATTGACCAAGCATCATTATATGTACCACACAAAAAAATTAGTAGTATCTCAGTAACCTAGTGATGACTAATGTCAAAATACAGTGTTGGCAGAGGGAAAACATTTGATAGCTTATAAGAAATCATGATTTCTAACCAACACACTTGATTTCTTGGAGTATGTAAAGTGTGTTGAATATAAGGATGAATGAGCTAGATCATTTAATTCACGGGAAACTAGGTTTGAGAGTTTCTAAGAAAGAACTCAAGGTGAAGTTCATAGAGGTTTCTAGAAGAGACAAGAGGAGATGTAGTTTTGGAAGGATTTGATGAACCTAGCCAAAATCTAAGATCTGTGGTGATGTTTAAGAGAAAAATATTAGGATTAACTATTTAAAGAGATACTGGGGATGACCTAAAATAGGTTGGAGTAGTTACTGATGTAATTTATTGGTGAACTTAAGCAAGAGGCTAAGAAGAGTTGTGAGAGTTGAAGTGTGATTTCTTGAAGGATTTCAAAGTAGATCAAAGATAGACATGACAATGAAAGCCACTCAGTGAAACAACATGTTAACTAAAATGTTCTCTATATTTGCAAAGTGAGTTGTATTTGTTAGATCAAAATTTTTTATTAATTTTTAATCATTGTATTAATAATGAAATCCTTTAATAAAGGTTGACCTAATAGTCATATGTAAATCCTTTAATCAAGGTGGTATTCTAATGGACTATTCTAAATTCATCTAAGCGGGCCACTCCTAAAAAGTTGATTAAATCATTTAACAAGGTCACATTTAATTGTGTGTTTTGAAACCATTAATAGGGTTGGCTCCTAATAGAGCTCACTTCAAAAGAGCAAAATTTAGTGATATGTTACTAGTTTTATTTCCCATATTGGATTTCCCAGTTAAATCCTAGTTGCATACTTGTGTGGATTTCATATAATATGTTTTACTATAAATGTTTTACATCCTTCTAGATGGATAATTATTAAAAATAGTGGATTGCATGTTTATGTTATTGATTTGAAGTGATGAAAAGTTTAATTGGTACATCTAGACCTTGAATAATTGATTCACCACCTACCGCCCCACCCCAACTTAGCTATTCAAAATTATTCTACTAAATTATATTAGAGCATTAGTTTTGTAGAGAACATTTTGAAGGTACTTGGAGTTCATGATCAAGATGTATAAAAAGGAGGTGCCAAAGTTGAACAAAGAGAACTTCTCTACATGATAGAGTTTGATTCAGTTGCATCTAGAAAGAAATAGTGATGGTGCATTATGCTATACATAAAATGAATATGTGACTATTACAATAGTCCCTTTGGTAGCCGAATAGATGAAAGAGAAACAATAACACAACTAGGAAATGTTCGAGATTTCATTGGCCCTTAGTTATAGTGAGTATGATCACATAAAGGATTGTACTCATACTAATTATATGTAGGATACATTGTAGACTATATATAAAAGAAAGATAACTGTTTTAAGGGAAAAATCAAAAAGCTTAATGATCACCTTGTTGTGATAGATAAATATTTGCTACTCCTTATATGATGTGTAGCCTTCTCAATTTGCACTTTTACTCTTATTATATCTTACATACATATTCTTCTTTTTGATGTGATACAATACATTTCATATATACCAATCCAAATTACAATGCATCAAAGTCAACTACAATAAAAGTTTCACCAAAATACACAAAGTCAGCTCAACTTCTACTACTCAAGTTCTGAAGAGAAACTCATCAAGGTTTTCATACTTAGAAACCATTATTAGCACTCGACATCATCACAAGCTTGATAGACATAGAATCTTGGTTCATACTAATCACTTACATATAGTATGAACTTAGTCAGCACTAGTGACTTAGTGAACACTATAAAACATGGCATATAAACTAAATCACTTGGTTGATGTTGCAAGACTCAGTCAACACTAACATTGTGAACCTAGTATAAACTAAATCACATGGTTGAAACTTCCTAGCTTAGGCAACACTTGATTTACAATACTAATATTGCAAACTTGGTAAACACTGGACACCAAAATTCACACCATGCAACTTAGTAAATATTATGAAGCTTGGTTTGCACTGATACTCATCAATTTGGTAGATACTAGTAGGCATGAACTAAAAATTGATTTAGGAACTTGATAGCGACAATAGAACTTGGTAGAACCTGAATTGCTTAGTTAACACTATAAACTACAAGATAAGCTTGGCAGCTACTAACCATTTAACAAATTGCTAACTATTTAACTAATTGTTAACCATTTGTCTAAGTGTGAGTCATTAATAAGAAAACTTGACCATAATGTCAAAAATCTCCCCCTTTGGCATTAATCAAAAAATCACTTATCAAAAAACAACTTGAATAGCACATACTCCAATAGCTATTCATGTGATCATTCTTTGAGAAGATAAAATAATATAATATCTATTCCTTTCTTTTTTATATAGTGCTAATATAAGTTGTAACACAAACTTTGTGAAAATGGAAAACTCCAAAATTTTCAAGTCAAGATGGAGCATGGATTCTCAACAACTCTTGAATTGGCAAGACAAAAAATTTGCAACTTAGTACTAGTAAAGTTGTACTGGACACCTGATTGTGCTATAGTGTCCATCGTAGTACAAGGTGGACTAGATGGTACCAGTAGAGCTTTTCAAACTTGAAGATGATAAAGTTTTCACCAAGCCAAGGAGGAACTACAACCACTCTTCCCCGTCTAGTTTATATGTCTGAATCATCCATCCCCTATGTTGAAATGGAAGCCATGGCAATAACTGATGGGTTTCTTAGGTTCTCCATTGGTCTCGAAGATGTTGAAAATATATGGATTGATATAGAACAAGGCCTTTTTGTCATTGATGCTACTACTTATATCATCAGAGTGTTGTCTTCCTTCAAAGGCCCTTCATTATTTCCTTGAGATTTTCTATTTGCAATATAATATTGATATTATCAGGTACAATATAGAACTAACCTTCATATCTTTCTTACATTTCTATACAAAATAGGAATAAATAATAGAGACATTGTGTAATCAAATATAAATTAGTAGATATCTCTTAATTCTAGGCTGGTAGAAGAGGTCACCCTACACCTTATGATTTACTATGGGGTAGCAAAAACTATTTGTGGTAGTCCTTCTTGAATTCATTATTGAAATATTTGTATTTCTTTTAGGAAGCCTTTTCAATATAATCTCCATCAAAAAGAAATAATGAATTATATTCGATGGAGCTTGTAAGATGCTTTTCTGATGTTTAAGACACATCTTTTTCTTGAAATAATTCTAAGATTGAAAAAATATACTATATTTTACAATAATATTATATATTTTATATTATTATATTTAACAATATTTTATAATTAATTATATAAAATATAAATAGTAAAAAATAAAATATCTTATAAAAAATCTTTATTATTTAATTGATTTGTATCTTTAGTTGTAAGATTACTTTAATTTTAGGAACAAACCAAACCAAGTGGAAACCCATTCAAATGTGAAAAGATGTAGTTCATGGACAAAAGCTTTATGAACAATATAAAAATCTGGTGGCAAGAAGAACAATTTTGGGGAATAGTTTAAGAGCATAAAAGAAAAGATTCTAAAGTGAAATAACACATACTTCAAAAATATATTTAAAGAAAAGTTAGATATAGAAGAGAAACTAGAAAAACTAAATAAACACGTTATTAAAAATAGAATCAATTATGAAACCTAACAACTTGAAAAATAATATTTAATAAAACAAGAAGAAGTATTGGCCAAAGAGGAAATATACTGGAAGCTAAAATCTAGAGAAAAATGGCTAGCAGAAGGAGACCGTAATATAAAATACTTTAATAATAGAACCTTACACCATAGGAACAATAATAACATATCAAAAATAAAAAACAAGCAAGGAAAACTTACTGATAATCTAGACAACATAGCAAAAAGCTTCATTGAACACCTCAAAGATATCATTATGAAACATCTAATAGAATTAAACAAGAAGAAATGTTGAAAACTATACCCAAGCTTATCACAGTTGATGATAAAAAAATTCTAAACAAACCATTTATGCTATAGGAAATCAAAACAACTCTATTTAATATCAATCCAGAAAAATCTCCCAGACCTGATGGATTCCAAGCATTCTTCTTTCAACAATGTTGGGATATAATAGGAGAAGAATTATGGAAAGCATTGGAAGCATCCAGGAATGGAGGAAGACTTCTAGTAGAAATAAATCACACCTTTTTCACTGTTATATCCAAGAAAAATAAGAGTGAAGAACCATAAAATTGTAGACCTATAGCTCTATGTAACACTATCTACAAGGTATTCTCCACAACCTTAACTAATTGCCTAAAAAAGTTTCTCCCTAAGTTAACATCAAAAGAACAAACAGGTTTCATACTTGTGAGATCTATCCTAGATGGCATCTCAATCATCCAAGAAACAATCCACTCAACAATCAATAATAATGAACCATGTATGTTACTAAAATTAGATATTCAAAAAGCTTACAATAAAGTTGATTGGAGATTCTTATGTAAATCTCTTGAAGCTTTTGGTTTTTTAAAACAATGGATAAATATCATCTTTCAATGTATCTCCACCCCTAAAATTTCAATCCTCGTCAACCGAACCCCAGAAGGATTCTTTACTAAGGGGATTAGGCAAGGTGACCCTATCTCCCCTCTCCTATTTATCATTATGACTGAATCCTTTGGAAGAGCGATCAAATTATTACAACTTCAAAATAAAATCCTAGGAGTAAAAGTCACCAAAAATGTGGAAAATACCACCCACTAGAAATTTATTGATGATACAATTCTCACTGGAGTAAGCACTAAGAAAGAAATAGATCAATTCAAAAATATTCTTAACAATTACACTGAATCTTCTGGTCAAAAAATCAATGCAAAAAAATCAGAAATCTTTCTCTTAAATACTACAATGGAAAGAGAAGATTGTATATGCAATAGACTAGGATTTTAAAAGGGTACATTCCCCTTCAAGTATCCAGGAATACATTTAGAAAAAGAAAACCTAAAAAACCAAGGCTGGAAACAAATGATGGAAAGAATAGACAAACAAACAGAAGCATGGAAAGGAAAATGGCTAACCAAGGCAAACAAAGCTACACAAATCGATGCAGTATTATCATCCTTACGTATTTATCAACTTCCCTGTTTACAATTACCAAAGAATATAAATCAAAGAATTGAAAATTTGTTTAGAGACTTGTTTAGGAGCAGTTTAGAAGACAAAAAGAAAGTAGCATTAATTAGATGGGAAAAAATATGCAAACCTAAAGAAGTAGGAGGTCTAGGAATAAAAAACTTAGAATGGTAGATGAAGCTCTAGGAGCTAAACAAGTTTGGAGAATGTATGACAAAAGAGATAGTAAATGGGAAAGAATTCTATATGAAAAATATTTAAAAATAAATGAAAGCACCTCATTATTTAGAACTACAAACCCCCCCAGAGGTTTAGTAGCTTGGAATTTCTTAGTGAAGTGTTATCCCTGCACAACCAAATATATAACTTGGGATATTGAGAAATGAGACAAAGCATTATTTTGGGAAGACTCCTAGAATGGATACCCACGCCCTCAAAAAATCATGTTTGAATCACAACATCATTTGTCATTTAAAAAATGTATGGGGATCTAGGTTAAAGATTACATCAAAGTAACCCAAACCTCTAGAGAAGCCTTCTAGGAATGGAAATCACTATTTGATTGTGTCCTAAATAAGACTTATCAGGAGATCTTAGAAAACTTTCTAAAAGATAGGTAGATCAAAATTAAAAATAGGGAGGATATGCTTATTTGGCTAGCATCCAAAGATGGAATTTATAAAGTCAAAGAAGGATTTAAACAAATAACAAACTCACAAGGATCAAAAACATTAAACATCCCAATGAACCTATGTTGGGACCTAGTTGGGCTTCCCAAAGCTAGTATCTTCCTATGGACAATCATCCAAGAAAGAATCCTCATAGCAGACAGAATTAGAAAAACGGGACTAGAATGCCCATAAAGATGTATTTTATGTAAAGAAGAATTAGAAATTACAAAGCACCTCCTTTATCAATGTAAGTTTGTTAAGTTTGTTTAGAAATTACAACAAAAGGTATCTTTAATTAGATATAAGTCAAGAACATTATTTTAGATTACCTTTTATCCTACTATTTTGTATATATATATATATATATATATATATATATATATATATATATATATATATATATATTTTTTATTTTTTTTTCCTATGTGTGTGTGTGTGTGTGTGTGTGTGTGTGTGAGAGAGAGAGAGAGAGAGAGTGAGTGAAGAAAAACACATACAAATACATACATACATATACATGGATTCCTACAAGAATTTGAGCCCTCCTTTTAGAAAAAGAGTTGATCTCTTTTCCATATTTTTTAAATTTTTCTTCAATTTAGATTTAGATTTGAGGAACAAAATGATTGAATACCAAAATATTAATGATAATAAATTGAAAGTTGAGGTTCTCTATTCAAATATGTAGTTTATTTCAGTTGTCAAATGGTAGAAATTTCTTTTTAGTAGACATATGTAAGGACCTAATTTCAAAATTACAACTTTTAGGACTATACCACACGTGAATTGCTTACATATTGTGACCTATACAAAGTAATTTTATATTTTTTTCTTGGAAAAGATACCTTAAACATCAATTAATTATGAGCATATACTTTATATATTTAGTTTAATGTTTTAACGACCCTAAAGGGTATTCTCAAAACCTCTTGTCTACAACCACTATAAATTGACATAAACCAATCTTTTTTACATTATTTTAAAAATTGGAATAATTTTTTTTCCCACATTAATGTTGTAAATTTTTTTATATGAGAAAATGTCAAAATAAAATTTAATTATTTCACAATCATGTTATTTGAAGTTTGTGTACCAATTTGATTTATAGATAATACAAAAATATGCAAATTAGTCAAACTTCATAAAAACTATATTCATCACTTCTATTTACTAACAAATATATAAATTATCATGAATGCATCAAAATTTAGCCACATTCAATTGAATCTATACTTAACATTTTTCATCATACTTTCTATATAGTTATTTACTTTCTTCGTAAGGCTTTTAACCCTTTCCCTTCATTATCATTTAATGGAAGATCACTTTTTTTGTTGTTTTTTGCAAATTCATTCTATAAAACTTGAACTTTAATATAAATATAATCCTCTTGGAATATCCAATTCTTCAAGTTGAGGGAACCGAGAAGATTATTATGAGAATTAGCCAAAATATTCCAAGGCTTCTATGTTCATAATTTATAACAGAATCCACACATATAGTTAAAGGAAAAGATGGGTGGCTCTCCCCACTAGAATTAGAGCCCACTCTTTAGCACTTGAGAGTAGGATAACTATTTAGATAATTTCATAATCAATGAAAATGATAAAAATCTAAGAATTAATAAACATGTAAAAAAATTATATCCAAAAAGAAGGGTGGGAAATTTGAAGTACAATTGGCCTTCTCTATTAAATTTGATACATTTTCAAACAATACTCGTTATAAATATTAGAATGTGTCACAAAAATAAATAGAAATGACTTTGGTCAAAAACAAATTTCAATCAAAAGTGGATAACTTAATATACATTAGAAAGCTTTCAAAATATTTATAGAGAGAAGGGTTAACTTCAAAAGTGATCTGATGAAATAGTCATGGAGTTTTAGTGGTAGACTTCTAGGGTCAAACATGAAACTTAGATATTACATCTCAACCCTAGTTAGAATTGTTTTGCATTAGAATACAAGGGTATGACCAAAGATTTTTTATGGGCATGGTCAAAAATCTATGATCAACATAAAAATAAATAAATTGGACACTACTCAAATTAAATTGTATTAAAATACATTTGATGTTAATGTGTTAATAAATATTAGTATTACTGGAAAATAATATTAAAAATGAAATTCTTGCTATGTAAAATGTAGTAATGAAATAATCTCCTATTATTGCAAAACTTATGCTTAGTGTCATTACTATTATGATGTATTTTAATATGAAAATTTTAGTTAGATAAATGAGATGGGATACAGGTGGTGAATAAGTTATAAACAGTTATCCTATAGGTCCTTAAAAAATTTTTTACTAACTTGGCACTTTCAACTTCTCAACCAACTACACCAATAAATAGATTAAACTTCTTAATATTACCTTATTCAAACTTTATAATAAAACTAACAACCTTGTATACTGAGTATCAGAAGAAAATTCATGTATATACAATCAATACTAAGTTGAAACATTAAATAAATATGCAACACAATCAACAACTCACACATCTTTACACAAATATTTAACGTGGAAACCATGTAAAGGGAAAAACCGCCTAGGATTGGCAACCCAAAAATTTCATTCTTCTAAAAAGATCTCTATAAGGATCCAAGCTTGTTTAAGGTTACCTATGTTAGAAATAATAGTCCACCAAGATAACTGGGGGGGGGGGGGGGGGGGGTGGGGGGGGTGTGTGATTTAATCATCTAATTAAAACATTTATCAACCTTAATTAATCTTAACCATTCCATCAAAGTAAACAACTACCATAACAAGATGCACATACACAATTAAACTAGTTTTGTTAACAAGGGAAACCCTTGATCAAAGGGAAAACCCTAGTGGGAATGATGCCCACAAAGATATACTAATATATATATTCCTTGTTAGAGGATGAACCCTATTAGGAGTCTATAAAAACATTCAGTACATAAGAGTCTGTCTTAGGAGACTTTGAATCCCTATTAGGAGATTCCAACCATGCTAGGAGTTGTGCCAACACTATTAGGAGTTGTAGAAATTTTAAAGACCCATTATCCAAACACCTTCTGGGGCAAGACCACTGAATTTCACTATCCAATTGATCTCTCAACTATTCCTTGTAGAATACTTGTTTGTATTGTGCTTTAATCCTCTTTTATCTATCTTGTCAACCATACCAATTACTATTAAACCTTCTAGACTTGGTCAAAAACTTCATCTCCAAATATCAAACCTTAGATCTTAGAATAAAACATCAACAACAAATTTCTCTCCAGCTTTGCTCTGTTCTACTTATCCAAGCACATCAAGTTTTTTCTCTTCTATTCTGCTCTTTGTGCTTCTTACAATCATTTCTTCATTCATACACAAAAAAGGAATTTTTACCTCCTTTATACCAAATTCATAAAACAATTCCTTGAGTTATCTATTACACCTCAATTAATTATTATAGGACCTCATTAAGAACACGCTATAGTTAGCGATAACATTATTCTGTCGCCTTGTGACTTCAATAGATTTATTTATGTTTAATATTATTATGAGCAAGATTAACCATATCATATCCAACATGTCTTCTACACACTTTTATTCATGCTTCTCAGAATAACAATTCTGCTAAGGGATATAACAAGTTTACCAGAATATGCTTCTATAAACACTATCTTAGAACTGTCTTCACCAAAACTGGATAACTTCTTCCAGCCTTACTATCTATTGTTCCTGAGGTTAGGTTCATATTCTAAAAATTTAATAGTATCTCCCATTAACCTCGCTAGTGAAAATAATCAACAATTTTTCTGTAGCAACTTGATCTTTACTATTGTTCTTCTATGATATACTACAAAAAACTTCTATGTTGACATCAATGACAAACATAGTCATGAATGTAACATACCATCTTGATAATGATCTAATCATGTCTCTACAATACACCCCCATAGGAATTTCATCAGCAATCATGCTTCCAACAATCTCCCCCTTTGGCATTGATGGCAACATAGATGAATATTATCTAGTTCCCAAAATACTAGCTTTAAAAGATTGTTATCCTTTCTTTTCAAATCCTCTTCATCAATCATTCTCCCCCATTGATATACCTTAATGTGCTCTATATGAAAAAAAAATTCATGCTATAATCTCTCCCCCATTGACATCAATGCCAAAGTTTTTAACAACCATATATCTCTACAATAACTATCTCTTACTTGCTCAAGCGTCCAAAGATAATGTACAAAACAACATTTATCAAGAGTCCTAGATGAATCTATCCATCACAAATACTCCCCCATATAAGAAGCATCAGCATATAGTCCAAACAAATAATTGTGCTCTATATTACTGGACTAATGAACTCTTGCATCATCTACTCTGATGTAGGTAGGAGTACAACCTCTAGCATACCTCACAAATACTCAAAATTCTCTTTGGGAAGAGGCTTGTTGAAAATATATGTAATCTTCTCTTTGGTGCTTACATACTTTAATTTGATTCCCTTTTCTACAAATTTCTCTCTCAACATGTGATATTTGTTAGAGATGTGCTTAGTCTTAGAATTTACAACATTGGATACTTAGACATATTTATTGTGCTTGTGTTATCACAATGTATGATAATAGGTTAATTGAGTTTTATCCTTATATCCTTCAACATCTGCTTCATCCAAACAACTTTATTACAATTTTTTTCTGCTACAACATATTTTTCCTCTATTTTACTCTATGAGATACAATCTTTCTTCTTGCTTAACCAAGAAACCAATCTTCCTCCAAGAAAGAAACCTCCACCACTAGTGCTCTTTCTATCATCCATATTGCCTACCCAATCAACATTAGTATAAGCACATAAAGTAAAATTATTAGATCTATCATGCCACAATCCAAATATTGGTGTTCCCTTCAGATACCTAAATATCTTTTTAACTATTGCATAATGTGCTTCTCTAGGATTAGATTGAAATCTTGCAACAATTCCAACTACATTTTCTATACCTAGCCTTGTGTGAGTCAGATATTGCAATCCTCCAATCATAGATCTATATTTCTTCTACTCAATAGTAGATATCTCATCCTTTGTACATAATTGTGTCCAGTTATAATAGGTGTTTGAACTAGTTTACACATTTCCAAAAAAAACATTTTCAATAGATCTTTCAAATACTTAGTATTAGAAATCAAGATTCCTTCTTTGTCTTGCACAATCTATAATCCTAGAAATTATTTCATTTTTCCTATCATATTCATTTCAAATTATTTCTTTATCTCTTCTACAAACTTGTCACTTTCATCATCATCTCCTCCAAATATGATATCATCAACAAATATTACCAAAATCATCAATCCATCATCTATTTCTTTCTAGTATAGATTACTATCTTCCATACCTTTGATAAATCCAAGTTTTGTCAAATGCATGTCTAACCTTGCATACCAAGTTATGGGTGCTTGTTCTAAGCCATACAACGCTTTCTTTCATCTGCACATTAGGTCCTTGTCATCTATTAAAGGAAAACCTTCAAGCTATTCTACGTATACCTCTTCTTCAAGTTCTTCATTCAAATATGTTTACTTGAAATCCATCTGATATACTTTGAATTTCTTATGTGTTCCATAGGCCAAGAATAACCTAACTACGTATTGAGTGAGAAATTGAGATTCAATGTGGATCGTGGATCCATATCTAACCCTATGTCTTCAAAGTCTTTTTAAGGAAGATGAAAAACAAGTACCTACATTCAGCAAACAATGATTGCAAACTATCAGGTTTATAATACCTAATACTCTCGTACCATTGTATTAGAAAGGAAATCCTATGTAGATAGGTTGGCTTAATAGCTATCTGTAGATCCTTATCAAAAGGTGAATAAATCCTTTAACAGGGTGGCACTTCATGTTAAGTGTTTGAAATCCTTTAACTAGGTCACTATTGACACAGTGTAAAGCCTTTAACAAGGCAGGCCTTTAATAGGGCAAACAATCAGAAGTGGTTGAACAATATTGCTGTAGTAATTTTTGTGGGTATCATCCCCACCCCAGTTTTACCTTCTTATTCCTGGAGGGTTTTTGGGTTACCAAATTCCAGTGTTATGTATTGTTGATGCATGTTTTAGTTTCATATTCTCTTGATGTATTTACATGCATGCAATTTACTTTTAGTTAAAAAGTTTTATTGGTTAAAGTACAATACTTCTGATTCACCCCCCCCCCCTCCCCCCCCTCCTCTCATAAGTATTCTTTCCATATTTGAATATTCCAACAATTTTTATCAGAGCCAATTAGGTTCTCACAAAAAAAAGGCCTAACAGCTTAGAGGAAAAGATCTAAAGATGGAAGCTTTCAAACTTGGAATGATCATTAAAAATCAGGTGATAGATGTGCAACTTGCTTTACATAGCTTAGAGGAATTTAGAAACAAGTTGATAAAATAATTGAAAATAAGGAAGGATCTAGCCATAGCCGAAAATGAGATAAACTAAAAGGAGATTGATACTACCAACATATTTTCCAATGGAGATACTAAAGAGTTTGATGCAGCAATTGCAGAATTGATGGAGAAAAACAAAGTTCAAGCAAATGAGATAAGATCTCTTAAGATGGAACATGAATCACAAGCCATAATGTTATGTGAAGTCACTGAACAAAAGAAAAGAGCAATTGAGGATAAAGCCATGATGCAAAATGACAAAAGAAATCTTGCAAACAGGCTTGAAGAAAAATATACTAAATTGACAAGGATCTCAAACATGCAGATGGATACACTTTCCCAAATGATGAACCTTCATCATGAACTTAATGTGAAAGAAATTGAGATATCTACACAGAAGATGTAGAATGAACAATTTCCAAATGACCTAAAAAGAGAGAAGGAAATTTTAGAAAACTTCAATAAACCCAACGAAGCCATCAAGTATTTTGAGCAATTACTAAAATGCCCAAGATCAACCCATGATACATCATGACTTGGATACAACAGCACTGAAGTTGGAGAATCATCAAAGATTGCAGAACAAAGAAGCGAAAGAGGTAAAAATGTCAAACCTACATGTCATTTCTGTGGAAAGA
The DNA here is from genome assembly GCA_028749045.1 of Cupressus sempervirens. Classification (NCBI taxonomy): domain Eukaryota; kingdom Viridiplantae; phylum Streptophyta; class Pinopsida; order Cupressales; family Cupressaceae; genus Cupressus; species Cupressus sempervirens. The sequence continues at coordinate 69,980,462 of CM053790.1, read as the reverse complement.
AAGGACATACATCTAATGTATGTAGAAGCAAGAATGCCTATCAGCATGATAAACCCAAAAGTATGAGCCATTGTCATAAATGCAGGAAGCAAGGTCATCAAGAATATGAATGTAGAACAAAGACTATTAAGACATCAAGATTTGAGGGTCACTGTCATAATTGCAAAAAATATGGACATAGAGCTTTTGAATGCAGATCAAAGCCTATGTGGACATCAAATCAACCAGTAAGGACATCAAACCATGAATTTTGGGATTACAACACCAGGTACAGTTGTCACTATTGTCAAGAATATGGACATACACCCCAGAATTGCATAAGAACACATCTCAAGGGAAACTATAAAAGATGGTTGAGGCAAACTACATGTTTCAGTTGCTTAAAACCCGGTCATGTTAGCAACAATTGCCCAAAAAGGTCAAAGTCACCAAGTTCTGAGTTTAGCAATGGAAAGGCAAAGATAAATGTTGAACACATCAGAAGTGAGATGAATAAGACATGGAAGAAGAAAGATGAGAGTAGCACATCAAGTGCAAAGATCACTTCACCTAATAGGTCAAGTGATCACACTTCATCAAATTAAGCAAGTATAGGTGTGTGGGACTTATAAACTAAGGTACATCAAACATCAGTCCCAAAAGATTGAATAACTGCAAAGAAGAAATCAGCATAAGCAAAGATGCTAAGTCAAAATTGAGAGTCTTGCAAAATTTGTTAAAACTGTCTTCAGGTGTCGAGCTGCTAATAGCGATTGAGCTGATAGATGATGCCAAGCTATGAAATAATAATGGGAGCCGAGAAAAGTTAAAATACAATAAGTGTCGAGTCATCTCAAAATTCTTCAAGTGCCTAGTAGACAGTTGTCAATGCACTAAGCATTAATTACTCTTTTTTGAAGGGTACATAGTTTAATTTTTGATCTTTTTATTTTTTACCATTCAAACGTGAAGCAAAGCTGAGAAGAGTAGAGAAGATCAAGGTTAGCTTAGAAGCCATTTGTGAAGACTTCAATAGTGATTCAGCACAAGTTTCATCGATTTGAGGTATTTTACTTAAGTGCCGAGCTACGTAGAGTCTATAAACTTGCTTTAAATTGTAAACCCTTGTTTGGTAGATAATGGCATCTAGTTCTGGAACCACTAAGGGTAAAGAGAGTCATGAAATATAGCTGGTCAGTAATGAAGTGAAACAACCCAAATTCAAACCCATTTCAGAAGTAGCATACAAGAATGATTCCGCAGGTGCATTATCAGTTATTCCTGATAAAGTTGTTATGGTCCAAGATGTTCGCAGATGTTGTAACTACAAAATTAGAGCCATAGGAGATTTAGAAATTTATAATGCATATGATAAGCTATGTGATAACAAGATACTGAAAGATGAGTTCTCAATAGTAGAAAGAAAAGGATTAACCAAAACCCTAGAATTTCAATTTTTTTTCAAAACTGAATGGGTATGCATAGTTTTGAGCAGAATACATGATGGAGCTTTTTGGTTAGAGTCAGGGCTAGTGAAATTCACAAACAGAACTGTTCATAGGGTTACTAGTATTCCAACCCTAGATTGGCCAAAAACCCTAGGAAGTGACAAAAGGGAAGTAATAGAGAAAAACATGGGTGCTAAATGGAACAATAGAGGAATGACTATTGATACAGTATTATACACACACTCTCACTGAAGAAATAAAAGATTCCATATTATGAATCTAGCACTCTCACTGAAGAGAAGATCAATGAAATTCAGAGTACATTGGATAGAAGAAGGAGACAAGAAGCACTAAGAAGAGAACACAAGCATAAGCTTACCTTGAATGAAATTAAAGACATATTCATAGAAGCTTTCTTCTTACAGTCTCCAGATGATTCAAGACCAATTATAGAGAAACTATCTGAGCTTGGAGAAAAATTTGAAGATTTCTAGCATATAACTCCCTACAAATCTAGCTCAGAGTGAGAAGCATTTTTCCCAATCGCTTCACACACAAAGAGTTAGCTATCTTAGTAGCTGAGGAGGCAACCACAAAAGAAAAATTGATGCAAATTTAATCCTCAATAACTCCTCATTTGAAATTACTTCACAAGGAGCAGATAAATGCAGAGACAGTCCTCAAGAAAGACCCCAATCTTTCTACATCTGATGGACTTGTACACCTAGCAACAGAGATTTCCATCTAGCATAAGTCATTGGATGTTGCACTAGCAAATTAGGATGCAGCTCTAAAGGTACTCCTTGAAGTAAATAGTACATTTTTGGCTAAGTATGGCATTTCCCTCTAGAACCCTTGACATAATTGTCAAAAAGGGGGAGAATAAGTATGGGGGAGTGTTAAGAAGAGATTAAATAAGGGGGAGTTAAGTATAGGAATGAAATGGTACGTATGATAAAATGGGGAGATAGAAAATTTTGGGAGAATTTTTGATTAGTTAAAATGCAGAAATAGGACAGAAATCACTGAGTGTACATACAGGATCAACTCACAAGGAGTCATAAGGTATATCGTTATTTGTTCCTAAATTTTTTGTAGCAAATAAAAAGATACATGCAATAATGACAAAGATACCAAGATCTTAGTTAAGTTTTTTTTTCACTCATGTCAAAGGGGGAGATTGTTGGTTTAAAGAATAATTTTGACAGCTGAGTGTCAATACACTTAACAATTTTTCACTATACGTGCCGAGTGATAACAAGTGCCAAGCAACATAAGGTGTTGAGTGTTAACAAGTGCCAAGTAACATAAGGTTCCGTGTGATAACAAGTGTCGAGTAACATAAGGTGTTGAGTGTTAACAAGTTCTGAGTAGCATAAAATGCTGAGTGATACAGTTTTGTTTAAGTGCCGAGCTATCCAGGAAACAACATGTGCCGAGTATCAGTAATGCTTTAGGAGCCAACTAACTCAAGATGTCTTCATAAGAGTTTATACTTGTACAAACTATGATGTAAACCATTTTTGTAGCCAACATGAGATAAATCTCAAAAGATATAGAGATAAGAATGAATCTTTTACATTTTCTATGCAATCTGCATGCAACCAATTGGAAAATTAGAAAGTCATGCAACCAATTAGCAAAAGACAAGTATTGAACAAAAAAATGAGATTCAATGTGGATCGTAGATCCATATCTAACCCTAAGTCTTCGAAGTCTTTTTAAGGAAGATGAAAATTTTCATTAAAAAAAAAGAGATGATAGAAAGAGAGCAGAGTTAGAAGAAAAACTTAATTCAGTGAAAGGAGACATAGAAAATAAGAGCAGCAATTCAATGATCAATTGATCAGAACAAAGCAAAGAAGAAAAATAGAAATTAGATCTCAGAGGATCGAAATCAGAGAAAGAGCTAGAACAAGTACTTGCATTCAGCAAGCAAGGATTGCAAACTATCAGGTTTATAATACCTAATACTCTCTTCCCATTGTATTAGAAAGGAAATCCTATGTAGATAGGTTGGCTTAATAGCTATCTGTAGATCTTTATCAAAAGGTGAATAAATCCTTTAACAGGGTGACACTTCATGTTAAGTGTTTGAAATCCTTTAACCAGGTCACTATTGACATAGTGTAAAGCCTTTAACAGGGCAGACCATCAAAAGTGGTTGAACAATATTGTTGCATTAATTTTTTTGGGTATCATCCCCACCCCAGTTTTACCTTCTTATTCTTGGAGGGTTTCTAGGTTACCAAACTCTAGTGTTATGTGTTGTTGATGCATGTTTTAGTTTCATATTCTCTTGATGTATTTACATGTATGCGATTTACTTTCAGTTAAAAAGTTTTATTGGTTAAAGTACAATACTTCTGATTCACCCCCCCCCCCCCCCCCCCCCCCCCGCCCCCTAATAAGTATTCTTTCCATATTTGAATATTCCAACACTTTATTCTACAAATCATTTTCTATCTCAATGAATACTTCATCATTCTATCTACCAAGTCAAGAATTATCCTATTCTTCACAACCTTTAATAATAATTACCAAGGCTATATATTCTAATAATTCCTCTTTCTTAGCCAACTCAAGCTCATTATCTTTATCATCACAATCATTCAAGAATCATTCCATATAAGCTTTAAGGTCTTCATCTTGATTGGAAAGTGAACTCTTTCTAATTTTCCTTACTCTCTTAGGGAATGTAGATGAAAATTGACCAAACTCATTACATGTCGAACAAGCAAAAATTTCCATACTTTCTTATTCTCTTTTGATAAGAAGATCAATACCTTCCTTGATCTTCATGTATTCTTTGGATATGGATCTATCTTTACTTGTGCTTCTATTCTTTTGTATGTAACAAAAGGATTCTAGATTGAAAAACTCAACGCTTTGATCATTGCACAAATTTGATAACTTATGTGTCAAGATTTCCTTTACCTAACTTAGGACTATCTTCTCTCTCCATGATCTCCCAAAGCTTTTAAGCTTTTCCTTCATGGACATGATGCTCTAATACCAATTTTTAGAAATAATAGTCCCCCAAGATAACTGAGAGGGCGGGGGGGTGGGGTTGGGTGAATCAGTTATCCAATTAAAAAATTTATCAACCTTAATTAATCTTAACCATTCAATTTTTTTTTTAAAACCATAATAAGGTACACATATATAATTACACTAGTTTTGTTAACTAGGGAAACCCTTGATCAGAGAGAAAACCCCAGTGGTATATATATACATATATATATATATATATACATATATATATATATATGTATATATATATATATATATATGTATATATGTATATATGTATATATATATATATATATATATATATATATATATTCCTTTTTAGATCTAGGATGAGCCCTATTAGGAGTCTATATACATATTCAGTACATAAGAGTCACTATTAGGAGACTTTGAATCCTTGTTAGGAGTTGTGTCAACCCCATTAGGAGTTGTAGAAGGCAAAAGGACCCACTCTGCAAACAACTTCTAGGGAAATTCCACTGAACTTCACTGTCCAACTTATCTATCAACAATTTATCGTAGAATACTTGTTTGTGCTTTTCTTTAATCCTCTTTCCTCTATCCTATCAACTAGACCAATCACTATCAGACATTGTAGACTAGGTTACAAGGCTCTATTCCAAATATCAAACCTTGGATCTTAGAATAAAACCTCAACAAAAAATTTCTCTCCAACTTTACCATGTTCTTCTTATCCTTGCATAGCAACTTATTTCTCTTCTATTTTGTTCTTCGTGCTTCCTACAACCATTTATTTATTCATACATAACAAAGGAAACTTTCCTTCCTTTATACTGAATCCATAAAATAATTCCCTAAGTCAGTTGTTACACCTTCTCAATTAATTATTATAGGACCTCATTAAGAACATGTTATACATAGCGATAACATTAATTTGTCACCTTGTAACTTGAATAAATTTCCATGTGTGTAATATTATGATGAGTGAGCTTAATCACATCATCTCCAACATGTCTTCTATGTGCCTTTAACTTGGCTTCTTACAATAACAACTTTGCTAAGAGATATAACAAGTTTACCATAACATGCTTCTATACACTCTATCTCATAATTGTCTTCACCAAAATTTGCATAACTTATTCTAGACTTACTATATTTTTCTTTTGAGGTTAGCTACATACACTAAACACTTATTAGTATCTCCCATTAACCTCGCTAGTTAAAATACTCAACAATCTATCTATACCACTTTGATCCTTACAACTGTTCTTCCATTAGATACCACATAAAATTGCCATGTTGACATCAATGACAAACATAGTCATGAATGTAACATATCATCATGAAAATGATCTAATAATGTTTCTACAATACCCCCCCTTAGGAATATCATCAGCATTCATGCTTGCAACAACATACACATCATTAGTGTGGCATGGTTAAGCATTTACACCAAATACCACTTAGACCTTATCAGTTATGAATATTTAGAGTGGTCTACTCTAAAGGAATTACAAAACATTCAAAAGAATGTCACCATGAGGATGTATTTTAAAATAATATTATTCAGTCTATTTGGCAAAGACATTTTCTACTAGAATGAATAAAAAGTAGTAGTAGGATGATCTATTTGAAATAGCAACTAACATTTCTTGATGAGATCCCCAATTTCCTCATTCTTTGTCCTCTATTCATCCTCTTTCTCCCTTCAACCCAGTCACATACACATCTTCTTCACAGTTCACTTTCTAGATCTCACAATGCTTCTTTGTTCTATTCCAACTTCCAGCTTCTTCTTCAAACACAACTTGATCGACAATAGTGAACATGTTTTTCATCCCTTAATTAGACAACTTAATTCCACTTCACTAGATTATCTTACATTATTGTGCTTAATCATAACCACCCAATCTTAATCTAGCTTAGATTCATTGAATTTAGACAAACAAGTTCATGCCTTTACCTTGAACATTGTGCTTCATTTTAAATCATTAAATCCCCTTCATCTGATTTTCTTTGAATTTATCTGGTTGTACATCTCATTATAGTAACTTCATCCTTATCTTTGATACTTCACAATCAATACATAATTTCATCACAAATTGACCTCAAGTTAATATTTCTCAACACTTTTCTTCTTTCTCTTAGCTAGTTAATACTACACTCCACTTGATCAATACTAAGATCCCTTAACATTGTTATTTCTCAGTTAATAGAGTTCATCCTTCATTCACTTTATATATGATCAGTGACATATATAGTATCTCAATGTCCATTAGTCTATCATTCACTAACCATACTAACTAGCTCAATGCAACTTGTTATCTCTTTATCTTCTCACTTCATGACTTCATAAATTGTTGATGCATGATCTCAACACTTAATCAAATCATGTAAAATAGTCAAATGAACATTATAATTTCAATGTATAAGTCATAAAGTTCTCATTGAAATTCATACACTTATCAATATGTTATTCATCGTTATACTCTATTCAAATACTCTGCATCAATCAAATGATATGGCACTCTACTAAATTAGTATAATGTCTTACCAATCAGGCTCAACATCAACGAAAACAAAAAAATTGATATGACTCTTCCCCAAACATTGTCATGATTATTATTCGAGGCTAACAATATCCCACTTTGGAATTGATAGAAATACATTATTACATATTATTCCATTATAAAATAATACCATCATACTGATGTAAACATTTTCATATTTGATTTCATTATGTTCCCTAAAACTTGAATTCTCTTTCCTTCATCAAGTTCTCTTTTCTTTATCAATTACTCTTGCTAGGTCTACAACTTCATATACTCATCCTTAGGAAATATGTTAGTATTAAAAAATGTGTACCATCTCTTACACTCCACCTATGACTAATCCCACATCATCTCCTTTACTAATCTTGTCCTTTCATTATATCTCCTTTCCAATGGTTCTCAACTTGTTTCATAAATCTCCTCCTTTTTACTTGATATATCTCATTAGCTATCATCTCCCTTATTTCATATACAACATCACTCCCATTCAATAATTCTCCCTTTGTATATTGCATATACTTTTTTCATAGACATCATCTTCCATTTTGACAAGAATGCCAAAGGTAACTTTAAGCTTTAATGAGAAACTTACAAAACCTTGTAGTTACACCTTGTACATTGCATGTATTGATTGCATCATCTACACTTAATTCAATTTTACAACTTTAGGATAGTCCCTAAAGAGTGAACTCATAGATCAGTTGCATAAAGATATTTTGATCATTGATGAATTGATGTATCATAGGAAGATGAAAGGGAGAAAAAGGATGGAGATGACACAATATTTGTCTTTATAATCTAGGTATATAGTAACAAGTAACAATAATATATGGTTTTGTAAAAGATTGAAAACTCTTTAAAAATAAAGACTTCTTCTTAATGTTTGTTGTTACAATATTCTTTTGTTCTATCTTCTTACTTTTGGAAATATATTTTGATAACATTCCTTCAATTAGGTGTTTAATTATTATTGTGAAGGGTTCACCAAAATATGAGCATATTAGTATTAATTGAGATGAAATTATGATTGGCCTGAGAAAGGCTGAAAAATGATAAAAATTGTCAAATTTGGTGCGCTGATTTTTGTGACAATTAGTGGGATTGTGTGAGAAGAAAAAGGATGGAGCTTTTAAAAATTAAAATTACTCATATCAAAAATAGTGCAAGTGGAGTAAATGCATGTTATGATTGGCTACATGTAAATGCATAGGGAATCCAACCAAGATTTTTCCTTATCTCCAAAACATCATAAGTCATCCTTAAGTTGGCTCAAAAATAATTTACATAGTTGTTTGTGCCTTTAAAAAAAAATGTCAAAACTATGTCACTCAGCATCTGAAGTCTCTGATGCTCAGTATACACCAATATTTCTACTATGACTCAACATCTATATTGCTCATCATCCATTGTTTACTAGGCACTTGAATTACTCGGCATAGTCTATCTATTCAACACATGAGTGGCTCGACACTCACTATGACTCAACATGGTCTAATATATACATGTTTTGCTCAACATATATGAAGTACATAACTTAAGTGTGTTGACACTCACTTGTCAAAACCAATCTAAGATCAATAATCTTCCACTTTGACATGAGTGTCAAAAACACTTGAGTATGCATTAACATCCTTATCCTTACGAGCATAACATATCTATAACTTGGCTTATAAACAAAACTTCAAAATGTTAAAATTTTGTAATAACTTGTATACCTCAAAATTGTATAACACCCCCTAAGTTAATTTTTCTATTTTGTATGCTTGCTGAGTAAATATGTCTCTACTGATACAGTTTGACTTCATGTTATTTTGCTAATACTATTTTAATCTGATACTTCTGATATTTTTTGATGCTTGCTCTCCCTTACTCTGTATACCTCAAAATTCTTATTATTTATTACTCCCAAAAGTAATATCTCCCCCATTTGCTCATTTCATTCTCCCCATTTTCTCTATTTCTCCCCGAAAAATATGTATCCCCATTTTTGGTACTTATGTCAATGGGTTATACACTTATTGTGTGTTTGTCCAGAAAAGACTTATGGACATCCATTATTATCTTGAGAGCTACATACTAGTTCTCACATGCAACATCCAATGACTTTATTTGGATTGCAAGCTTGGTAGCAAGGTGGACTAGACCATCTAAGGTAGAAATATTTGAGTCTTTCTTCATTAGGGTTTCATAATAGCCTAGTTCCTTGTGTAAAATTTCCATATGGGGGGTTGAGAGTTGCCTAGATGCTAATTAATTTAGCTCTTATGTTAGCCTCATCTACTATCAATATAGCTAACTAACTCTAGGTTTGAAGAAATGTGACGAAATGCTTCTCACTTTAAGCTAGATTCATAGGTAGTTTGGAACATGATGAATTAGTTTGGCTTTCCAAGCTCAAGATGTGACTTATGGTCTCTTAGGTGAAGAGTGAGGCATGACAAAATTTAGTGTACAATGCAAATATGTTCTTAACTACCTTCTTAACATCCTCAACCTTAGTTGCTAATGCAACTTGTGCTAGTGTTATATCACCTGATATATTTTCATTGACTTTGCTTTGAAACTTCTTTTTTGACCATTCTAATAACTTGGCATTTGTCTCTAGGTCAACATCACTTGACTTCTCTACTATATATATTAGTTTTTCTATTAGTGGCTTTGTCTCATTAGAAGTTGGTAGACTAAATGCATATAAAAAGATGTCTTTGATATCATGTAGTGCCTGCTTCTTCCTATGCTCCCTTCTAAGAATTTCTTGATGGTTTTTTCTTGCTAGGGCTTGTTGTAGTATGCCCATCTATTCTATGGTAATTGTATCATAATCATACTTTGGAAAAATGATTTCTTCATCAAGGCTCACATCTCCATACTATATGACTTCTTCCATCTTTGATGAACTCAGGCTCAACACTAAGATTGGTAATGGAGTTGCATCTATGCTCAACTTTTAAGAGTTTGTGTGGAAGGAGTGCCAGATGCTGGTAAGGTTATCAATGCTTGTATGGTTGTTTTCCCCTTCATTTTGGGTGTTTTCTCTATCTCTTCAGGCTTTTCCTATTCTGTCACAATGACATGACTTGCACCTTGATCTTGTGTTGTAGGTGTAGATATCTATATATGATCTATTTCTTGCTATTGAACAATAGAAACTTGTGTTTCTACTATGCTCTTCTCTATTGCATCAACCTTTTTAGATTTATCTTCTATCATTTGAACCAAAAGTTGTACATTAGTAACTAGAGGGATAATAGAATGCGGTTCTTGTTGATTCACCTTTTCCCTTGTAGTATGAGTCACTGACTTTTGTAGCTCGTCCACATTGACCAAAATAGGATTGTCACAAAGTTTGCTTAGTAGTATAGACTAATCTAATATCTTATTCACATCATCCTATGGAAGGGGGTTGATGTTCTGAGTTGATAGATCAGAAACATCCTTAATAGTTACTATTTTAGTAATCTCACTTGTGACATGTTGAGGACTAACACTCAACAATTGTATGTCTTGCACACTCTGTTCTTCGTGTTTCTACTTTGTCTCAACTATTGCCTTGCAATCTATGTTAATTTCAATTCCACCCTCAATAGTGTATTCTTGGTCATAATCTTTTTCTTTAATGGGTTATGGTTCTCCTTTCTTCACTGTAGTCAACCCATAAGTAAGTTTCCACATCTATGTGGACTTTTTAACAACATCCTCAATATTATTTGCAAAATGCTAAAGGCTCTATATTTAGGTGGGAACCTAACTACATATTTCTTTACAGCCTTAGTAATTTGTGCCTTAGTTAGTTTAGGCATCACTTGAGCTATAGATTTTTCTCTAATTTGTTTCTCCAAGTCTAGACAATAGTTCCATTTTTGCTTAACATTTTCATATAGATTATTTGTCACTGAGTTGGAAATCTCTAGTTGAGTAGTCTTGAATTTTACCATCATGACATATATGGCTTCTTCCACTTGGTTTTTCTCTACTTTACCAATATTATCAAAATCTACATGTGTAAATCATGATAGGTCTGCACTATTCTTAACATTTTCAAATAAATTTTCAAGGTCTAAAAGAGGATTGACTCATCACCTTAAATTGGTTGTTGTCATCTGACTCAATTTTCTCTTCATCGTACTCAACAGGAGTAGGTAATTCCTCAAATTCTTCTCCCTTAGCACCTTTAGTTTCCTCCTCTCCATGATTTTCTCCCATGCCTTGTGTCAAAGCTAGTGGTGCTTTGTGTTTGGGTTTCTTCATCCTCCTCCTCCTCCTCTTCTTCTTCTTCTTGCTCGACACCCTCTCCAAGTTTTTCTTTCAACTTCTTTACTATCTTCTCATTTTTCTTCATGGTGTTCACATATCAGTCAACTTTATTATTAGTGACACACACTTATTCAGATTCTATATAGCTACCAAGCTCATTGAACAATTTACAATGTTTTCCATGTATTTAAGTGGTTACCAAGCATTGCAGTTACTACCAAGTCTTCTGGACTAATTCCAGTGACTATCGAGCATTCCAATGGTTACCATGTATATTTCATTAGCATGAAGTCTAGTAGTTTCACCTGAGCAGTTCAGTGGTTACAAAGCTAGTAATTCATGAAACAAAAAGTTAGTGTTAATTGAGCTATATGATGATTAGTGTTTAACAAGTACAATCATGGTAAATAAGTAATTTAGTTTATTCTGAGTTACATAGTATCTATCGAGTCTCTAGTGCAGACCGAGTTCAAGACTACTTCGAGGTGATTAGTATGAACTAAGCTTCTACTTCTACCAAGTGCATGACGATGCTGAGTAATGACAGTGGGCACTAAGTATCAAACCTTCACCAAGTCAGTCTTCAAAACCTGAGTGTCTTCATATGGGCTAACTTTGTAATATTGGTGTTAACTTGTATGATGACCAACTTTGTAGTTATGTAAATTGGATTGGTATATATGTAATATATTGTATCATATCTAAATGTATAATGAACAAACATAAGTGTGTAAGAATGCAAATATAAACTAATAGCAGATAGAGAGTATATTGTAAAGGCCATATCAGAAGAGAAGCAATAGAGCCAAATCTATCATAGAAAGGTGATCAGTATATCAACGAATCTCTATCAACAATTTATTTGTAAGTCAAAGATCTATTGTTTCATCCTAACAGGTGAACAAGTAAAAATCCTTTAACAAGGTAGACCTAACAATCTTTCTCAAATATATTTACCAAGTGCATACTTCATTGTGTGTTTGTAAAACCTCTATCAAGGTGGACCTACTGGTCCTAGTTGCTCCTAATAGGGCAGATCATTAGAAGTGATCAATGTAGGCCTTGACAAGCCAACTTTATGTTGCAGTATTGAAGTTTTGTGGCTATCGTCCCCACCCCAGTTTTACTTTCTATTTGGAAGGTTTTTGGGTCACCAAATCACTATGTTCAAGTATTATGAATATTTTATGTTTTTCAGTTTCTCATACATGCAATTAGATTTGATATGTTGAACTAAATGGTAACTGAAATATTGCAATTAAGTTTTGAAAAGTGTTAATTTTTCTGGGGTTACTAATTCACCCCTCCTCTCTCAGTAACCTAGAATAGTCTTGAATATTTCCAACAATTGGTATCAGAGCATTCTAGTTCTCAGGAGAAAGTTTGATAGCTTGAGAAAACATCAAGGACAGTGGAGATATTCAAACTTGACAAAGCCATTGACAATGAAAAGTTGGATCTAGAAATGGCTATTGCCCAACTCAAGAAAGCAAAGGAGCATCTTTTCCAATCTCTAAAAATAAGGAAGGAACTTGCAAATCAAATGAATGATCATTAGTACATTAAAGAAAGAATTGAAGATTTTTTTCCCTTTAAGCAACTTAGACCAAGCAAATGATGCAATCAAAGAACTTCTAGAAAAGAATGTTCCCTACAAGAAAAAAAATAAGGAAGCTAAAAGGATAAAAAGAAATTTAGTCAATAAGATTATGTGAAGTCTTGGAATAGAGAAACAAGATAAAAGAAGAATTGGATGGAAGGAAAAATGAAATTCAAAATCAATCTCTTCAGTAGACAGACCTTATTGATCAACTCTCCAATGCAAATTAAGAAATCATGAGCTTAAGATGTAAAAATGAAAGGATAAGGAATGATCTAAATTTTGAAAAATAAATCAATGAAAGATTGAAGAATGGTCTAAATTTTGTAAAGAAACTCAATGAAAGGATAATGAGATCCCAAGAAAACATGGATCAATTGAATCAGCTAAATGAGCAGAATCTCTATAGACAAAAGGGTAAAGCAAGAATTGGATACAAAGAAGAAGGTGAATCCTCCAAACAAGGCGCTCAAAAGAATAAAAAACCTGCATGCAATCACTATGGTAAGATAGGTCATACATCAAACAAATGTTGGAGTAATGGAAAAGCTAAATTTAATGGAAAATGTTACAGTTGTAGTAAGCATGGTCAGAGGGCTAAAGAATGTAGAGAGAAACAAAAATTTGTGGGCAAGTGTCACAAATGAAAGAAACAAGGGCACAAAGCATCAAAATGCAGAACTAAGTCATTCAATCTAGCAGAGCAAATTGTGAAACAATATTTAGTTTGGACTACAACACTTGGTGTAGATGTCGTTACTATGGATAATTTGGACACACTGACATGAATTGTGTTAAACATCGCATGAGGAGAAAAGATACCACAATAAGATGTTTCACTTGTACCAAACTTGGTCATCTAGCCAATAATTGCACGAATACAAGTAGAATTGAAGACAACAAGAAGGAAAACGTAGATAACATTAGAAAGTAGATGAGGCAGTAATGGATTCAAAAATCTACCAAGGATGCTATTTCAAGTAATGATGTTCATGTCACTCAAGAAGTAGGCGACTCCACCATTTCCAATTAAGTTTCCAAGAAGATTTGGAACTACGTTATCAAGATCACATCCAAACAATTTCAATTGAAAGGTGACAAAGGTCCAAATTAGTATTCAAGATACAAAAGGATCACTGAAAGAGATCAATATCAATCATCATCGAGTTATCTACTCTACCGAGCAAGCTCAGGAGTAACAAGGATTCCTTTGGTTACCAAGTCTCAAATCCTTTACCAAGTAATCAATAGAATAGTGGATGACAATCTATCAAGCATAATGTCAACTCAGCTACCTTCATACTGAGCATTAGTTGTGAAGTTTTAACAAATGGCAAGAAAATGAACTCATTTTTTTTTACCATGAAACCTAAGTACTATTGCTAAGAAGTGAATTACAGTGTGAGCAAGTGACTTCAAGCAAATTTGCAGCATGATTATCAAGTTCACATAATTTACCAAGTAAAATGGCATCAAGAAACAACAAAGTGAAGAGAGGGTCTGAGATGTTGGTCCAAGGAGTCGAGTGGAAAGCACCAGATTTTAAACTTGTGCCTGTGATTACAGAAAACCTTGACCCAAGTGGAGCTCAATTGCAAATCCCTTGTCAAGTACTCATTATTAATGATATTTGAACTCATTTCAAGTGTTCTATTTGGGAAATTGTAATGCTAGAAATGGATGATGCCCTAGGTGAATTGTGTGTTAATGGAATTCTTAAACCTAAGCATAAGCATTTGGAAGACAACGATTTGACCCATATTCCCTACATGCCCCGAGGTTTTCAAATTAAATGGATTAGATACATTCTAAGCTAAGTGCATAATGGTTAGCTATAGCTTGAGCAACCAATTTTGATCACAAAGAAAATGATTCATCATATTATTGGCCTTCCCATGCTTGTTAGGGCTAAAACTACAAAAACCCTAGGTCATGTGGAATTAGAAAAGAAAACCATAGCTGAATGGGATGGCAAAGGCATGAAAATTAGCAATGTGATAGATGTAGAGTTGAAATTTGGGATATATATAGTTTGAGCCATCCTAGCATTGTATCATGTGAAGCTATTGATTTGGCATATAAACTGGTGAAGAAAAAATTGTCTTATGACTTCGCGGATCTATTGTTGAAGCAATTCAACAAGAATATGGAAAGTATCAGGACATCCAAGAACAACCCTTGCAAATTTGGTTCACTATTGACCTATTTGTTCCTTCATGTTCAAAAGTTCTTCCCTTCCAAAGGCATGGTAGTATGGAGAAAAGATGTGCCTGTGTTGCACCAAATAAATGAATACATTTCTAAAATGGGTGAAAACTATGTTAGCATTATGGATAAATACTTTGATGCTTTCAAAGAGAAAATGAATAATAGGTTTAGGATACCTAAGAAGCTAGTTGAAGATTACAAAGATGATGTATGCTTCATGGTAGATAGTGATAGAGTATGTATCTAGGCAGTGAAACCCAGAGTTGTATGGGTGAAATCTCTTCCTTATGAGGTAAATATTGATGAAACCAAGGATATTATTGAAGCCCTATTAAATAACTAGTTGATCCAAATATACCTTACTTTGGAACTTATGATGAGGGTAAGGCAAGGATAAAGCTATAAATCAAGCTCCCTCAGGTGATTAACGAAGGAAAGAGGAGGATAGCTAAACTAAAACCAAGCACACCTCTTATGTTAATCGAGGGAAAAGGAGAAGATATAGATGAAGCAGAGGATGAAGATGAATCTAAAAAGGAAGAAGAGCATGTGAAGAAGAAAGGAAAAGTGATCATCACTAATCCATCCAAGCCATCAACTAAAATCTTTACAAGAAGATCAAAGAAGAGGACAGATAAAGAAGGTGGTGATATTATTTTTAGCCAACCTCCACCTACCTTCTAGGAAAGACTCAAGGTATTGAGAGAAGGAGCTGGTATAACCAACTACAAGGCTCTCAAATATGAGACTAGAATAGAGGTTGAGTAGAAAGAGATTGAAGACCTGGTCATGGATAAAATGGGCCAATGGAAGTACTCACCTGATTAGATGGCATCATAGATTCCTAGTTTTTTATTAGATAAAATCAAGGTAAGATGGGAAAATAACAAAAAAACTATCAAATATATTTATGCACAAACATTGAGATAGTTGGTACCAAGCATGATAGATGCTGAGGTAAACAAGTCATTGAAGGAAAATGAAAGCACGATGACACTAAAATTCAATACTTGTTTAGTTTTGATTCAAGTTATAACAATAATTCTCTCTTGATCACTTGTGCATTCAAAATCACTCTATGCAAATTAATTTTTGAAATTGTAGTGAAAGGATAAAATCTCAATTCCCTATTGTGTAAAAAATTTTAATTATAGGGCCTAGTAGATGTTTCTTACTTGGTAGGTGAGATAACTAGGCAAGGTCTTCAAACTTTAGCTCGACATGAATAGTCTATCATGAAGTTCAGTTAGACCTAGTTCCTAACTTGGCTTTGCTTGGTGATGCTTGACCAATTGGTTATAACTAAAATTCAACTTGGTTAAAACTTAGTTTCTTCCACTTGTCGTAGGGCATCTTAGTATGTATATTTCCACTGATCTTTCTTTCTTATCTGGAACAAGTGTATGATCTTCTTTTGATTCATAGTTCCAACCATCTACTTGAATGCTTAGTTGGATGGGGATGCTTCACCCAACTCATTGGTTTGGGTGACAATAGCTTCATTTTCTTGCCTTGTGTTTTCCTTTGATTTTCATACCCATTTTTGATTCATCCAAGTTTTGATCTATTCAACCCTTATTTTCCCTTTGTTTTCTTTGTCTTAATTTTTTGTTGCTTGATTCATATAGTTTAATGTCAAATGACCAACCTTTTTTAATACATAACACCTCACATTATTATGTCTTTTTGTAAAGTGAGCATTTATCCAATTTACTCCAATGTGGTTGTATTATACACATATATGACATCTTCCCCATGTGATGTAGTCTCAAGAAATAAATTCTCTTTGCATAGTTTCATCATGCTAATTATTTGGATTCCTTTATTTTGATCTACATTCCAAGGATTTGTGACCATGCTTGTGACATATGAAAGAGTTTCCTTCAAAAATTGTTCTGGTTCTGCACTTATTTGCCTATGTCAAAACTTTCCACAATTGTAGCAATAACCTTTAAACTTGGGTTGTATAGTATTATTCCATCAAATATTTTATGTATGACCTATTTTTCCACAATTGTTACATGTAGGTATTTTTTTCTTTTCTGCTCTTGTTGTGATGATTCTCCTTGATTAGTATACCCTAAGAGAATAGTTCATTTAGGCCTATTCAAAGTTTGTTCATATCATTGATTCACACTTTCTGGTGACCTCAATGTTATTTTATTGAGTTCCTTTTTGGCTCTTACATCACTTTGGACTCTGTCATTCTTTGTTTCTAGGTTGGTGATTTCATTACTTATAGTATCTAGCTGGCATGCCATGTCTGTTTGATGTTGAGATAGTTGTTGGATTTTATCAATCTTTTCTTCCAATCTTGTTGCAAGAAATATTTTATCTTCATCTTCCATTTCTTTATCATGCACTACTTTTTTCTTCTATTCCATGACTTTACAAATCATAACTAAGTGACTAACCTACTCTCTTTTCTACTTTCTTACTTCTTATAGAATGGCATTCCTTCCTAGTAGATCTTCTATGGTTACATCTTCTTCTTTTGAACTTCTTCCACTAAAAAGTCTTATATTATTTCATCAATTTATAGGTTATCATTCATCTTCTTAGCTAATTATTTTCTTCTTTTTAAAAAGTGAGTGAGTTTCTTGTTGAGTTTCTTGACTTGTTTCATAGCCATATGTAGATCTAGTTTGTCATTTTCAATACCTTTCTCTAACTTATACACTTCCACTTCCTTGGATCTTTATTCTTAAGTTCTTCATGATAGACAAATGACTAAGGGGAATGGGAGGTTGAATCAAGAACCACTTAAAACTTTTCAGTTAGAATACTTTGGCTTTTCTTTATTAGATTTTGAAATCTACTATCATTCATGGTATTGGAATACTTTAGAATAACTAGGGGGGGAGGGTGGGGTGAATCAGTTATCCAGGGCCTAGATGTATAAATACAACTTTTCATAGTTTAGCGAACCCATAAAAATTTTAAATCTTCACGCATGCATCTATAAGATTATGAAATCACTTAAAACTTGTAGATTACTTAATGTCATTTGATTTCCACAATCCATTAATAATACCTCAAATATTTTCTAGAACTTGATTGTGTCAAAAAATTTAAGCATCAATGTTTCAGATCACACACAATGATTCCCTTGCACTCCTCATCCTGATGATGGACCACTATGTGTTATATGAAACATTGATTCTTAAAATTTTTGACACAATCAAGTTCCAAAAAGTATTTGACGTATTGTAGGTTACTATCAAATCAACTTGTAGAAATGTAAACATGAAACATAATAGATTAATCAACACACTTGACACAATGATTTATGTAAAAACCCAATTTGGGATAAACTACTAGTAACATGCTACTCCTTTTTTCTCTTCTAAAGTGATGCCCTGTGAGAAGCCTACCAATTTCATTTACAGATTACAGATGTCTATTCATTCTTCCATTCTGCTTGGCCTTCACTCATTGTAGCTTTCATAGCTTGTTCCCAATTAATCATTCATACCCTTAAGCCTTCTTGTTTAGCATGCCAATGTAGCCTCTTGTCTTAGGTCACTTAATGAAGCAAAACCCTTGTCTCCTTGACTTCCTTATGTTCTAGCACATGACAACCTTGCATCATGGCGATCCATTCTTATAAATAGGAAATTTAGATCTTTTTCCATTCATTCTTAAGAATCTAATTGAGGGTTACTATAGATTAGATAAGATATAATGAATCTACCCCACATTTCATATTTCTTCTAGAATCCTATTTGAATTCACCTAAAAATGGTTTACCTTGAATTTTTTGCTACCAACCCATCAACCTTAACTTTCACTTGATTCACACAATCCAAGAAAAAATCTTGTTGTCTCAGATCCATCAAATTTATTATCTTTTAAAAATGGTAGTAGCTTGACATTGTCTAGCTTTAAATGCTTGGCACATACTATGTTTCTTGGCATCCTTTATAAAATTAGTCAACACAAATTAAAGTATACTAGTGCTCAACATCAACTAAACTTTACTTAGCATTCCCTTTTCTGCTTGGCATACACTAGAAAAGATGTTTACTCAGCTCCAACTAATTTTCTACTCAGCTTGCACTGGCTTTGCTTAGCACCTACTATTCACTTGGTCAAGCTTGGCAGACCAACTTTGTGTAACTTGTTCTTCTAAAATTTCTTAGTTTAACCAACCTTTGTAACCTTGACTAGATTATCAATACATCATCTTATGACTATCTTAACCAATTATTGTATTCCTTTACATAATCATAACTCAACATTTCTAGTAGGTGTTATTGTTACATATTTTGATCAAATTCTCTTCATTAATCAACTAAGTCATATTACTTAAATCATATAAGTAGTTTTCTTACCACCAAATAGCAAGTTTGACATCAGTGACAAAACAATGATTGAAACATATAATCTTCTTCAACAATCTCCCTCTTTCAATCTACTTTGAATAATCTTCCTCAACAATGGTCTTTTTCAATCTAATCCCAACGATCTCCTTCTTTGGCATTAATGAAAAACCAAACTAATCAACCAAATGGAAAAAACCGTGTTCATCCAGATTAACTAGGTTAGAATAGTAAGACCAACAAAAAATCAAAAAGAAAATAATGCCTTATATCGAAATCTCTCCCTCTATCAAAATCTTCCATCTTTTAAATAGGTTACAAAATTCTTTCTTATAAGTCCCTCTGAGTTTCTTCTTGTGTCTCCTTCTTACTATATCTCTCTCTCTCTCACTAGGTAGATGTTAGGATTTCACCCTCTTTGGTAAATCTCTATCTTCCTCATCATACTTGTGTTTTCCTCTGATTAGCTATATCAACAATTATATCAAAGTTGGTTTGATCTTGATCAACAATCTCTCTTGATTAGTAATCTCTCCATCTCTTTGACAATTATCTCTTGATATCTCCCTCTTAATCAGTCAATCTCTCCTTCTTTGACAAAAATGACAAAAACTTATTTTCTTAACATGTAGATATAAGCTTCTTCATTTTCGTCAGTTTTCTCCCTCTCTCACCTTGCCTTTAACTGATTTGAAGTTTTAGTTCTTTGATTACTTTAGGCCACTCCTAAAGTAAGAGCCTCTACATCAATGTGTAACATATGAAAATTAGCTTTTTTGATGTAGGGCACACCTCTTGTCACTTAGATAGCCTTTGATAGAGGTATCATCCCTAGTTTACCTCTTAGATACTCATGAGCATCCTTAGGTAATGCTTTTGTGAAGATATTAGAAATTTTCTCTTTAGTGTTAACATATTCCATCTTCATCTCTTTAACTTTCACTAATTCCCTCAAGTAATGATACATGATTGCAATCTGCTTAGTCTTTGTGTGCATCACAGGATTCTTTGATATGTTTATAGCACTTTTATTATCACAATAAGGTATCACTATTTTTGTGATATGTCCCTTCATTCCATTGAGTAGCTATTTGATCTATACAATGTTTGTACAATTTATAACAGCAACAACATATTCAGCTTTAGCACTAGATTGTTAGGTGAACTTTTATTTCTTGCTAGTCCATGTAACTAGCCTCCTACCTAAGAAAAATACTCCTTCATTGGTGCTATTTCCGTCATCAGTGTTTCTAGCCCAATCTACATTAGTGTAGGCTCTTATTTCAAACTTCTCAATTTTCTTGTAGTATAGACCATACTCCTTTGTTCATTTCAGATATATCAATATTCTCTTTATACTCATCAAGTGATTTTCCCTAGGATTAGCAAAGAATCTTTCAACTATCCCTATAGATAATGCAATGTCGGGTCTACTATGTACTATATATTGCAATGTGCAAAGCATAGACCTATATAGTATTTGATTCACCTCAGTTGAATCATCATTCTTTGACAACTTGTATACTGTCACCATAGGTGTACCTACTAGTTTGGAATCCTCCAATCTAAAAGTTTTTATTATTTATTTAACATAATTTGACTAAGTGATTTATATAGCATACCTCAACTGATATACTTGTAAACCCACAAGGAAATTGATCTCTTCAAACATAGACATATCAAATTATTATTCCATTTGATTTGCAAAATCTTTACATAAAGCATCTTGGCCTCCAAATATGATATCATCAACAAAAATTTCAGATTAAAAAAAATATTTTCCTTTCTCTATCTTCATGTACAAATTGCTATTATCACCAGTCCTTTCAAATCCAATCTTCACAAGATAATTATGAAGTCTCTCACACCATGCTCTTGGTGCTCATTTCAAACCATATATAGCTTTGTCTAATCTACATACCATGTTCTTCTTATTAACATAAACATATCCTTTTGGCTACTCTATGTAAACTTCTTCCTCTAATATATCATTCAAAAATGCAAATTTAACATCCATTTCATAAACTTTGAAAACTTTGTATGCAAAATAATCAAGTAGATTTCTTACTCCTTATAACCTAGCAACAGGAGAAAATGTCTTTCCATAGTCAGTTCCTTCCTCTTATGAATATCCCTTGCAAACTAGTCTTGCCTTGTTCCTTTTGAGTTCACCATTTTCATCTAACTTGTTCTTGAATACCCATTTGGTACTAATCACATTTTTGTCTTTTGGTCTAGGAACTAAAGTTCATGTTTTATTTTTCTTAATTTGTTCAATCTCTTCTTCCATGGCTTTACTCTAGTCTATAGCTTCTAATGCATCTCTCCATAATTTTGGTTCCTTCATGCTCAGCAAACATGTATCATTTCTCAATTTTTTTCTTGTCATTGGTCTAGCATCTTTATCTCCAATCATTTGTGTAGTAGGAAGATATCTTTTGATGTATGTAGACAATCTCGGTTCAACTCTATTTTCCTCTTCTTCTTTTTTTAGCTTTGGAGTCATTATGTATTTTTATTTTAGGTAGTTTAGCATCTCTTTCATGTACACTAATCTCAAAATTAGAATGTTCTTCAACTTCATTTTGTAACTCAGCATCCAAATGTAGCTCGGTTCCTAAATGTAGCTCAACATTCATAGTATGTGACTCAAAATTCATTAAAACTTGTTGTTGGTTTGTAGCTTGATTTGTAGCATTTTCATCAGTAGGCATACCTTTATAAATGTATACAAATGATTTGTATTCATCTAGTTCTTTCATAGGTTCAGCCTTGTGCACTTATGTATATTCATCAAAATTTACATTTGCACTTTCCACAACTTTGTTAATGTTAGTATTTAAACACTTATAAGCTTTACCTCTTGTGGAATATCCTAGGAACATACCTTCTTCACTTGTTTCATCTATTTTACCATTCTTTTAGTCTTTAACAATGTAACACTTGCTTCCAAATACCATAAAGTATTTTATATTGAGTGAGTATCCATACCACAATTCAAAAGGCGTTGAATGAGTACCTTTCTTGACTTATACACGGTTCAAGGTATATATAACTATACTTACAGCTTCTCTATAGTATTTCAAGGAAAAAATTTTCTCCATCATAAGTGTCCTAACATAGTCCATTATAGATTTGTTCCTTCTTCTAGCTATTCCATTTTGTAGAGGGTTTCTAGTTGTAGATGTCTATCGTTTGATTCCTCTGTCATTATAGAACATCTCAAACTCATTTGATGTGAATTTTCCTCTTTTATCAGATCTCAAGCACTTCAAAATTGTACCTATCTCCTTTTCAACTCTTTCTATGTACCACTTAAACATTTGGAAAGCATTAGATTTAAATTTTAAGAACATAACTATAATCATTCTGGAATAGTTATCTATAAGCACCATAATTTACTTATCTCCTTTGTAGCTTTACACATCTATTGGATGACACAAGTCAGTATGAACAATCTCTAGTATTCCTTTAGAGGTATAATATTTACTCTTAAAATGTGACTTTGTCATATTTCCTAACTAACATTGTTTGCATGTTACATTATGAGGCTTCTTCAACTTAGGCAAACCTTTAACTTTTCTCATGTTACTAATACTAACTAGGTTATCAAAATTGACATGACATAACCTTTTGTGTTATAGCCACATATTATCAAATTTTACAACTAGATAAGTACCATCCTCTATATCAGGATGGAATAGATTACTCCTAGTTTGATCACCTTTTCCAATCAGTTGTTTATTTGTGTCATATATCTTAGCAATTTTGTTTTCAAACTCAACCTTACATCCCAAATTATTTAGTTGTGACACGCTTAAAAAATTATAGTTAAGTCCTTCAACATAGCAAGCATTGTCACATAAAATCTTATGTGTGAGTTTGATAGAACCTTTTCCCTTTATTAAACATGGTGCATCATTACCAAATCTTACACTATTTTCATAATTAAAATTCAAGGTAATGAACTTACTTTTGTCTTGTATGATGTAATGTTGACACCCACTGTCAATGATCCACTTGTCATTCTTGTTCACAAAAGTCACAAGTGCACTTACCTCATCTTCATCAGATTTTTCCATCATTGCAACACACACTACTTCATCATCATGTTTATCATATTCATCTCTTGTTTCCTCTTCAGCAATGTAGCATGACTTCTTTCCTTTTTCTTTGTAGTCCTTGTTATCTTCATCTCTTATGCTCTCGTATTTATCACAACCTCTATAATTATTCTTCTTTGAACATCTAGTGACAATATGATCAAATTCATTGCAATTGAAACAAATGATAGGTAACTTACCTTTGAACTTCCCTTTACCTTTGTGGAATCTTCTTCCCAGTAGTGCTTCAAGTTGTTCCACATCCTCCTCATTTATATAACTATCATTGGACACATACTTCTTCTTTTTCTTTTTATCACATTCCTTCAATGATACCTTAGCCTTTAAAGAAGATTCAACATTTTTAGGTTTGTAACTGTCAAAGTTTGATTGCTCAAAAGAAGTGAGTCTACCTACCAGACCTTCAAGTGATAGTTTGTTCTGTGATATGCATCTCAGTTCCTATATTGCAAAAAATATAATAGAATATATAGGCAAAATGTCCTTAAAACTTTTCTTAGTAAAGCATCATCATCTATAGTACCAATATTTCATCTTATTTCATTAACAACTTATTTTATCCTTTCAACATATTGAGAAATAGTTTCACCTTCTTTCATTTTCATATCATTAAACTTACCTCTAAGAATTTTGGCTTTGGCTCTTAGAACATTTGCATCTCCTCCGTAGATAGTTGTTAGGGAATCAAACATTTTCTTTGCACTATCACAACCCTTTATATCATCAAATTCGACATAGCTTAGGGAAGAGGCAATCTCCAACATTGCCTAGTTATGCTCTTTCTTCTTTCTTCATAACCTTAGCAATTGAGGCACCAACAAGATTAGCATGCTAAATAGAAATGGTAGATTTTGCATGATCTCCAAGTCCTTTAAGGTGTAGCTTCATCAAACTTTTCCATGTAAGGAAAGTAATCTATATTGAGCTTGGGTACTTCTCTTTTTGACATCTTGATCTTTGTGCTTCTAGTACCTTCAAACTAGACCTCTTAAGATGATTTCTCTGATACCAATTGTTAAAATACTATAGAATAACTAAGGGGGGGGGGTGATGAAATTGTTATCCAATATCTAGATGTATAAATTAAAAATTTCACAGCTTAGTGAACCCATAAAATATTTATCTTCATGCATGCATCCATAAGATTATGCAATCACTTAAAACGTGTACGTTACTATCAAATTAACTTGTAGAAATGTAAAAGTGAAACATAAAAAATTCATCAACACACTTGAAAAAATGATTTACATGGAAATCAAATTTGGGGAAAACCACTAGTAACATGCTACTCTTTTTCACTCTTCTAAAGTGATGCCTTGTGAAATGCCAACCAACATCATTTGCAGATTATAGATCACTATTTAGTCCTCCATTCTACTTGGCATTCACTCATTGCAACTCTAATAGCTTGTTCACCCTTCAACCATTCATACCCTTAAGCCTTCTTTCTTAACATGCCAATTTAGTCTCTTCTCTAAGGTCACTTGACAAAGAAAAACCCTTGTCTCCTTGACTTCCTTAGGTTCTTGCACATTCAAACCTTGCTTCATGACCAACCATTCCTATAAATAAGAAAGTAAGACCTTTTTCCGCTCATTCTCCATTGTCCAATTTAGGGTTACAATGGATTAGGTAGGATACAATGAATCCACCCCACATTCCATATCTCTTCTAGATACTTCTCCTAGAATCCTCTCTAAATTCACCTTAAAATGGTTTACCTTGAATTCTATGTCGCTAGCTCATCAACCTTATCTTCCACCCAGTTCACACAATCCAAGAAAATAAATTTGTCAGCCTAGATCTATCAAATTCATGATCTTTTAAATAATGCAACAGCTCTGAATTATCTAGCTTCTGGTGCTTGCCACATACTATGTTGCTCGACATCCTTTATAAAATCACTTGGGATGAACTAAAGTTTACTGGTGCTCAGCATCAACTAAACTTTACTCAACATTCATTATTCTACTCGGCATACACTTGAATAGACATTTACTTGGCTCTAACTAATTTTTTTATCAGATTGCACTAACTTTTCTCAGTATCTACTATCCACTTGATCAATCCTTTGTATCCTTAAGTAGATTATCGACACATCATGTTATCATTGTATTAACTAATTCTTGTATTCCTCTACATAATTATAACTCAACCTTTCCTCTAGGTGTTTTTTATTAAGAAAAGAAGCTTTTATAGGAATCCTAAAACCCAAAAGTTTTTACACAAAGTCTAAAATAATAATATTAAATAAAGTCCAAACCCTATACAACTGCCTATAAAAAACCATAACAAACAACAGGCTCGAGGCCAGGAAACAAAATCCAAAAACAAAAGATAGGCTTATGGCCTATAGATAAAATCTAGAAGCACTAAACTAAATAAAGTAAAAAGAAAAAAATCAAACCAGTAGCAATTATTTCTCACCATTTGGATCCTCCAATTTTTCTACTTCCTAGTTGGCACTCTAGATCTCTCTTAGTCTTCCTGAGATCCAAGCTAGCCTTTTCATCCATATCCCCACTGATTCTTAGATTTATTAGGGATCCATCTAGGCTAATAATGTTCTCATTCAAAATTTTTAGGGTAGCGATCACCTAATTAGCCAAGTTTTAGTTCAATATATCAATCTTTTACACCCTTTTGTCAACCTTTGAGATACGATCCTCCTAGCTAGTAAGATGACTCTAGGCTCCTTTTCTCCTTGAGCACCTCAATCTCATGGAATAGGAATTTGATAGAGTGTAAATTGTCCATCATGCTATTTTTGGCATTATTAAGTAGATTGAGTGCTATTTACCTTGCATTATCTAAAATTGCAACCAGAGTAAGGTCTATGAGTTCATCGAAATGGGCTTTTCCTTCTATATCTTCCAAGACTTACAGTTTCACTTTCTCCCTAACAATCCCCATCTTTGCTATTTGGATGTTGAATTTTCTCCATGACCTCCTTCTATCTTTCATAACTATATCCCCACTATCCCCACTATTTTTTTTTCTCTTCTAGCTACAACTCCTCCTCAACCTTTCTCTTTTTGGGGTTCCCTAATTGAATAGAAATATCTTCTCCCTTCTTCCCACTGTCTTCCCCCTTCTTGTCTTTCTCCAACTCCATTTCCCCTTCCTCTTCATTATACTCATGTTCCTTCTATTTCACTAGATTGGGGGTTATTCCCTGAGGGCTCTTTTTGCTAGGAATAGAACTGAAAGGAGGAGGAATTTTCTCCCCCACTTAGACTTCTTGCCTTTTGAGGAAGTGTTTTCCTCATCTTCTGAGCTAATATTTTGAACTTCCTTAGAATTAGAGTAGTTCAAGCTCCCAGTGGCCTTTGAATCATCCCTAGAGTGGCCTAAATATTTCCCCCTTGTTTGAGTCTTAACAGATTCATAGACCGACAGGAGCAAGCCCTCATGCAGGGCTACGTTTGGAGTGGGTTTCTTTTTAAAACCCTCAATAACCTTACTCATTGAATTAAATAGATAAAAAGGAAAAGAAATCTTTGTGCCATGCCTAAAATTATTTAATAGAACAAAGTGGTATTTTCTAACCCTGTCGAATCTAGTGTCCAAAGAAATATATTCAACAACAACCCTTAAAACATAAATCCACAAATTTTTTATCAACTCCATCTCATAGTATGTCTCAACCTTCACCAAAAACTTCTATTCTTCCTCATTCTTCACAAAATCTTTAACTACATTGGCAGACATTTTCTTATCCTTGTATAAATTAATCTCCTCCATGGGTATCTCTGTGATCTGAGCTATCATTTTTGCATTGATTTGATGAGAAAACTCATAAATTTTTACATGCCTATCCTTAAAGGTATTCACCATGAGCTTGGTGATCCCCTTATCAAATCCATGGAGTTTCTCAATATACCTTGCTATCTCGCCCTTTTCTAGCTTGTTCCAAACTTTCATTCTTTTCTTCCATTTTTTTGCCTCCCTAGGCAGCTCCTTCCTACTCCTCTCTCCAAGCATCTTGAACTCTTGTTCGAAAGCCTTGTACTCACAAAATTTAGCTTCCTACAATTTTTTAATCCCTAAATATTTGTTACCTTTGGTAATTTTAATGGGGATAGGCAAAACGGCCCATAAAATGTGCCACAAGTACATGAAATGATGGAGAGTTATTAACTTTCCATGATTTTCATCAACATCTTATCTTACTTGTGTTGTAACATAAATTTCCATAATTAATGCAATATTTCTTTCATACTTCCCTAGATACATTCCAGTGTTATCATATTTTTCATGACCATCAAGAAGATATCACCATTGTGCTACATCATCACCATGTTTTTTACTACCACATCATTCGCAAACTAGTTCGCAGCTGAGTTGGCCTCTCTATACACATGGCTAATGTGGACCCTTTTTAATTTACCCAAGTCTGATCGAATCTCCTCCACCATGTTTGCGATGATCCAAGAGGGCTTAGTGCAGCCTTTTAAACAATATATTATATTTAATGAGTCTCCCTCCAACCAAAGGTTTTCAATTCTAGTAGCCAAAGTTAGTTTAACAATATGATAGGTGGCACTAATCTCCACAAACTGATTCATCTAAATCCCTAAGGGATAAGAAAAAGTTGCAACTCCCTTACAATGACCATTTCTAATAATTCCTCCATAGTCAAGGGGGCCAGGATTCCCTTTGGTTGCCCCATTGAAATTGGCTTTATGCCATTTTTTACGGGGGAGAACCCACTTAGCTTCCTGTGTTTTCCTCTATGTATCCTTTTTCTTTACTATGATATTTCCTACTTCTTCAATGTCTCCCTCCTTTCTAATGGTAAAATTCTCCTTAATGGTAGTAACAATTTTATCTATAATAACAAAATCAAGGGCTTCCCTATCTCTGAAAATAAAATTATTCCTCTCTTTCCATATTCCCTAATACAAATTTGGAAGAGACTAGGAACTTATCATCTGAGTCTTCATTCCTTTGTATATACTAGTCCATTGTCCAAATAAATCTTGAATGCTGGCCAGTTTACACCAACTAAGTCCATAGTCCTTGGTCATAAGATCCCATACCTCAGAGGAGTAGGAACAATGAATAAAAATGTGGTTGGTTGACTCCAAATCATTCTTGCAAAGAGAGCACCTATTTGGGATAATTTGACCCCTTTTAGTCAGGTTATTGAGGGTAAAAAACTTTTCTCGGAGAAGCAACCAGAAGAATATATTAATTTTCGGAGTGAGGCCAATCATCCAAGCCTTTGCCTAGATAGGTTTCTCCACCCTATTCTGTAGTGAGAAACAACCTAAAGAAATTGAGTATAACCCATTGGGATTGTCTCCCCATATGATCTCATCCCTCTTATTATTAAGTGTCATGGCATTCAGAGTAGTCATCAAAGGTTTAAGATCCTGGGATACTAATGATAGGTCTTTCCATCCATGATCAGCTTTGTAGTCACTAACTTTTAGACCAAATTTTCTTACACATATATCAGCCCATCTCTCATAGTTAGGATGATCTATGAGGGGCCCCTAGCTTAACCAATTGTCCTGCCAGAATAAGATACTCTCCCCATTGTCTACTTTCCACTTTTCCTTTGACTTTGCCAAAGTTTTTTCATTAAGGATCCCATTCCAAATAAAGGATCCATGGGGAATATCAACTTTTCCAAATATGAAGTTGAGAGATTGCCTTCTCAAATATTTTTCCACCATGATATCCCACCATTCTCCAAGACTTTGAAAAATGTGCCATATCTGCTTCGCTAGCAAAGCATTATTGACATGTCTGATTTTTCTAATGCCTAGGCCACCATAGCATTTGGTCAAGAAAACATTGTCCCATGCCACTAGATGATATCTCTTGTTTTCTTCAACCCCTATCCACAAAAAGTCCCTCTGGATTTCCTCCATTGTATCAGCATGTTTTAACAGTGATACCAAAAAGGCTAAAGGAATAAGTTGGGAGGTTTTAAAGAGTTGATTTCACCAAAGTACATTTACCTACTTGACTAAGGGTAGCTCCTTTCCAACTAGTGAAATTCTTACTAAATCTATCAATAATGCCATTCCAAAAAGAATCTAATGATTTTGACCCTAGAGGCATTGCAAGGTAAGTAGCCAGAAGAGACCCCACACCACAACCCAGTATGTGAGAAATTTTTCTTTTTCACTTAATTAGGGTATTTACTAAAAAGACCAAGCTTTTATCCCAATTTATAGCCTATCCTGAACCCATTGTTTATGTATCCTGCAAACATTTTAGCACCTTAGCCTCTTGTACTATGGCTTCCCCACCCAAAATACCTTTCCTCTAGGCGTTATCATTATATCTTTTGATCAAATCCTCTTCATCAATCAACTAAGTGATAGTAGTTAAATCATATAAAAAGTTGGCTTACCAGCAAATAGCATGTTTGACATGAGTGAAATAACAATGATTGAAACATACAATCTTCTTCAACAATCTCCCTCTTTCAATATAGTTTCAACAATCTTCCTCAACAATGGTATGTTTCAATATGATCTCAACACATGGAACATAAAGTAATAAAGAAATCAATACCATAAAACTTTCACACAATATTTGGTGACCTAGAAACCCTCCAAGGAGAAGGTAAAATTTGGGCACGGATGACACCCACAATACTTCACTATTGTAGTAATAAAGTTGGCATGTTAGGGCTTACAATTTATTACTTTTGGTGATCTAAAATTTTAGGAGTATAAGGGACTATTAGGTCAATCTTGTGAAAGGATTTTACCATACAATGAAGTATATACTCTATTAAGAGAAGTTACAAAGGGTTATGAGGTCCACCTTTTTAAAGAATTTTCCTAATGCAACTATTAGGATGCAATTATTAGGATGATCCTTCTTTGAAACTTGATTTTCTAATTTAGATCCTTTGAATATTCTAATCACTTGTCTATTATAGTTGTGTCTCTACTCTATCCTTTATACTGTTTAGTATCTTGCTAATCTATATGCTCTATCATTTTCTTGTATTCAATATTTTTTTGATCTTCTTGACTACATTTCTCTCTCATTCATTCAAACATATTAGACAAAATAATTCACCTTTCTTATATAGCCATCAAATAATATTTTTATTCCAAATCAGCTTCAAAATAAGAGGTTTCTTTACAATA
This sequence comes from Cupressus sempervirens, assembly GCA_028749045.1. Classification (NCBI taxonomy): domain Eukaryota; kingdom Viridiplantae; phylum Streptophyta; class Pinopsida; order Cupressales; family Cupressaceae; genus Cupressus; species Cupressus sempervirens. The sequence goes on along the minus strand of CM053790.1, from coordinate 69,949,860 downwards.
ATCAAATAACATCTTGAAGTTGCTTGAATGTTGATGCCCAAGTCACACTGTGCACTTAGCTACTATGTTGATGCTCAAGAAATTGAGTGGGCCTAGGTGCTACTTTAGCACTCAGGTAACATTGGATGCTTGGGCCATGCTATACACTTAAATAATGCTATGATGCATTTCTTAAACTAGATGTTCAGTTCACACAAAGTACTTGGCAAACATTGCTAGCTCAGTTCACATTGATGGCTTAGTTTATACTATAATCCATGTCCCATATGATAGTGTTCGATTAATACTAGGAACTAGGATACTTGGTTGCTCAAGCTACGCTAAAATATGCTAATTATTCAAAGGAAATCTTCATTACACTATTAATCAACCTTCTTGAAAGACTTGAGTGCAATGTCACTAATTAATAAAATGTCTTGCCATAGAGTCAACAAAAGCATTAACCTTCTACAACAGAGAACCCAACTCACTATTGTCCCATAAATAGTAAATACATATTGTGCAGTACTCCACCTGGTATCAATATGCCCTACAAAATTTGAGTCAGCATAGCCTTGTAAGTCACTAGTAGAGCCCCCAAAATGTAAAAAATTATTAGATGTTCCTCTCAAATATTCAAGAATCTATTTGATTGTATTCCAATGCTCAATGCAAAGATATCTCATTTACCTATTAACAACTCCCACTACATGAGTAAAATCCATCCTTGTACATACCATATCATACATTAAGATTCCTAGAGATGAAGCATAAGGTACCTTGGACATTTTATCCTCCTCTTCTTGTGTCTTTGGACACATCTCCTTAGTCAACTCCAAATGAGTAGCTAAAGGTGTGTTGACAACTTTAACATTCTTCGTAGAGAAATGTTCCAACACTTTCTAAATATAGTCATCTTGAGATAATGTTAGTTTTTCTTTCTTTCTCTCTCTAGAAATTGTCATGCCAAGTATTTTTTTTGCATCCCCTAAATCCTTTATAGAAAATGAATGTGCTAATTGCTATTTTAAACCCTTAATGTGATCCATGTTAAACCCAGCTACAAGAATATCATCGTTATATGAAGATAAAATAATGTAGCTATCATCATCCAATCTCTTAAAATAATCAAAATGGTCTAAATGACTCCTACTATATCCAGGCTTATCCATAAAATTGTTAAATTTCAAATATCATTGTCGAGGTGCTTGCTTCAAGCCATATAAACTTTTTTGCAGTCTGCACACTAAGTTCTCCTTACCTTTGATCTAAAATCCATGTGGTCTTTCCATGTATATCTCTTCATCCAAACTACCATGAAGAAAGGTTGTTTCAACATGAAGCTGCTCCAAATGCAAATCTTCAGTACCCACAATACTTTAAAACAATATGAATAGAAGCCATTTTAACAACAAGAGATAATATCTCATCAAAATCAATGCCCTCCTTCTATGCAAATCATTTTACAACTAACATGGATTTTAATAATATTATCTTACCTCCATCCTCTTATTTTAAACTATAAACACATTTATTTTGTAGAACCCTATTATCTGTAGGCAATTTGCATAAATCCCAAATCTAATTCTTCAAGAAGGAGTCCATTTCTTCTGTCATCATAGACTCCCACTGAATCTTAGTATCCACCTACATAGCTTCATCATAACATTTGTGTTCACAAACATCAGTAAGTAAAATAGAGTACAAAGAGGAAAAAAATCTCTTTGGAGGTCTACTTAGCCTTGTTGACAATCTAATTTTTATTGGAGTGGGTGCTATTTGTTGTTGTTGTTGTTGTTGTTACAAAGTATGAGGGATTTTTGAAATGTCTTTATTTTTGTGTATCATCCTACACTTCATAATAATTTTGTTTCTCTCATGTTGATTTAACAAATCATTGTATAATGCTTTTTCATTGAATATGACGTCTTTACTTCTTACAATTTTATGATTTTCAAAATTCCAAAGGTTATAACCAAAGTTATCAATGTCATATCAAACAAATACACATTTATTTGAATTACCTTCTACCTTGGTTCTCACCTTCTATCATAGCTCAAAAGGTGAATGATCCAACCTAGGGAGTACAAAGCCCCATGGTTAATGAAAAATAAAAAAGAGACTAGAAAATTGCCATGGACAACTAGAAGAAACATTAAATTGTTATGTAAAAGGAAGGTCCTTTAGTTTCACATGAGACTCATCATACTATTAATGAGAATAATATTCATTCACTTTTTTTTTTTGGTAATTTTGAACCCTTCCTTTGGTAATGCTAAAAATTTTACATGAATCACCAGTTGCAGATGTCCTCAGGATCACCAGCTTTAGGTATGAATTCAATATTGCCTTTATTTATGATCGCTCCTAAGCTTTTAGAATGGTATGCTTCAAGATAGACTTTGTGCAGATCAAGACCAATTTGCTCCCAAAGATGTTTGTAAAATTCACAAGAAAATCCATCACACCCAAGGGATGTTTCATCTGCCATGGAGTAAACTGCCTCTTTAAGGTCTCAGAGGGAAAGAAGTTGCTCACAGAAAGTGCATTGCTCAACCGCTAGGCAGTTTGGAGTAACAGTAATACACTTTCTGAGAGCCTCCTCCTGAGCAAACGAATGGCCCTACGAAGCAAAGATGTTCTCATAGTGAAGAACAAAAGCTTGCAAGATGTCAGGCAGACTGGAAAGAACATCAGTTCCCTATTCTATCTTTTTAATCCCAACATTGGTATGATGGGCTTGGAGAGCCTGGAAGAACTCCTTTGAGGCTTTGTCACCAACCTCCAACCAATGGAGACAGGCTTTGATTTGAGCTCCTCGAGTAGCATAGTTATCAGCAATTTTCTTTTCATGGCAAAGCTTGGCAAGCTGAATTTGAAGATCCACATCAAAGGGGTTGAAGGTGAGAGCTTCAGAGGCTTTTTTGAGGGCAAGGGTGTTGGCTTCATAAGACTATTTTCTAAAAATTGCTAGCTGACGCCCGTAGATGCATAAAAATCAGGCCATTCTAGTAATGGCATCATTCCACCATTGAATCCAACCTCGATGGGAATGTGGAGGTGGTTTTAAATTCCAGACACGTATGTGGGAGATAATGGAAGCATGCAACAGCAAAGATGTGTTGAGGAAGAATTGAGACTTGGCCACTTTGGGGATAGCTGTTTGCCAAAAAATGCCAAAATAAATGGGATAGTGGTCTGACAACGTCACATCTGATAGGGGAATGACAGGTAGATCACGATCTTCAGAAAAGGAAAAAAAAAGATTGTGCCGAGATCATAGCATGATCAAGATGTTTCAATATGCGATCAAGACTGGCTCAAAAATTGGACCAAGTATGCTAGGCCCCACTATCATGAAAGCGGCTAGTATTGGGATCAAAAAGGCCCAATTTATTGTTAGAGTAAATAATTAATATTTAATTATTTATTCTATTACTTAAGTTTACTTAGGTCATGCATTTATTTAATATTTCATATTTAAAGCATGTAGTGGTTAGTTGTTGACAACACGGGAGTTTGTTCCCTTCTAGTTGTCACACTTATCTTCTAGCTTGTTCTACAAGCTTCCATGAGCTCTTTATATTCGGGCTCTCTCTCATTGTAACATATCGAAAGCCATTTCTTATTGTAAATACATTTCTTATTGTGTTTGCATTTTTGGCTCTCATGTCCGTTTAGGGTTTTTGCCCGTGCTCCATGCTCCTCCCCTTCTATGGCTTCTCTTTGACAGGTTCGCATGCAGGTGATCTTGGTGTCTTCGGAGTTGGCTTTCCTCAACTCCAACATGGTATCAGAGCCTTCCTGCTGCTGCTTCGTTGAAGAAATTTTGAAGCCGTGATTTGGAGTCACAAACCCTAGTTTGTTTGTGCAATTTTTCTTCAAATCAGGGGATCGGCAATTTTTTGAAGCACTTTGGGCCCAAGCGGACATCACCATTGGATCTGGAAGGCCGTTTGCAGTCAGGATTCATATAAAACTTTTCGATTTCAGACACAAGGCAATTTTGGCAAATTTTTGAGGCCTCCAGGAGTCTGCCGTACGGTCGTACGGACGCAGCGACGATTTTTTTATAAAAAAAAATACATTTTCGGTAGCGCCGCCGCCACGCCACCGCGGGGCCGCCACCGCGCCACCCGCATGCCGCCTGCAGCGGCCGCAGCAGGCAGCGCCGCCCGCTCCCCGGCCTCCTCTCGGCCGCCGCCCGTCCGCCGCCCTCCATCGGCGGCTCCTCTGCCTTAGCCGCCCCTGCGGCCACCTCCGCCAGTTTCGCCACCCCTGCGGCCGCCTCCGCCCGCTCTGCGCCACATCTGCAGGGTCCGCTGACACAGCAGGCCAAGTCAGCCACTGCGGGGGTGACACGTGGCTTGGGCGCCACGTGGCACCTTGCCACGTGGACCTGCCATGTCACCCCTGCCACATCATCTGCCAAGTGGCATTTTTTTTGCTGTGACAGCCTCCAAGCCATCAAATTTAATCGGCTGACTTGCTGATGTCAGCACTGCATCAACCCTTGCATGCACCTCTCCCGATTGCTTTTGGACCTACCTTTAGTTTTTTGGCCATAACTCTTGCATACGGAGGTATTTTTCCGATCCGAAAGAAGCGCCAGAAAGCTGGTTCCGAGACGAAGATTTTGGTGTAGGTATTTTTAGGTTTTGATGCTTTTTTATTGCTCGTTTTTTCTATTGAAGTCCGAAGTCCTATTTTTGACTACGGCATGCATATCTTTTGCGTCCCATGTCTGTTTTTGGAAAACTTTATATTTCTGGAAAGCTGGTTCTGTGTACTTTTCAGAACTGTCATCTTTTTTCCTCACTTTTGGCCTCTTCTCTTTCTATCATAGTTTTGGCATTTTTACTCTATGGTGGATATTTTGAGTGTTTTAGGCCCGAGGATCGTTTTCCTGGCATGGTTTGCTTTCTTTTCGGCTGTACTTTCTTTTGTTGCAACTCTTTTCTAGTTCTGATCATTGTAGCTATCTTTTTGAAGCATTTTTTCATTTTCGCACTGAGATAAATTATCCCTTTTGCATTCTGGGAGTCAGGTGTACTTGCACTCTTTCATAAAGCACCATGGGGGGGGATTATCTGTTTGCTATTTTAGGCATTCTCCCTTTGTCAAGTGAGTGTCCCTTCCACGACATTAGCCCCATGCAGAGTCAGTTAGACCGTGTCTTTATCGGTGTCTGTACTTCTTTTCCTCTCTCCTCGTTCTTGGTTCGTTTGCAGGAGATTTGGCTCACCTTCTCAATTGCCTGTCATCACACCCCGTCTGCATTAAGGGGGGGTTATGCTGTGTTCTAATGCATTCATGGTTCGATGGTTCGATAGTGTGAACTATGTATTCAGTGGTTGATCTTACATACAAGGCGATTGTAGTGGCTGGCTACCTATGCATTTCGGTGAGATGGATCATCTACCATATAGACATGCTCGGTTCGTGCCTTCTTCTTCCATGGAGGTTCTTCAGATCAGCAGTTTGACAGATTTGTGGTTCTTCATGCTTCAGTGATGTTGCTTCTTCATGATCACTCATTGTTCCTGTTTTAGGGGACATTTTCCCTAGTTGGAGACTTCTTCAGCTCTTCACTGGGTTCTTACCTCTTTTTAGGGGAGGGTTTTTCCCATGTGGTTTTCTCTCTTTCCCTGCTTACAGAGGTTTCTTCTTCTTGCATTGTACTTGGGTACCTAAAATGGCCTCGTTGTCGGGACACATTATGCATTCATCTTAGCTTTGTGAGCTTAAGGCATTTCCCTAAGTTGCACTTAAGGGGGGGTGTTAGAGTAAATAATTAATATTTAATTATTTATTCTATTGCTTAAGTTTACTTAGGTCATGCATTTATTTAATATTTCATATTTAATGCATGTAGTGGTTAGTTGTTGACAACACAAGAGTTTGTTCCCTTCTAGTTGTCACACTTATCTTCTAGCTTGTTCTACAAGCTTCCATGAGCTCTTTATATTCGGGCTCTCTCTCATTGTAACATATCGGAAGCCATTTCTTATTGTAAATACATTTCTTATTGTGTTTGCATTTTTGGCTCTCATGTCCATTTAGGGTTTTTGCCCGTGCTCCATGCTCCTCCCCTTCTATGGCTTCTCTTTGACAGGTTCGCATGCAGGTGATCTTGGCATCTTCGGAGTTGGCTTTCCTCAACTCCAACATTTATGATGCATACTAAACCAGGCTTCTCTTTCCCTAGCTGTCCAACGGAAAGGCAGAATGCCATCTTTGTCAGAGGCCACTTCAACTATATTGAAGTCCCTACACAGGACCCAAGTAGCTGGCGGCAACTTGTCAGCAAGCCAAACCCACATTTGTGCCCTTTCCACAGCATCATTGGAAGCATAAACATTAATGACTCCAAAAGAATGATTGTTAATGAAAAGCAAAAGCCAAATAATACGGTGAGTGGGGTCAGAACCATGTGAGATAATAGCAGAATGAAGGCAAGATGATAGGAGAGTAACTACACCACCTCAGCCAGCTTCATGCTAAGAAAAAAACATGACACTATCCTGCCAAATGATGTAGCATGCAGCAGAAAGCATGAAACCAGAAATCTTAACTTGTTGCAGGCAAAGAAAATCTAAATTCCCAAGTCTATGATGGGTATCCCAGACATAGTACATTTTGGGGAGGTCTGTAAGACCTCGAACATTCCAAGACAAGAAGTTCATGAGAACTCTTCCATACCATCCTCGTCCTCCAGAGAGGAGTAACTATTCTGCAAAAAGGTAGAAACCGGGTGGAAGTCAGATGGGAAATCCTCTAAACTTACAGCCTGCCATTTTACCCCTAATATCTTTGCATTTCCAGGAGGACTGTGAGAATGCCTTGTTGCTGGTGATACTATGGAAGAGACTGCAAGAGGAGAACGAGCCCCAGCCAAGGATGAGGCTCTGGCGGCCGCCTTGATCCCTTGCGAACGAGCAAAGTTTGAAACCTGTCAAATCGGAACAAGTGTAATGGAAGTCACAAGGGATTAACATTCTCTTTTTTAGAATCATGGTCATCATATTCACATCAAATTTTTTAATGGAACACGTTCATAATCGAATAAAAATATATTGGAACACGCTACTTTTCCCATGTGTCTACCGCACCGACACATACACCACTTACCATTTCACTACAAACGAGGCGTACATACCCTACCCCCCGTGGGATTTGAACTTGTGACCTCTCTTTCAAGAGTACAAGTTCTCCATCATAGTGTTGTCTTGCTTCAAAGGCCATTCTAAGTTTCCTTGATATTTTCAGTTTGCAATAAATGTGTTTTAAATGCAATGTTAATATTAGTTATCAAGTAAAATATAGAAATAATTTTGATATGTTTCTTTCATTTCTATGTAATATGGGAATTAATAATAAATTTAATGTAATTAAATCTATCCTTTAGTTTTTGGTTCTTAATCGAAAAGATCATCCTAGAGGTTCATGATTCCATATGAGGTAGCAAGAATTATTTGTGATGGCATTCTTCTTTGATTTCATTATGGGAATTAATGATAAAGACTATATAATTAAATCTATCTCTTAGTTTTTGGTTCTTAGTTGAAAAGATCATCCTAGTGGTGCATGATTCCATGAGGTAGCAAGAATTATTTGCGATGGCATTCTTCTTTGATCTGTTGGTAGGTTTTGTGCCTCAATTAGGTAGCCAAGTCAACTAAATTTGATGGAGCTTGTAAGATGCCTTAGAGATGTTTTAGAGGCATCTTTTTCTTGAAACAATTCTAACATTAAGAAATATTTTATATTTTATAATAATAATATATATTTTTCATTATCAAATTTCTATATTTTACAATATATTGTATAATATATAAATAATGAAATATAAAATATCATATTATAAATGATTTATATTATTTTAATGATTTGTATCACTACTTTTAATATTCATTTAATTTCAAAAATTATATTCAAAATTAACATTATAATTATTAGATTAGATTGCAATATACTATTATAACATATAATTTACTTGGTGGAATACTTATTATTTGAAGTTTTTATCTCCAAGAAAAAAATTGAAGTTGTATAGGTATATTAAATTGTACATATATAGGACTATAATTATTTCCACTATTGTTTAGGATTTCAAAATGCATAGTAGCACAAAATTGACAATTCTATGCTAATTATAGATAATGTCTCCTTTAGTTCACTTATCAAATGATGGAAATCTTTGTCTACTCTCATTGTGATGTTCTTATGTTACAATTAAAGAAATCTTTTACTCCCCACATTTTATAAAGTTACATAGTTAATTATACACACCTAAAGAATAAACGTCACAAAATGGATAGAAGCACTGGATTATTTAAACTTTTAATAAAAAGTTTAAGGATTGCAATCATTATGAGTATATTATCTAGAATAAGGATATTGTAAGGAAAATCGTATCTCAACTTGTATTTTTATAAATTTATTATTGATAATTAGTTTATATTTTATGTTGGTACTTATGGAAGGAGAGAAATGGTCAGGTGTTCAGGCATAGGGAAGCCCCTTCTTGGGTTACTACAAGTAAAGCTATAAGTGGAGTAAGGGAGAATGTGATGCAAAAAAAGAAAACGGTCATAGACCCAAAGGGATTTAATCCTAGAGCTTCTCTACATTCAAACTTTAATACTAAAATAAGAAAAAGGTCAGAGAGAGAGAGAGAGAGAGAGAGAGAGAGAGAGAGAGAGAGAGAGAGAGAGAGAGAGAGAGAGAGAGAGAGAGAGAGAGAGAGAGAGAGAGAGATGTTTGACTAAGACCACCCAAAGGCTGGTATAAAGTTAATTTTGACAACCCGCTAAAGGAAACCTAGGGAAGCAGGTTGTGGAAAAATTCTCAGAGATCATGGTGGTAATTGTATTGATGTGGTGGCAAGCCCTCTTAGAATTTTAACTAATCACGTTGCTGAAGCCTATGGGGTCCATCAAGTGGTTACCCTAGAAGAAAAAAAACAAATGTACATCTCTTTTGCTTAATGAGGATTCCAAAAATATAATTAATATTTTGAATAAGAAAAGGAAAATGGCACGGACCATTGAAAATATTATAAGAATAACATGGAGAATATTGCCATTTGAAAGGGTCATCATCACCCATGCATATAGGGAAGCAAACCAAAGTGTAGATTATATTTCCAAGAATGGTGTACGTTTTGATAGGACCGTTCGATGGTAGGAAGATCTCATAAAAGATCCACAGATAAATGAAAGGGTTATGTTGGATAGGACACACAGATGTATTAAGAAGTTAAATAGCAATTATAAATACTTTAAGTGGGTACATTAATAAATTATGCATCATTAAGAAATCTTATATGGTGAAAGATTGGCACATTTTCTGGGTCGTAGTGATTTTTTTCCTTTTTGGTGTTTACTCTATTCACTTTTATGAGGAAATAAATTCTAGAAATAGCAAAGAACGAAGGATAAATATTAGAGACCCAAAAAGATATAACCCAATTAATTTCTCAAAATGGAAGAATATCCCATAGGTCTGGGAAGCACTTGAGAAGGGGGGTAAATAACTATGTATATGGAGTGCCTCCATGGCTTTGAACCTAAAGCTTCCCTTGACTTTTTTAAACGATTGAAATGCTACTCAGCAACCATGTATGGTATTTCATTTGAAGAATAGTGTAGAAGATGAGTGACAATATATTGATGTAGAGTGCTAGTATTTTTCATGTTAAATCATGGATTTGACAAATCTTAGCCAACTGTTTTATTTATTGAATTTTATGAAGCATGTAGAATATAACTATGATGAGTTGGTGGCATAGAATTCATGATAAACCATTTTGATGTGAATTCGAAGTGGATTCAAGAAGAAGTTTCTATAGGGACTAAAATGAAAAGATGGATAGATTCATTGAATCCTACCTAATCCTACCTAACCCTAAAATTAATGATGGAGGATGAATGGAAAAAAAATTGAATTCTCTATTTATAGAGATGGTTAGTTAGAAGCAAGGTTGTTCAATGTTCAAGAACCTACGTTAGACATGAGGTCTAAGGTAATGCTTCATTCAAACACTGAACATAAGAGACTGTTATTGGGAAGCAAAGCAAGAATGCTTAAGGGTATGAATTCTTGAAGGATGAACAAGCTATCAGAGCTAAAGTGTATGAAAGCCAAGAAGAATGGAGGACTGAAATGAATATCTGTAATGTACAAGTGATTTTTAATTTGTTAATGGATAAAACCTTTCTCTTAGTTTCTAATCATTGTACTAGTCTAGGGTAAAGCCTTTGGATTAAGGTTGACCTAAAAGTCATTTGTAAATCCTTTAATTGGGTGACATTTCAAGTGAATGATCTGAACTCTTCTAAAAAGGTTCACTCCTAAAAGGGTGATTGAAATCCTTTAACCAAGTGACATTCCAACTCTAAGTAAATGATCTAAAGTCCTCTAACAAGGCTCACTTCTAATAGGGTGATTGAAATCCTTTAACTAACTCACATTTAATAGTGTGTATTGTAACCTTTAATAAGGTTGGCCTTTCATAGGGCATCACTTCATAAGAGTGAGAATGAGTAGCATGTTACTGGTGGTTTTCACAAATTGGGTTTTCATGTAAAATCATTGTGTCAAATTTGCTATTGAATCTATTATATTTCATTCTTACATTTATGCAAAGTTGATTTGATAGTAAACTACTACTTTAGAATAACTAAGAGTTGTTGGGTAAATAAATTATCCAAGGTCCAAATGTATAAATAAAACTTTTCAGAGCTTCGTGAACCCATAAAACATTTATACTCATGCATGTATCCATAAGATTATGCAATCACTTAAAACTTGTGGACTACTGTCAAATCAACTTGGAGAAATGTAAAGCATGAAACATAACAAATTCATCAATGCATTTGACACAATTATATATGTGGAAACCCAATTTGGGAAAAGCCACCAATAACATGCTAATCTTTTCACTCCTCTTAGGTGATTCCCTGTAAAAGACCAACCCTTTTAAAGGTTACAATACACACTATTAAATGTGTTCCTATTAAAGGATTTCAATCACCCTGTTATGAGTGAGCCTTGTTAGAGGACTTTAGACCATTCACTTAAAATTTCACCTGATTAAAGGATTTACAAATGACTATTAGGTAAACCTTAATCCAAAGGATTTACCCTAGATTGATACAATTTTTAGAGAGTAATAGTAAGGCTTTGATCTGATACAACTTACCACTTCATTTGTAGGTTATAGATCACTGTTCAGTCCTCAATTCTACTTGGCCTTCATACTTTTCTACTTTGATAGTGTGTTTACCCTTCAAGCATTCATCTCCTTAAGCCTTCTTGCTCAACATGTCATTGTAGACTCTTCTCTTACGTCACTTGATGAAGCAAAACCCTTGACTCCTTGTCTCCCTTAGGTTCTTGCACATGAAAACTTTTCTTCTTGACCAACCATTCCTATGAATAGGAAATTAAGATATTTTTCCACTTATTCTCCATCGTCTAATTTAGTATTTGGATGGATTAGGTGGGATACAACGTATCTACTCCATATCTCATATCTCTTCTCGAAACTTCTCCTAGAATCCACTTTAAATTCACCTAAAAATAGTTTATCTTGAATTCTATGCCACCAACACATTAGCCTTATCTTCCACTTGGTTCACACAATCCAAGAAAAAAAAATTGATAGCCTAGATTCATCAAATTCATGATCTTTTAAATAATGCAGCAGCTCAAAATTATCAAGTTTCTATGAGCTGCTGATTCATATGTTAAGTCGCAAGAGAGGGGATAAATGAAAGAACATGTGCTTCCTCAGGAGACCCCCCTTGCGAGTCCTCTCTAAAGAGAGATTCAAGGTACTACACTGCCTCCCTAAACATTTCTAGAAAGGAAGAAAGATGCTCTCCCCTATCATTCACCAACCTAGAGATAGAGTTACCATGCTTTGACAAAGTTGAAGAAAAAAGCTATATATTTGTTCCCTTCCTAAAGCCACTCAATTTGTGCCTTTTGTTTCCAATTAATTTCCTCTCACAATTCCCATTATTCTAGAAATTTCATAGCCTAAGCTTTGTCCTAAAGCAATTCATCTGTTACCCCCTCCTCCCTTATCCTTCTTGTGATATCATCGAAATCTGCATTGGGCCCCTACCTTCTCATGGAAGACATTCCCATAGTGCAAATGATTCCATCTTTTGAGCTCAAATTTAACATATTGAAGATGCTTACCAAAGATATACATTGAGGTGCCATAGGTTGGTCTACCTTTCTTCCACCAATAAAAGACCAAATCATATAAAGATGGGTCCTGAAGCCACATAACTTGGAACCTAAAAGAAGGCTTTCAAAGCATTATCATTGACTCTATAGAAAGCTTAATAGGCCAATGGTCTGATCCTCTCCAATCCAAGATCTTAGAGAAAGATGACCACATCCCTCCAATCTAATAACAAGAAACTAGAAACTGATCTAACCTTTCTACAATACAAAACTCTCCACTCTAATGGTTGTTCCAGGTGAACTGACCATTGCTATGTTTAATATCCACAAGATTCAAGGTATTGATATTGTCTCGAAGTAGGAGTGCAGAAGGATCCAATCTTCCAATACAACCCCACTTCTTAGCCAAGTCACAAATAGCATTGAAATCTCCAGCCAAGATCCAAGGATGAAAAGGCAACATGCTACGAATCAACCTGATGTGGGACAACAAAACATGTTTACCATGGAAATCAGTAGTAGCATAAATATTGGAAAATAATATGAAGTCCCCTATCTCTAGGTTAGTAGCAATCATGGACATAGAGGACTTAGATGAAATCCACCAAAGAGGCTAGATTTTTGAGGATTCCATCAACAAGCCAAACCCTTGAAAGCACCATGAGCCCTAATGCATTGGCAGTCCCCACTTCTCCACAAGCTAGGCTTCAAACCTTGCATACTCTCAACAGATAACTTAGTTTCCTGCAAAAAGACAACATCAAGACCTTGCCTTTTGACTAACTCATGAATTTCTTTTTGTCTAGGGTCATTGTTCAAGCCCCACACATTAGATGACTAAACAATCATTTCAAGAGGCATGAAAAAATAGAATCTAGAGGCTTAGCTACCCCCGACTCCACCAAATTTATACCAGCTAATTTAATCTTTTTCACATCCTTTTTTAGCTAGGTTTAACAAATTTCTCCACCCCACCCTTCTTGATATCTTTCTACAGAATGCCCAGTTTAGGAGGAGGCTTAATCTTCACTACCGAGCTCGAACCAATGTGTTGCCCAATAGACGGAGGATCCACACCTATTATTGTAACAATGGCCAAGGGTTACTACACCTCAAAAATCCCCCTTCACTGATTTGCATCCAATTTCCAATAGTCATCCCCTAGTGGATCCATAGAAGAATCAATAATATGATCCTCTTGAGCTAAGCCCACAAGCCCATGATTCAAATTGATCAAACCCGGGTTCACCTCCTATTGGTTGAGCTCATCCAAAACCTCAAATCTGTTAAATGTATCATCATGCCTTTCTTTAAAAGGCCTCTTTTGACCCTTGTTCCAATTTTGAGCCCTAATCAGAGCAAAGCCATCAGAAGCACCTACCTCATTAGGAGAAATACTCTTCCCTTTATCTGTCTTAGGAGGATTGCTCATAGGCTATAAAGGCTAGGATTCCCAAGGCTTTTTCCTTGGGCATCTTCACTGCAAATGACCATATTCTTGACAAAGATGACAATGAAAAGGAAGAGTTTCATAGTCCAATTGTTGTACCCAAGAATAAGAACCTGCACACATCTCTATTGCATTTAGCAAAGTTCTACTTAGATCAATTTCAACACAAATGCATGTAAAAGTCATTACCTTTTTACCCAAGGTCTACGATGAAGTCCCTATAGGTTTTCCAAGCATTGAGGCCAAAAGATGCAAGACATCCTCTAGACAACATTCCACCAGGAACCTCGATAAACAAACCCACACTGAGATGCGATTTGGTAGCTCCTCTACAGGGTTGAAGCCATCATGCCATGGGTTAATAAACAACCCAACCTTATTGTGGAAATAAGGACCTCCCTCAAACACCCGATTACGATCAGCAATGCAATTAAAAGTAACGATGAAATAACTATTTGCCAGCAACATTATCTCGATTTCCCCCTTTGACTCCCAAGTCCTCTAGGCCCAAACCTCCAAAAAATTCAAGGAAACCCTCATCTCCAAAAACTTACAATACAAGGAATAATGTGAATAACATTCAACATCATCCATAATCATCTCAATTGGAATTACTAGTTTTGGCCTTTCCTTGTACCTCTTGAGACATCCATTGGTTTTTTGTAATCCTTGAGCCATTAGGTAGCCCCAAATCTACAGTCACAGAGTTTGGAGCAAACAGATTGTTGTCAAAGGTCTTCATCCCTTGATTTGAAAACTTAGGGCCTAATGTCGCCCGAAAATCCAAGCAAGGGCTTCTCACTACTGTCTCATCCTTAGCATCAGCCATTTGCAAGAAGCAACAAATGAGAAAGGGAGACCTCCACCCACCCTTAATAAAATCTCCTCACAACTTCAAACCTACATCTTTGATTCCCCGATCCTCCATAGAAGAGAGTAGACCAAGGCTGTGGGCTAGCAAATCCACCAGCAACAACAACCACTTCCCACACTAAACACAGATAAAAAAGATGCACAAATAGTTACCCGTGCACAACACAAATCTCCTCCTCCAAATGCACGGCCCAGTCCATGACCTAGCAAGAAGAGCCCCCCAATCTACAACTATATACTATAAGTACAAGCACTTCATTTATTGAGTAACCTGTAAGAAACTTATGACTCCCTTGGACTCATTAAAATGATTCTAATATGTTCCTATGGGTCTTATGACCCCAAGGGACATATGTCATAATGTAATGGGTCGAAGGGGATCATAGGTCAACCTATGACCCCCTTCAACCTATAAGAATGATTCTAATATGTCCTTAAGTGCTTTAGGACCCCTAAGGAAAAATGTCATCATGTAATAGGTTGAAAGGGCTCATAGGTCAACCTATGACCACCTTAGACCAATAAGAATGATTCTAATATGTCCCTATGGGCCTTAGGACCCCTAGAAACAAATTTTGTCATGTAATGAGTCGAAGGGGGTCATAGGTCAACCTATGACCCCCTTTGACTGATAAGAATGATTCTAATATGTCCCTAGGGGTCTTAGGACACCTAGGGACAAATGTCAACATGTAAGGAGTTGAAGTGGGTCATAGATCAACCTTTGACCCCCTTTGACCCATCAGAATGAATCTTATATGTGCTTAGGGGCCTTAGGACACCTAGCAACACATGTCATCATGTAATGTGTTCAAGTGGGTCATAGGTCACCCTATGACCACCTTCAACCCATTAAAATGATTCTAATATGTCCCTAGGTGTCCTACGACCCTTAATGACATATGTTATCATGTAATGGGTTGAAGGATGTCATAGGTTAACCTATGACCCCCTTCAACCCATTACAATGATTCTAATATGTCCCTAGGAGTCCTAGAACCTCTTCGAACATATGTTATCATGTAATGAGTCGAAGGGGGTCATAGGTCAACCTATAACCACCTTCAACCCATTAGAATAATTGTAATATGTCCCTAGGGGTCCTCGGACCCCTAACGACATATGTCAGCGTGTAATGGGTCGAAGGGTGTCATAGGTCAACTTATCACACCCTTCAACCCATTAGAGTGATTCAATATATATTAGGACCCCTAGGGACATATGTCATCATGTAATGGGTCAAACGATGTCATACATGAACCTATGACACTTTATGACCCATAAGAATGATTCTAATATGTTCCAAGGGGTCCTAGGATGTCTTATGAATATATGTCATTGTGTAATGGGTCGAACGACATCGTATGTCAACCTATGACACACTTTGACACATAATAACGATTCTAATATGTCCTTAAGGGTCCTAGGACCCCTAGGAACATATTTTGTCATATGATGGGTTGAAAGGGTCATAGGTCAACCTATGACTCCATTTGACCCATAAGAATGATTCTAATATATTTCTATGGTCCTTAGGACCCCTAGGGACATATATTGTCATGTAATGTGTCCAAGGTGGTCATAGGTCAACCTATGACCCGCTTTGACCAATAAGAATGATTCTAATATGTCCCTAGGGGTCCTAGCAACCCTAGAGACATATGTCATCATGTAATGGGTCGAAAGAGGTCACAGGTCAACCTTTGACCCCTTTCGACCCATTAGAAGGATTCTACTATGTCCCTATCGGCCATGGACCCCAAGGGACATATGTCATCATGTAATGAGTCGAAGGGAGTCATAGCTCAACCTATGACCACCTTTTACCCATAAGAACAATTCTAATATGTTCTCAGGGGTCCTAGGACCCCCAGAGACATAAGTTTTCTTGTAATGGGTCAAAGGGTGTCATAGGTCACCATAGGACCCCCTTCGACCCATAAGAATGATTATAATATATCTTTAGGGGTTCTAGGATTCTTAGAGAGACATGTCATTATGTAATAGGTCAAAAGTGGTCATAGCTCAATCTATGACCCCCTTTGACCCATAAGAACGATTCTAATATGTCTCTAGTGCTCATAGCTCAACCTATGACCCCCTTTGACCCATAAGAATGATTCTAATATTTCACTATGTGCCCTAAGAGCCCTAGGGACATATTTCCTTATGTAATGGGTCAAATGGGGTCACAGGTCAACCTATGACCCCCTTTGACCCATAAGAATGATTCTAATATGTCCCTATGGACATATGTCATCATGTAATAGGTTGAAGGGGGTCATAGGTCAACCTATGACCCCCATCGACCCATTAGAATGATTCTAATTTTTCCCTAGCTTGCCCTAGCACCCCTAGAGACATATGTTATCATGTAATGGGTCGAACGGGGTCATAGGTTTACCTATGACTCCTTTCAACCCATTACATGACGACATATGTCCCTAGGCTTCTTAGGACCACTAGGGACATATTAGAATCGTTATAATAGGTTGAAGGGTGTTATAAGTTGACATATGACTGCCTTCGACCCATAACATGATGACATATGTCCCTAGGGGTCCTAGGACCCTTAGGGACATATTAGAAGCATTTTAATGGGTCAAAGGTGGTCATAGGTTGAATAATGACCCCCTTCAACCAATTACATGATAGCATATGTTCCTAGGGGTCCTCCAACCCATTAGGACATATTAGAATTGTTCTAATTACC
This sequence comes from Cupressus sempervirens, assembly GCA_028749045.1. Classification (NCBI taxonomy): domain Eukaryota; kingdom Viridiplantae; phylum Streptophyta; class Pinopsida; order Cupressales; family Cupressaceae; genus Cupressus; species Cupressus sempervirens. The sequence continues at coordinate 69,932,641 of CM053790.1, read as the reverse complement.
CATTAGAACAAATCTAATATGTCCCTAGGGGTCCTAGGACCCCTACAGACATTAGCCATTGTGTAATGGGTTGAAATGGTTCATTCACCAACCTATGATCCCCTTCGACCCATTAGAATGATTCTATTATGTCCCTACAGTTCCTAAGACCCCTAGGGACATATGTCACAATGTAATGGGTCAAAAGGGGTCATAGCTCAACCTATTACCCCCTCTGACCCATAAGAATGATTCTAATATGTCCATAGGGGTCCTAGGACCCCTAAGGACATATGTCATCATGTAATGGGTCGAAGGGGGTCATATGTAAACCTATCACCCCCTTTGACGCATTAGAACAATTCTAATATGTCCCTAGGGGTCCTAGGACCCTTAGGGACATATGTCATTATGAAATGGGTCAAAGGTCATCATAGGTTAACCTATGACCCCCTTCGACCCATTACATGATGACATATGTCCCTAGGTGTGGCCTTTGACCTGTTTCACAATGACATATGTCCCTAGGTGTCATAGGACCCATAAAGATATATTAGAATCATTCTAATAGGTCAAAGGGGGTGATAAGTTTACATATGACTCCTTTTAACCCATTAAATGATGACATATATCCCTAAGGGTCCCAGGACCCCTAGGGACATATTAGAGTTAATCTAATGGGTCAAAGGGGGTTGTTGGTTGACCTATGACCCCCTTCGATCCATTACACGATGGCATATATCCCTAGGGGTCTTAGGGCCCATAGGGACATATTTGAATCGTTCAAATTGGTCGAAGTGGGTCATAGGTCCTTCAAACCAATAAATAACAACATATGTTCATAGGGGTCCTAGGACCCCTAGGAACATATGTTGTCATGTAATCAATTGAATGGGGTCATAGGTCAGTCTATGACCCTCTTCGACCCATTAGAACAATTTTAATATGTATCTATGGTTTCAAAGACGCCTAGGAACATATGCCATCATGTAATGGGTCGAAGGGGGTCATTGATCAAACTATGACCCCCTTCGACCCATTAGAATGCTTCTAATATGTCCCTAGGGGTCCTAGGACTCTTAGGGACATATGTCATCATGTAATGGGTCAAAGGGGATCATAGGTCAACCTATAACACCCTTCGACCCATTAGAATGATTCTAATATGTCCCTAGGGGTCCTAGGACCCCTAGGGACATATGTCATCTTGTAATGGATTGAAGGGGGACATAGGTCAACCTATGACCCCATTCTACCCATTAGAACTATTCTAATATGTACCAAGAGGAGCTAGGACCCCTTGGAACATATGTCATCATGTAATGGGTTAAAGGGGGTCATAGGTTAACCTGTGACCACCTTCTACCCATTTGAATGATTATAATATGTCCCGAGAGACTTTAGGACCCCTAGGGACATATGTCATCGTGTAATGAGTCCAACGGGGCCATAGGTCAACCTATGACTCGCTTTGACCCATTAGAACAAATCTAATATGTCTCTAAGGGTCCTAGGACCCCTATAAACATTAGCCATTGTATAATGGTTCGAAGGACTTCATTCATCAACCTATGATCCCCTTCAACCCATTAAAATGATTCTAATATGTCCCTAGGGGTCCTAGGACCCCTGTCGACATATGTCATCATGTAATGGGTCGAAAGACGGTCATAACTCAACCTATGACCCACTTCTGACCCATAAGAATGATTTTAATATGTCCCTAGGGGACCTAGGACCCCTAGGGGCATATGTCATCATGTAAAGGGTCAAAGGGGGTTGTAGGTCAACCTATGACCCCTTTGACCCATAAGAATGATTCTAATATGTCTCTAAGGGCACTAGGACACCTAGGAACATATGTCATCATGTAATGGGTCAAAGGGGGTCTTAGGTTAACATATGACCCTCTTTCACCCATTAGAATGATTTTAATATGTCCCTAGGGGCCCTTGGTCCCCTAGGGACATATGTGATCATTTAATGGGTTGAACGGGGTCATAGGTCAACCTATAACCCCCTTTGACCCATTAGAACAAATATAATATGTCCCTAGGGGTCCTAGGACCCCTACGGATATTAGCCATTTTGTAATGGTTCGAAAGGGTTCATTCATCAACCTATGATCCCCTTTGACCTATTAAAATGATTCTAATATGTCTGTAGGGGTTCTAGGAACCCTAGGGAGATATGTCACAATCTAATGCATCGAATGAGGTCATAAGTCAACCTATGACCCATTACAACCCATAAGAATGATTCTAATATGTCTCTAGGGGTCCTAGGATCCATAGGGACATATGTCATCATGTAATGGATCAAAGGAGATCTTAGGTCACCCTATGTCCCCATTCAGCATATAAAAATAATTTTAATATGTCCCTAGGGGTTCTACCCCTAGGGACCCGTAGGGACATATGTTGTCATGTAATGGGTCTAATATTTTCCTAAGAATCTTAGGACCCCTAGGGACATATGTAGTCATGTAATTGGTTGAAGGGGGTCATAGATCACCCTATGATCCCCTTTGACTCATAAGAATAATTATAATATGTCCCTAGGGGTCTTAGAAACCCTAGGGAGATATGTCATCATGTAATGGATCGAAGGGGGTCATAGGTCACCCTATGACCCCCTTCAACCTATACAAAGATTCTAATATGTCCCTAGTGGTCCTAAGACCCCTAGGGACATATGTCATCATCTAATGGGTGGAAGCGGCAGGTCAACCTATGACCCCTTTTGACCCATTAGAAAGATTCTAATATGTCCCTAGGGGTCTTAGGACCACAAAGGATATATGTCATCATGTAATGGGTAGAACAGGTTTATAAGTCCACCTATGACCCTCTTTGACCAATAAGAACGATTATAATATGTCAGATGTCATTATGTAATGGGTCGAGGGAGTCATAGGTCAATCTATGACCCCCTTCAACCCAAAAGAATGATTATTATATGTCCCTAGGTGGCCTAGTATCCCTAGGGACATATGCCATCATCTAATCGGTTGAAGGGGTTCATATTTCAACTTATGACCCTTTTTGACACATAAGAATGATTCAAATATGTTGCTAGGGGTTCTAGGAACTCTAGGGACATATGTAATCATGTAATGGGTTGAAGGGGGTAATAGGTCAACCTATGACCCCTTTTGACACATAAGAATGATTCTACTATGTCCATAGGGGTCCTAGGACCCCTAAGGACATTTGTCATCATGTAGTGGGTCAAAAGGGGTCATAGGTCAACCTATGACCCCATTTGAACCATAAGAATGATTCTAATATGTCACTAGGGGCCCTAGGACCCCTAAAGACATATTTTGTCATGTAATAGGTTGAAGGGGGTCATACATCAACCTATCACCCACTTTGATCCATAAGAATGATTCTCATATGTCCCCAAGGGTACTAGGACCCCTTTGAACATATGTCATCATGTAATGGGTTCACCTATGACCCTTTTTCACCAATACGAATGATTCTAATATGTTGCTAGGACCCCTAAGGCCATATGTCATCATGTAATGGATCAAAGGGGTTCATAGGTTAACCTTTCACCCCCTTAGACCCATAATAATGACTCTAATATGTCTCTAGGGGCCTTAGGACACCTAGGGACAAATGTCATTATGTAATAGGTTAAATTGGTTAATAGGTTACGCTATGACACCCTTCGACCCATAATGATGATTCTAATATCTCTCTAGGGGTTCTAGGACCCCTAGGGACATATGTTATCATGAAATGGGTCAAAGGGGGTTATAAGTCAACCTATCACCCCCTTCAACCCATAAGAGCTATTCTAATATCTTCTTAGGAACCCTAGGGATAAATTTCATCATGTAATGGGTTGAAGGGGGTCATAGGTCAACCTATGACTCTCTTTGATCCATTAGAATGATTCTAATATGTCTTTAGGCACCCTAGAACCCCTAGGGACATATGTTATCATATAATGGGTTGAAAAGGGTCATAGGTAAAACTATGACCCCCTTTGATCAATAGGAATGATTCTAATATGTTCCTACCTATCCTATGACCGCTAGTGACATATGCCATCATGTAATGGGTTAAAAGGGGTCATAGGTCAACCTATGACCCCCTTCAAACTATAAGAATGATTCTAATATGTCCTTAGGGGTGCAAGGACCACTAGGGACATATGTTGGTATGTAATGGGCTGAGCTATGAACCCTTTTGACTTATAAGAATGATTTTAATATGTCTCTACGGGCTCTAGGTTCCCTAGGGACATATGTCATCATATAATGGGTCGAAGGGGGTCATAGGTCAATCTATGACTACCTTTTTTGATCTCTGACCACCTTTTTCCCATATGAATGATTCTAATATGTCCCTAGGGGTCCTATGTCTCTTAGGGACATATGTTATTATTTAATGGGTCAAAGGGGATCATAAGTCAACATATGAAACTCTTTGACCAATCAAAACAATTTTAATATGTCTCTAGGGGTCCTAGGAGTCCTACTGACATATGTTACCATGTAATCAGTCGAAGGGGATCATAGGTCACCCTATGACCCCCTTTAACCCATAAGAAATATTATAATATGTCTCTAGGTGTCCTAGTACCCCTAAAAACATATGTTGACATGTAATGGGTCGAAGGGGGTCAGAAGTTCATTACATGACAACATATGTCCCTAGGGGTCATAGTACCCCTAGAAACATATGTTGTAATGTAATGGGTTGAAGGGGGTCAGAAGTTCATTACATGACAACATATGTCCCTAGGGGTCATAGGACCCCTAGGGACATATGTTGTAATGTAATGGGTCGATGGGCCCTTTGAGCAATAAGAATAATTTTAATATGTCCCTAGGTTTCCTATGACCCCTAGGGACATATGTCTTCATGTAATGGGTTGAAGTGGGTCATAGATCATCCTATGACACCCTTTGACCCATAAGAATGATTCTAATATTTCGCTAGGGGCCTTAGGACCCTTAGGAACAAATGTTGTCATGTAATGGGTCGAAGTAGGTCATAAGTCACCCTATATCCCCTTTCGACCCATTAGAATGATTCTAATATGTCTCTAGGGACCTTAGGACCCCTACGGACAAATGTCATCATGTAATGGGTCGAAGCGGGTCATAGGTCACCTTATAACACCCTTCCACCCATAAGAATGAATCTAATATGTCCCTAGGGGTCCTAAGACCCCTAGGGACATATGTTATCATGTAATAGGTTGAAGGGGGTGATAGGTCAACCTATGACCCCGTTTGACCCATTAGAATGATTCTAATATGTCGCTAGGGGTCCTAAGACCCCTAGGGACATATGTGATCATATAATGGGTCAAAGATGCTCATATTTCAACCTATTACTCCCTTTCACCCATTAGAATGATTCTAATATATCCCTAAGTGTCCTAGGACATTTAGAAAAATATGTTGTCATGTAATGGGACCCAGGGGGTCATAGGTCACACTATGACCCCCTTCGACCCATAGTAACAATTCTAATATTTTCTTAGGGGTCTTGGAATCCCTAGAAACATATGTCATCTTGTAATGGGTCAAAGGGGGTCATAGGGTATCCGATGACCCACTTCAACCCATAAGAAGGATTCGAATATAACCCTAGGGGTCCTATGACCCCTAGGGACATATGTCCTCATGTAATGGGTCAAAGAGAGTCATAGGTAAAACTATGACCTCCATTGGCCCATAAGAATGATTCTAATATGTCCCTAGGGGCCTTAGGACCCCTAGTTGCATATGTCATCATGTAACAGGTTGAAAGGGGCCATAAGTCAACCTATGATCCCCTTCAACCCATAAGAACGATTCTAATATGTTCCTAGGTGTCATAGGACCCATAGGGACATATGTCATTGTGTAATAGATTGAATGAGGTCATAGGTCAACCTATGACCCCCTTTGACCCATAAGAACAATTCTAATATGTCTCTAGTAGTAGTAGGACCTCTAGGGACGGTCTCATAGGTCAACCTATGACATCGTTTGACCCATAAGAATAATTCTAATATGTCCCAAAGGGTCCTAGGACTCGTAGGGATATATGTCATCGTGTAATGGGTTAAACGGGGTAATAGGTCAACCTATCACACACTTTGACACATAATAACGATTCTAATATGTCCCTTGGTGTCCTAAAACCCTTAAGGACATATGTCATCATATGATGGGTCGAATGCATCATAGGTCAACATATGACGCCCTTCGACCCATAAGAATGATTTTAATATGTCTTTATAGGCCCTAAGACCCCTAAGGACATATGTCATTATGTAATGGGTTGAAGAGGGTCATAGGTCAAACTATGACCCTTTTTGACCAATAAGAATGATTCTAATATGTCCCTAGGGGTCCTACAACCCCTAGGGATATATTTCATCATGTCATGGGTCAAAGGTGGTCATAGGTCAACCTATTACCCCCTTTGACCCATAAGAATGAGTCTAATATGTCCCTTTGGGTCCTAGGACCCCTAGTGACATATGTCATCATGTAATGGGTGGAAAGGGGTCGTAGGTCAACCTATGACCCCCTTGAACCCACTAGAATGATTCTAATATATCCCTAGTGTTTCTCGAACCCTTAGGGTGTCCCTAGAAGAATGATTCTAATATGTCCCTAGGGCTCTTAGGAACCCTAGGGACATAGTTCATTGTCCAATGGATCGAAGGTGGTCATAAGTCACCATATGATGCCCTTCGAGCCAAAAGAATGATTCTAAAATCTCCCTAGGGGTCCTAGGATGCTTAGAGATATATGTCATCATGTAATGGCTTGAAGGGGGTCATAGCTCAACCTATAACACTGTTCGACGTATTAGAATGATTCTATTATGTCCCTAGAGGTCTTAGGACCCCTAGGGACATATGTCATCATGTAATGGGTCAAAGGTGGCCATTGTTCAACCTATGACCCCCATCAACCTATTATAAAGATTCTAATATGTCTAAAGGTGTCCTAGGACCCCTAGGCACATATGTCATCATGGAATGGGTCGAAGAGGATCATAGCTATACCTATGACCACCTTTCACCCATAAGAATGATTCTAATATGTCCCTAGGGGTCCTAGGACCCTTGGGGACATATGTCGTCATGTAATGGGTCACTCTTTGACCCATAAGAATGACTCTAATATGTTGCTAGGGGCCCTAAGACCTCTAGGGACATATGTCATCATGTAATGGGTCGAAGGGGGTCATACGTCAAATTATGACCTTCTTGGACCCATTAGAATGATTCTAATATGTCCATAGGGGTCCTGGGACCTGTAAGGACATATGTCATCGTGTAATGGGTCGAACGAGATCATTGGTTAACATATCATTCCCTTCAACCCATTAGAATGATTCTAATATGTCCCTAGGGATCCTATGACCGCTAAGGACATATGTCATCATGTAATGGGTTGAAGGGGGTCATCTGTCAATGTATGACCCCCTTCGACCCATTAGAATGATTCTAATATGTCCTTAGGGGTCGTAGGACCCCTAAGGACATATGACACCATGTAATGGGTTGAAGGGGGTCATTAGTCAATCTATGACCCCCTTTAACCCATAAGAATGATTCTAATATATCCCGACAAGTCCTAAGACCCCTAGGAACATATGTCATTGGATAATTGGTGGAAGGGGGTCATAGGTCAACCTATGACCCCCTTCGACACATTAGAAAAATACTAATCTTTTCTTAGGGGCCCTATGACCCCTAAGGACATATGTCATCTTGTAATTGGTCGAGCAGGGTCATAGGTAAACCTATGACTACCTTCAACCCAATAAAATGATTTTAATATGTCGCTAAGGGTCCTAAGACCCTTAGGGACATATACCATCATGTAATGTGTCAAAGGAGATTGTTGGTCAAGCTATGACCCTGTTTGACCCATTAGAACTATTCTAATATGTCCCTAGGCATCCTAAAACCCCTAAAGATATATGTCATCGTGTAATGGGTCGAAGAGGATCATAGGTCAACTTATGACCCCCTTCGACCCATTAGAATGATTATAATATGTCCCTAGGGGTCCTAGGAGCTGTAAGGACATATGCCATTGTGTAATGGGTCGAAGGGGGTCATTGGTCCACCTATGACCCTATTTGACCCATTAGAATGATTCTAACACATGTCGTCATGTAATTTGTCTAAGGGCATTATAGGTCAACCTATGACCTCCTTTGACCCATTATAATGATTCTAATATATCCCTAGAGTTCCTAGGACACTTAGGGACATACGTCTTTGTGCAATAGGTTGAAAGGGGTCGTAGGTCATCCTAGGATCCCTTTCGACCCATAAGAATGATTCTAATATGTCTTGGCGGCCCTAGGACCCCTAAGGACATATGTCATCTTGTAATGGTTCAAATGAGGTCATAGGTCAACCTATGACCTATGACCACCTTTGACCCATTAGAACAATTCTAATATGTCCCTAGGGGTCCTAGGACCCCTAGAGACATATGACATCATGTAATAGGTTAAAGGGGGTCATTTGTCAACCTGTGATCACCTTTGACCCATTAAAATGATTCTAATATATCCCTAGGCATCTTATGACCCATAGGGACATATGTCATTGTGTAATAGGTCAAAGTGGGTCATAGGTCAACTTGTTACAGACTTGGACCCATTAGAACGATTCTAATATGTCCCTAGCTGTCCTACAACCATTAGTGACATATGTCATCGTGTAATCGGTCGAAAGGGGCCATAGGTCAACCTATGAACCCTTACAACCCATTAGAATGACTCTAACATGTCCATAGGGGTCCTAAGATCCCTATGAAAATATGTTATCTTGTAATTATGACTCCCTTTGACACATATGAACGATTCTAATATGTCCCTAAGGTCCCTATGAGCTCTAGGGACATATGTTGTCATATAATGGGTCAAATAGAATGATTCTAATATCTCCCTAGGGGTCCTAAGATACCTATGGGCATATGTCATCTTGAAATGAGTCGAAGGGTGTCATAAATTAGCCTATGACCCCCTTTAACCCATAAGAATGATTCTAATATATCCCTAGTAGTTCTAGGACCCTTACAGACATATGTCATTATGTAATGTTGTACAGGTTTATGTATGTAGAAGCAAGAATTCCTATCAGCATGATAAACCCAAAATTATGAGCCATTGTCATAAATGCAGGAAGCAAGGTCATCAAGAATATGAATGTAGAACAAAGACTATTAAGACATCAAGATTTGAGGGTCACTGTCATAATTGCAAAAAATATGGACATAGAGCTTTTGAATGCAGATCAAAGCCTATGTGGACATCAAATCAACCAGTAAGGACATCAAACCATGAATTTTGGGATTACAACACCAAGTATAGTTGTCACTATTGTCAATAATATGGACATACACCCCAGAATTGCATAAGAACACATTTCAAGGGAAACTATAAAAGATGGTTGAGGAAAACTACATGTTTCAGTTGCTTAAAACCCGGTCATGTTAGCAGGAATTGCCCAATAAGGTCAAAGGCACCAAGTTCTGAGTTTAGCAATGGAAAGGCAAAGATAAATGTTGAACACATCAAAAGTGAGATGAATAAGACATGGAAGAAGAAAGATGAGAGTAGCACATCAAGTGTAGAGATCACTTCACCTAATAGGTCAAGTGATCACACATCATCAAATTAAGCAAGTATAGGTGTGTGGGATTGATAAAATAAGGTACATCAAACATCAGTCCCAAAAGATTGAATAACTGCAAAGAAGAAATCAGCATAAGAAAAGATGCTAAGTCAAAATTGAGAGTCTTGCAAAATTTGTTAAAATTGTCTTCAGGTGCCGAGTTGCTAATAGCGATTGAGTTGATAAATGATGCCAAGCTATGAAATACTAATGGGAGCTGAGCAAAGTGAAAATACAATAAGTGTGGAGTCATGTCAAAATTCTTCAAGTGTCGAGTAGACAGTTGTCAGCGCACTAAGCATTAATTACTCTTTTTTGAAGGGTACATAGTTCAATTTTTGATCTTTTTTTTTTTTACCATTCAAACGTGAAGCAAAGCTGAGAAGAGTAAAGAAGATCAAGGTTAGCTCAGAAGCCATTTGTGAAGATTTCAACAGCGATTCAGCACAAGTTTCATCTATTTTGAGGTATTTTACTTAAGTGTCGAGCTACGTAGAGTCTATAAAATTGCTTTAAACTGTAAACCCTAGTTTGGTAGATAACGACATCTAGGTCTGGAACCACTAAGGGTAAAGAGAGTCATGAAATACAGCTGGTCAGTAATGAAGTGAAACAACCGAATTCAAACCCATTCCAGAAGTAGCATACAAGAATAATCTTGTAGGTGCATTATCAGTTATTCCTGATAAAGTTGTTATGGTCCAAGATGTTCGCAGATGTTGTAACTCCAAAATTGGAGCCATAGGAGATTTAGAAATTTATAATGCATAAGATAAGCTATGTGAGAACAAGATACTGAAAGATGAGTTCTCAATAGTAGAAAGAAAAGTTTTAACCAAAACCCTAGAATTTTTGATTTTTTTCAAAACTGAATGGGTACGCATTTTTTTGAGCAGAATACATGATGGAGCTTTTTGGTTAGAGTCAGGCCTAGTGAAATTCACAAAGAGAATTGTTCATAGGGTTACTAGTATTCCAACCCTAGATTGGCCAAAAACCCTACGAAGTGACAAAAGGGAAGTAATAGAGAAAAACATGGGTGCTAAATGGAACAATAGAGGAATGACTATTGATACAGTCACAGATCCTCTACTAGATTTTGCTGTGAGAATCATTTCACACAAATTCTATCAATCAAGTAGGTTAAATAGTGTGCCTTGTATAGCAGTTGATGTTGCATACAAGATAATTAAAAGGTATCATACCTATGATCTAGTAGAGCTCATGTTTCAACAGATTAATGAGAATCTAGGAGCTATAAGGAAAAGCAAGGGAGCTCAGTGCAAATTTGGATAAGTTTTGGTGTGCATATTTTTTTATCTGATGAAATAATTCGCTTCAGTAGGTAAGGTAAGATGGAGTCTAGAAAAAACAATTGTTGAAAAAATCAATGGATATATTGAACAGATGGGTGAAAATTTTGATACCCAAATGACAAGTTACTTTGAGGACTTTAAACAATCCATGAAACAAAGAATGAGGATTCCAGTCTCATTGACTGAGAGATATGAAAAAGATATTTGTTTTCTTATAGATATAGATTATACCTATATACAAGTAGTCATACCTAAAGTAAGATGGCTTAGGCCACTAGGATATGAACTCGATATTGATCAAGCCTCTGCAGCAATAACAACCCTTCTTGCAGAAGATGTTGATAAGAATGCAAAAGCCTTTGGAACCTATGATGTTGTTAAATCAAGGGTAATAATAGATTTGAAGACTACCTCAACAGTAAAGAAGAAAGAAAAAATGGTGAGACAAATCAAGAGAAAATTTGGTGTTGAAGGTGAAGGAATAGCAGAAGAGGAAGAAGAAGACATTGAAGATAAAGGAGATAAACCACAAGGTCAGAATCAAGGGTTAGGAGAAGACAAAGAGGAAAGTGCTAAGGAAGAAGAAGCCAAGGAAGCACAAGTTGAACCCAAAGTCACAAAAAGAAAGGCCACAACTCCTCCTGCTCCTCAACCCAAATGAAAGAAAGCAGCTGCTCCTGCACCAAAGAGACCGACTACAAGGGCTGCAGCACAAAAAGCTCAAGAGGAGGCAAAAGAGAAGGATAAAACTCCAAAGAAGACTACTTCTAAGCCTAAAAAAAAAAGTAAATTTTTTGCCCTGCCTCAAACAGATAAGGAGAAGACAGAGTCAGAGGACAACAACCAATTTCAAGTGGTAAGGCACAAACCTCAGAATACTGTTGATAAAATATGTTCAAAAATTAGGAATAATGATTTGAAAGGTTTAAAGAACCTAAATTTTTCTAAGCTCATGAAAGAAGAGAAAAATAAATTAGAGGAATATATGTATGCTATGATGGGTGAATATAAGAAAACACCTCTAGAATTAGATGAATCAATGCCTAAAGAATTGTACAAAATTGTAGAGGATAAATGGTATTTTTGTTTACAAATGGAAAGGGAGATAAGGGAGTCAACACTGGTAAGATTGTTGCCTGACTTGACTAGGGATCAAGTAAAAAATGTAGTCAAAAGGCATAACAATAGATTCACTCCCAACATAGAGCATTCAACATTCTATAGAACAAAATTGAAGAGGTCGTTACAAAATCCACAAGATTGTGGAAAATAGTTTACAAGAACTTAGAAGATGTGTATAATTAAGAATATAAGGTAGAGGCAAGTGCCAAGATAAGGGATAAGAAGATGTTAGGAATCAAGGAAAAAAAGAAGGAACAAGTGGAGAAGAATGTTGAAGAAGAAAAGGAAGAACAAGCACATACTGAGGAGAAAGAGGAAGAGAAAGATACAGTTGAGCGACAAGAACAAAGTGTACAAGACATATAGGTATCCCCTCCTAGTCCTCCTCATGCCACCATCACACCTATAGAGATTATAAAAATCAAGGATGTTACAGACCCTTCAAATCCAAACATCAATCCATTAACTGCAGAGGATTTAGAAATCCTTGACCAATCATCACTAGTAGAAAAATTAAGTTTAAATCCTATATTGGTTACTGTTGATGAATTACAGAATCCAAAAGTTAAAACAAAGATAGTCAAGGTGAAAACACAAGTGCCACCTTTGACCATACAAACTACCGGTATTCTATTTCTTCCACCACCACCTCCACCAAGTGTAGTTACTTATATACTTCAAATGCTAAGTACAGCAGCAGGGGAAATAAAAGAAACATATGAACAACCAGCAAGTTCAACCCCACCTAGTGATCATCAAAAGGATACACAAGCTAAAGAAAAAGATGAGACAAAGAAGAAGGAGGAGTCTACAATACAAACAGTGGTTGCATTACCAGAATCTGGTAGTCCAACACAGACTCTTTAGTAGCCGAGCACTAAAAGGTTGCAATTACAAATCAAGACACTAGGCTCGAGCTCATCAAAGGTAGTTAGGAAACTTCACTATGGAGTTCTTGAACTTGATGAAGAAATAAAAGATTCCATATAATGAATCTAGCACTCTCACTGAAGAGAAGATCAATGAAATTCAAAGTACATTGGATAGAAGAAGGAGACAAGAAGCACTAAGAATAGAACACAAGAATAAGCTTACCTTGAATGAAATTAAAGACACATTCACAGAAGCTTTCTTCTTACAGTCTCCAGATGAGTCAAGACCAATTATAGAGCAACTATCTGATATAGTTGACCAGGTGACTAGTGAAGACCAGGAAACAAATGCCAAATTTCTAGAATGGTTAGAACGAAAGTTCCAAGGCAAGGTAAATAATAAAATATCCGATGATATAGCACTATCACAAGTTAAACTAGCAAAAAAAATTGAAATAGTTAAAACTGTACTTGGAGACATTTTTTCCCTATACAACAAGTTGTGTGATTTTTCTACATTCACACAGGACACCAGCCAGAAGATACTGAGCTTGGATAAAAATTTGAAGATTTCTAGCATATAACTCCCTACAAATCCAGCTCAGAGTGAGAAGCATTTTTCTCAATCACTTCACAAACAAAGAGAGTTAGCTGTCTTAGTAGCCGAGGAGGCAACCACAAAAGCAAATTTGATGCAAATTTAATCCTCAATAACTCCTCATTTGGAATTACTTCACAAGGAGCAGATAAATGCAGAGACAGTCCTCAATAAAGACCCCAATCTTTCTATATTTGATGGACTTGTACACCTAGCAGCAGAGATTGCGATCTAGCATAAGTCATTGGATGTTGCACTAGAAAATTATGATGTAGCTCTGAAGGTACTCCTTGAAGTAAATAGTACATTTTTTGGCCAAGTATGGCATTTCCCTCTAGAACCCTTGACATAAGTGTCAAAAAGGGGGGAGAATAAGTATGGGGGAGTGTTAAGAAGAGATTAAATCAGGGGGAGTTAAGTATAGGAATGAAATGGTAAGTATGATAAAAGGGGGAGATAGCAAATTTTGGGAGAATTTTTTATTAGTCAAAATGTAGAAACAGGACAGAAATCACTGAGTGTACATACAGGGTCAACTCACAAGGAGTCATAAGGTATATTGTTATTTGTTCCTAGAATTTTTTGTAGCAAATAGAAAGATACATGCAATAATGACAAAGATACCAGGATCTTAGTTAAGTTTTTTTTCCACTCATGTCAAAGGGGGAGATTGTTGGTTTAAATAATAATTTTGACAGCTGAGTGTCAATACACTTAACCATTTTTCACTATACGTGCCCAGTGATAACAAGTGCCAAGCAACATAAGGTGCCGAGTGTTAACAAGTGCCGAGTAACATAAGGTGCCAAGTGATAACAAGTGTCGAGCAACATAAGGTGCAAAGTGTTAACAAGTGCCAAGTAGCATAAAGTGTCGAGTGATACATTTTTGTTTTAAGTGCCAAGCTATCCAGGAAACAACATGTGTCGAGTATCAATAATGCTTCAGGAGCCAAGTAACTCAAGATGTCTTCATAACAGTTTATACCTACACAAACTATGATGTAAACCTTTTTTGTAGCCAACATGAGATAAGTCTTGAAAGATATAGAGATAAGAATGAATCTTTTACATTTTCTATGCAATCTGCATGCAACCAATTGGAAAATTAGAAAGTCATGCAACCACTTAGCAAAAGACAAGTATTGAGCAGAAAATTGATATTCAATGTGGATCATAGATCCATATCTAAGCCTAAGTCTTCAAAGTCTTTTTAAAGAAGATGAAAAATTTCATTAAAAAAAAAGAGATGATAGAAAGAGAGCAGAGTTAGAAGAAAAACTTAATTCAATGAAAGGAGACATAGAAAATAAGAGCAGCAATTCAATGATTAGTTGATCAGAACAAAGCAAAGAAGAAAAATAGAAATCAGATCTCAGAGGATCGAAATCAGAGAAAGAGCCAGAACAAGTACCTACATTCAGCAAACAAGGATTGCAAACTATCAGGTTTATAATACCTAATACTCTCTTACCATTGTATTAGAAAGGAAATCCTATGTAGATAGGTTGGCTTAACAACTATCTGCAGATCCTTATCAAAAGGTGAATAAATCCTTTAATAGGGTGACACTTCATGTTAAGTGTTTGAAATCCTTTAACCAGGTCACTATTGACATAGTGTAAAGCCTTTAACAGGGTAGACCATCAGAAGTGGTTGAACAATATTGTTGCAGTAATTTTTGTGGGTATCATCCCCACCCCAGTTTTACCTTCTTATTCTTGGAGGGTTTCTAGGTTACCAAATTCCAATGTTATGTGTTTTTGATGCATGTTTTAGTTTCATATTCTCTTGATGTATTTACATGCATGCGATTTACTTTCAGTTAAAAAGTTTTATTGGTTAAAGTACAATACTTCTGATTCACACCCCCCCCCCCACCCTCTCATAAGTATTCTTTGCATATTTGAATATTCCAACACTTTATTCTGCAAATAATTTTCTATCTCAATGAATACTTCATCATTCTATCTAACAAGTCAAGAATTATCCTATTCTTCACAACCTTTAATAATAATTACCAAGGCTATATATTCTAATAATTCCTCTTTCTTATCCAACTCAAGCTAATTATCTTTATCATCACAATCATTCAAGAATCATTCTATATAAGCTTTAAGTTCTTCATCTTCATTGGAAAGTGAACTCTTTCTAATTTTCCTTACTCTCTTAGGGAATGTAGATGAAAATTGACCAAACTCATTACATGTCAAACAAGCAAAAATTTCCATACTTTCTTATTCTCTTTTGATAAGAAGATCAATACCTTCTTTGATCTTCATGTATTCTTTGGATATGGATCAATCTTTACTTGTGTCTCTATTCTTTTGTATGCAACAAAAGGATTCTAGATCAAAAAACTCAATGCTTTGATCTTTGCACAAATCTGATAACTTATGTGTCAAGATTTCCTTTACCTAACTCAGGACTATCTTCTCTCTCCATGATGTCCCAAAGCTTTTAAGATTTTCCTTCATGGACCTGATGCTCTAATACCAATTTTTAGAAATAATAGTCCCCCAAGATAATTGAGAATGGGGGGGGGGCGTGGGGTTGGGTGATTCAGTTATCCAATTAAAATTTTTATCAACCTTAATTAATATTAACCATTCAAAATTTTAAAAAAACCATAATAAGGTACACATATATAATTACACTAGTTTTGTTAACTAAGGAAACCATTGATCAGAGAGAAAACCCCAGTGGTAATGATGCCCACAAAGATATATATATATATATATATATATATATATATATTCTTTTTTAGATCTAGGATGAGCCCTATTAGGAGTCTATATACATATTTAGTACATAAGAGTCCCTATTAGGAGACTTTGAATCCTTGTTAGGAGTTGTGTCAACCCCATTAGGAGTTGTAGAAGGAAAAAGGACCTACTCTGCAAACAACTTCTAGGGCAATTCCACTAAACTTCACTGTCCAACTTATCTATGAACAATTTATTATAGAATACTTGTTTGTGATTTTCTTTAATCCTCTTTCCTCTATCCTATCAACTAGACCAATCACTATCAGACATTGTAGACTAGGTCAAAGGGCTATGTTCCAAATATCAAACCTTGGATCTTAGAATAAAACCTCAACAACAAAGTTCTCTCCAACTTTACCATGTTCTTCTTATCCTTGCATAGCAACTTATTTCTCTTCTATTTTGTTCTTCGTGCTTCCTACAACCATTTCTTCATTCATACATAACAAAGAAAAATTTCCTTCCTTTATATTGAATCCATAAAATAATTCCCCAAGTCGGTTGTTACACGTTCTCAATTAATTATTATAGGACCTCATTAAGAACATGTTATACATTGCGATAACATTAATTTGTCACCTTGTAACTTGAATAACTTTCCATGTGTGTAATATTATGATGAGTGAGCTTAACCACATCATCTCCAACATGTCTTCTATGTGCCTTTAACCTGGCTTCTTACAATAACAAATTTGCTAAGAGATATAACAAGTTTACCATAACATGCTTCTATACACTCTATCTCAGAATTGTCTTCACCAAAATTTGCATAACTTATTCTAGACTTACTATATTTTTCTTTTGAGGTTAGCTGCATACACTAAACACTTATTAGTATCTCCCATTAACCTTGCTATTTAAAATACTCAACAATATATCTATACCACTTTGATCTTAACAACTGTTCTTCCATTAGATACCACATAAAATTGCTATGTTGACATCAATGACAAACATAGTCATGAATGTAACATATCATCATGAAAATGATCTAATAATGTTTCTACAATACCCTCCCATAGGAATATCATTAGCATTCATGCTTCCAACAACATACACATTATTAGTGTGGCATGGTTAAGGATTTACACCAAATACCACGTAGACCTTATCAGTTCTAAATATTTAGAGTGGTCTACTCTAAAGGAATTACAAAACATTCAAAATAATGTCACCATGAGAATGTATTTAAAAATAATATTGTTCAGTCTATTTGGCGAAAACGTTTTCTACTAGAATGAATAAAAAGTAGTAGTAGGATGATCTATTTGAAATAGCAACTACCTTTTCTTGATGAGATCTCCAATTTCCTCATTCTTTGTCCTCTATTTATCCTCTTTCTCCCTTCAACCCAGTCACATACACATCTTCTGCACAGTTCACTTCCTAGATCTCACAATGCTTCTTTGTTCTATTCCAACTTCCATCTTCTTCTTCAAACACAACTTGATCAACAATAGTAAACATGTTTTTCATCCCTTAATTAGACAACTTAATTCCACTTCACTAGATTATCTTACATTGTTGTGCTTAATCATAACCACCCAATCTTAATCTAACTTAGATTCATTGAATTTAGACAAACAAGTTCATGCCTTTACCTTGAACATTGTGCTTCATTTTAAATCATTAAATCCCCTTCATCTGATTTTCTTTGAATTTATCTAGTTGTACATCTCATTATAGTAACTTCATCCTTATCTTTGATGCTTCTCAAACAATACATAATTTCATCACAAATTGACCTCAAGTTAATATTTCTCAACACTTTTCTTCTTTCTCTTAGCTAGTTAATACTACACTCCACTTGATCAATACTAAGATCCCTTAACATTGTTCTTTCTCAGTTAATAGAGTTCATCCTTCATTCACTTTATATATGATCACTGACATATATAGTATCTCAATGTCCATTAGTCTATCATTCACTAACCATACTGACTAGTTCAATGCAACTTGTTATCTCTTTATCTTCTCACTTCATGACTTCATAAATTGTTGATGCATGATCTCAACACTTAATCAAATCATGTAAAATATTCAAATGAACATTATAATTTCAATGTATAATTCATCAAGTGCCCATTGAAATTCATACACTTATCAATATGTTATTCATCGTTATACTCTATTCAAATACTTTGCATCAATCAAATGATATGGCACTCTACTAAATTAGTATAATGTCTTACCAATCATGCTTGACATCAATGACAACAAAACAATTGATATGACTCTTCCCCAAACATTGTCATGATTATTATTTGAGGCTAACAATATCCCACTTTGGAATTGATAGAAATACATTATTACATATTATTCCATTATAAAATAATACCATCATACTAATGTAAACATTTTCATCTTTTATTTCATTATGTTCTCTACAACTTGAATTCTCTTTCCTTCATCAAGTTCTCTTTTCTTTATCAATTACTCTTGCTAGGTCTACAACTTCATATACTCATCCTTAGGATATATGTCAGTATTAAAAAATGTGTACCATCTCTTACACTCCCCCGATGACTAATCCCACAACATCTCCTTTACTAATCTTTTCCTTTCCTTATCTCTCCTTTCCAATGGTTCTCAACTTGTTTCACACATCTCCTCCTTTTTACTTGATATATATGATTAGCTATCATCTCCCTTATTTCATATACAACATCACTCCCATTCAATAATTCTCCCTTTGTATATTGCATATACTTTTTTCATAGACATCATCTTCCATTTTGACAAGAATGCCAAAGGTAACTTTAAGCTTTAATGAGAAATTTACAAAACCTTGTAGTTACACCTTGTACATTGCATGTATTGATTGCATCATCTACACTTAATTCAATTTTACAACTTTAGGATAGTCCCTAAAGAGTGAACTCATAGATCAGTTGCATAAAGATATTTTGATCATTGATGAATTGATGTATCATAGAAAGATGAAAGGGAGAAAAAGGATGGAGATGACACAATATTTGTCTTTATAATCTAGGTATATAGTAAAAAGTAACAATAATATATGGTTTTTGTAAAAGATTGAAAACTCTTTAAAAATAAAGACTTCTTCTTAATGTTTGTTGTTACAATATTCTTTTGTTCTATCTTCTTACTTTTGGAAATATATTTTGATAACATTCCTTCAATTAGGCATTTAATTATTATTGTGAAGGGTTTACCAAAATATGAGCATATTAGTATTAATTGAGATGAAATTATGATTGGCCTAAGAAAGGGTGAAAAATAATAAAAATCGTCAAATTTGGTGCATTGATTTTTGTGACAATTAGTGGGATTGTGTGAGAAGAAAAAGGATGGAGCTTTTAAAAATTAAAAGTAATCATATCAAAAATAGTGCAAGTGGAGTAAATGCATGTTCTGATTGGCTACATGTAAATGCATACGGAATTCAACCAAGATTTTTCCTTATCTCCAAAACATCATAAGTCATCCTTAAGTTGGCTCAAAAATAATTTACATAGTTGTTTGCGCCTTTAAAAACAAATATTTCAAAACTATGTCACTCAGCATCTGAAGTCTCTGATGCTCAGTATACACCAATATTTCTACTATGACTCAACATCTATATTGCTCATCATCCATTGTTTACTAGGCACTTGAATTACTCGACATAGTCTATCTGTTCAACACATGAGTGGCTCGACACTCACTATGACTCAACATGGTCTAATATATACATGTTTTGCTCAACATATACTAAGTACATAACTTAAGTGTGCTGACACTCACTTCTCAAAACCAATCTAAGATCAATAATCTTCCACTTTGACATGAGTGTCAAAAACACTTGAGTATGCATTAACATCCTTATCCTTACAAGCATAACATATCTATAACTTGGCTTATATACAAAACTTAAAAATGTTAAAATTTTGTAATAACTTGTATACCTCAAAATTGTATAACACCCCCTAAGTTAATTTTTCTATTTTTTATGCTTGCTGAGTAAATATGTCTATACTGATACAGTTTGACTTCATGTTATTTTGCTAATACTATTTTAATCTGATACTTCTGATATGTTTCGATGCTTGCTCTCCCTTACTCTGTATACCTCAAAATTCTTATTCTTTATTACTCCCAAAAGTAATATCTCCCCCATTTTCTCATTTCATTCTCCCCATTTTCTCTATTTCTCCCCGAAAAATATGTATCCCTGTTTTTGGTACTTATGTCAATGGGTTATACACTTATTGTGTGTTTGTCCAAAAAAGACTTATGGACATCCAATATTATCTTGAGAGCTACATACTAGTTCTCACATGCAACATCCAATGACTTTATTTGGATTGCAAGCTTGGTAGCAAGGTGGACTAGACCATCTAAGGTAGAAAGATTTGAGTCTTTCTTCATTAGGGTTTCATAATAGCCTAGTTCCTTGTGCAAAATTTCCATATGGGGGTTTGAGAGTTGCCTAGATGCTAATCAATTTAGCTCTTATGTTAGCCTCATCTACTATCAATATAGCTAACTAACTCTAGGTTTGAAGAAATGTCATGAAATGCTTCTCACTCTAAGCTAGATTCATAGGTAGTTTGGCACATGATGAATTAGTTTGGCTTTCTAAGCTCAAGATGTGACTTATGGTCTCTTAGGTGAAGAGTGAGGGATGACAAAATTTAGTATACAATGCAAATATGTTCTTAACTACCTTCTTCACATCCTCAACCTTAGTTTCTAATGCAACTTGTGCTAGTGTTATATCACCTGATATATTTTCATTAACTTTGCTTTGAAACTTCTTTTTTGACCAGTCTAATAACTTGGCATTTGTCTCTAGGTCAACATCACTTGACTTCTCTACTATATTTGTTAGTTTTACTATTAGTGGCTTTGTCTCATTAGAAGTTGGTAGACTAAATGCATCTAAAAAGATGTCTTTAATATCATGTAGTGCCTGCTTCTTCCTGTGCTCCCTTCTAAGCATTTCTTGATGGTTTTTTCTTGCTAGGGCTTGTTGTAGTATGCCCATCTATTCTATGGTAATTGTATCATAATCATACTTTGGCAAAATGATTTCTTCATCAAGGCTCACATCTCCATACTATATGACTTCTTCCATCTTTGATGAACTCAGGCTCAACACTAAGATCGGTAATGGAGTTGCATCTATGCTCAACTTTTAAGAGTTTGTGTGGAAGGAGTGCCAGATGCTGGTAGGGTTACCAATGCTTGTATGGTTGTTTTCCCCTTCATTTTGGGTGTTTTCTCTATCTCTTCAGGCTTTTCCTATTCTGTCACAATGACATGACTTGCACCTTGATCTTGTGTTGTAGGTGTAGATATCTCTATATGATCTATTTCTTGCTATTGAACAATAGAAACTTGTGTTTCTACTATGCTCTTCTCTATTGCATCAACCTTTTTAGATGTATCTTCTAGTATTTGAACCAAAGGTTGTACATTAGTAACTAGAGGGATGATAGAATGCGGTTCTTGTGGATTCACCTTTTCCCTTGTAGTATGAGTCACTAACTTTTGTAGCTCATCCACATTGACCAAAATAGGATTGTCACAAAGTTTGGTTAGTAGTATAGACTAATCTAATATCTTATTCACATCATCCTATGGAAGGGGATCGATGTTCTGAGCTGATAGATCAGAAACATCCTTAATAGTTACTATTTTAGTAATCTCACTTGTGACATGTTGAGGACTAACACTCAAAATTTGTATGTCTTGCACACTCTGTTCTTCTTGTTTCTACTTTGTCTCAACTATTGCCTTGTCATCTATGTTAATTTCAATTCCACCCTCAATAGTGTATTCTTAGTCATCATCTTTTTCTTTAATGGGTTATGGTTCTCCTTTCTTCATTGTAGTCAACCCATAAGTAAGTTTCCACATCTATGTGGACTTTTTAACAACATCCTCAATATTATTTGCAAAATGCTAAAGGCTCTATATTTAGGTGGGAACCTAACTACATATTTCTTTACAGCCTTAGTAATTTGTGCCTTAATTAGTTTAGGCATCACTTGAGCTATAGATTTTTCTCTAATTTGTTTCTCCAAGTCTAGACAATAGTTCCATTTTTGCTTAACTTTTTCATATAGATTCTTTGGCACTGAGTTGGAAATCTCTAGTTGAGTAGTCTTGAATTTTACCATCATGACATATATGGCTTCTTCCACTTGGTTTTTCTCTACTTTACCAATATTATCAAAATCTACATGTGTAAATCATGATAAGTCTGCACTATTCTTAACATTTTCAAATAAATTTTCAAGGTCTAAAAGAGGATTGACTCATCACCTTAAATTGGTTGTTGTCATCTGACTCAATTTTCTCTTCATCATACTCGACAGGAGTAGGTACTTCCTTGACTTCTTCTCCCTTAGCACCTTTAGTTTCCTCCTCTTCATGATTTTCTCCCATGCCTTGTGTCAAAGCTAGTGGTGCTTTGTGTTTGGGTTTCTTCATCCTCCTCCTCCTCCTCTTCTTCTTCTTCCTGCTCGACACCCTCTCCAAGTTTTTCTTTCAACTTCTTTACTATCTTCTCATTTTTCTTCATGGTGTTGACATATCAATCAACTTTGTTATTAGTGACACACAATTATTTAGATTCTATATAGCTACCAAGGTCATTGAACAATTTACAATGTTTTCCATGTATTTCATTGGTTACCAAGCATTGCAGTTACTACCAAGTCTTCTGGACTAATTCCAGTGACTACCGAGCATTCCAGTGGTTACCATGTATATTTGATTAGCATGAAGTATAGTAGTTTCACCCGAGCAGTTCAGTGGTTACTAAGCTAGTAATTCATGAAACAAAAAGTTAGTGTTAATTAATCTATATGATGATTAGTGTTTAACAAGTACAATCATGGTAAATAGGTAATTTAGTTTATTCTGAGTTACATAGTATCTATCGAGTCTCTAGTACAGATCGAGTTCAAGACTACTTAGAGGTGATTAGTATGAACTAAGCTTCTACTTATACCAAGTGCATCACAATGCTGAGTAATGACAGTGGGCACTAAGTATCAAACCTTCACCAAGTTAGTCTTCAAAACCTAAGTGTCTTCATATGGGCTGACTTTTCAATATTGGTGTTAACTTGTATGATGACCAACTTTGTAGTTATGTAAATTGGATTGGTATATATGTAATATATTGTATCATATCCAAATGTGCAATGAACAAACATAAGTGTGTAAGAACGCGAATATAAACTAACAACAGATAGATAGTATATTGTAAAGGCCATATCAGAAGAGAAGTAGCAGAGCCAAAGCTATCATAGAAAGGTGATTAGTATATCAATGAATCTCTATCAACAATTTATTTGTAAGTCAAAGATCTATTGTTTCATCCTAATAGGTGAACAAGTAAAAATCCTTTAACAAGGTAGACCTAACAATCTTTCTCAAATCTATTTACCAAGTGCATACTTCATTGTGTGTTTTTAAAACCTCTATCAAGGTGGACCTACTGGTCCTAGTTGCTCCTAATAGGGCAGATCATTAGAAGTGATCAATGTAGGCCTTGATAGGCCAACTTTATGTTGCAGTAATGAAGTTTTGTGGGTATCGTCCCCACCCCAGTTTTACTTTCTATTTGGAAGGTTTTTGGGTCACCAAATCACTATGTTCAAGTATTATGAATATTTTATGTTTTTCAGTTTCTCATGCCTGCAATTAGATTTGATATGTTGAACTAAATGGTAACTGAAATAATGCAATTAATTTCTAAAAAGTGTTTTTTTTTTGGGGTTACTAATTCACCCCTCCTCTCTCAGTAACCTAGAATAGTCTTGAATATTTCCAACAATTGGTATTAGAGCATTCTGGTTCTCAGGAGAAAGTTTGATAGCTTGAGAAAACATCAAGGACAATGGAGATATTCAAACTTGAAAAAGCCATTGACAATGAAAAGTTGGATCTAGAAATGGCTATTGCCCAACTCAAGAAAGCAAAGGAGCATCTTTTCCAATCTCTGAAAATAAGGAAGGAACTTGCAAATCAAATGAATGATCATTAGTACATTAAAGAAAGAATTGAAGATTTTTTTCCCTTTAAGCAACTTAGACCAAGCAAATGATGCAATCAAAGAACTTCTAGAAAAGAATGGTTCCCTACAAGAAAAAAAATAAGGAAGCTAAAAGGATAAAAAGAAATTTAGTCAATAAGATTATGTGAAGTCTTGGAATAGAGAAACAAGATAAAAGAAGAATTGGATGGAAGGAAAAATGAAATTCAAAATCAATCTCTTCAGTAGACAGACCTTATTGATCAACTCTCCAATGAAAATGAAGAAATCATGAGATTAAGATGTAAAAATGAAAGGATAAGGAATGATCTAAATTCTAAAAAATAAATCAATGAAAGATTGAGGAATGGTCTAAATTCTGAAAAGAAACTCAACGAAAGGATAATGAGATCCCAAGCAAACATGGATTAATTGAATCAGCTAAATGAGTAGAATCTCTATAGAAAAAAGGGTAAAGCAAGAATTGGATACAAAGAAGAAGGTGAATCCTCCAAACAAGGTGCCCAAAAGAATAAAAAACCTGCATGCAATCACTATGGTAAGATAGGTCATACATCAAACAAATGTTGGAGTAATGGAAAAGCTAAATTTAATGGAAAATGTTATAGTTGTAGTAAGCATGGTCAAAGGGCTAAAGAATGTAGAGAGAAACAAAAATTTGAGGGCAAGTGTCACAAATGAAAGAAACAAGGGCACAAAGCATCAAAATGTAGAACTAAGTCATTCAATCCAGCAGAGAAAATTGTGAAACAATATTTAGTTTGGACTACAACACTTGGTGTAGATGTCATTACTATGGAGAATTTGGACACACTAACATGAATTGTGTTAAACATTGCATGAGGAGAAAAGATACCACAATAAGATGTTTCACTTGTACCGAAATTGGTCATCTAGCCAAAAATTGCATGAATACAAGCAGAATTGAAGATGAAAAGAAGGAAAACGTAGATAACATTAGAAAGCAGATGAGGTAGTAATGGATTCAAAAATCTATCAAGGATGCTAGTTCAAGTAATGATGTTCATGTCACTCAAGAAGTAGGTGACTCCACCATTTCCAATTAAGTTTCCAAGAAGATTTGGAACTACGTTATCAAGATCACATCCAAACAATTTCAATTGAAAGGTGACAAAGATCCAAATTAGTATTCAAGATACAAAAGGATCACTCAAAGAGATCAATATCAATCATCACCGAGTTATCTACTCTACCGAGCAAGCTCAGGAGTAACAAGGATTCCTTTGGTTACCAAGTCTCAAATCCTTTACCAAGTAATCAATAGAATAGTGGATGACAACCTATCGAGCATAATGTCAACTCAGCTACCTTCATACTGAGCATTAGTTGTGAAGTTTTAACAAATGGCAAGAAAATGAACTCATTTTTTTTTACCATGAAACCTAAGTACTATTGCTAAGAAGTGAATTACAGTGTGAGCAAGTGACTTCAAGCAAATTTGCAGCATGATTATCAAGTTCACATAACTTACCAAGTAAAATGGCATCAAGAAACAACAAAGTGAAGAGAGGGTCTGAGATGTTGGTCCAAGGAGTCGAGTGGAAAGCACCAAATTTAAAACTTGTGCCCGTGATTGCAGAAAACCTTGACCCAAGTGGACCTCAATTGCAAATCCCTCCTTAAGTACTCATTATTAATGATATTTGAACTCATTTCAAGTGTTCTATTTGGGAAATTGTAATGCTAGAAATGGATGATGCCCCAGTGAATTGTGTGTTAATGGAATTCTTAAACCTAAGCATAAGCATTTGGAAGACAAAAGTTTGACCCATATTCCCTACATGCCCCGAGGTTTTCAAATTAAATGGATTAGATACATTCTAAGCCAAGTGCATAATGGTTAGCTATAGCTTGAGCAACTAGTTTTGATCACAAAGAAAATGATTCATCATATTATTGGCCTTCCCATGCTTGTTAGGGCTAAAACTACAAAAACCCTGGGTCAGGTGGAATTAGAAAAGAAAACCCTAGCTGAGTGGGATGGCAAAGGCATGAAAATTAGCAATGTGATAGATGCAGAGTTGAAATTTGGGATATATATAGTTTGAGCCATCCTAACATTGTATCATGTGAAGCTATTGATTTGGCATATAAAGTGGTGAAGAAAAAATTGCCTTATGACTTGGTAGATCTATTGTTGAAACAATTCAACAAGAATATGGAAAGTATCAAGACATCCAAGAACAACCCTTGCAAATTTGGTTCACTATTGACCTATTTTTTCCTTCATGTTCAAAAGTTCTTCCCTTCCAAAGGCATGGTAGTATGGAGAAAAGATGTGCCTATGTTGTACCAAATAAATGAATACATTTCTAAAATGGGTGAAAACTATGTTAGCATTATGGATAACTACTTTGATGCTTTCAAAGAGAAAATGAATAATAGGTTCAGGATACCTAAGAAGCTAGTTGAAGATTACAAAGATGATGTATGCTTCATGGTAGATAGTGATAGAGTATGTATCTAGGCAGTGAAACCCAGAGTTGTATGGGTGAAATCTCTTCCTTATGAGGTAAATATTGATGAAACCAAGGATATTATTGAAGCCCTATTAAATAACCAGTTGATCTAAAGACCCCTTACTTTGGAACTTATGATGAGGCTAAGGCAAGTATAGAGCTAGAAATCAAGCTCCCTTAGGCGATTAACAAAGGAAAGAGGAGGATAGCTAAACTAAAACCAAGCACACCTCTTATGTTAATCGAGGGCAAAGGAGAAGATATAGATGAAGCAGAGGATGAAGATGAATCTAAAAAGGAAGAAGAGCATATGAAGAAGAAAGGAAAAGTGATCATCACTAATCCATCCAAGCCATCAACTACAATCTTTACAAGAAGATCAAAGAAGAGGACAGATAAAGAAGGTGGTGATATTATTTTTAGCCAACCTCCACCTATCTTCTAGGAAAGACTCAAGGTATTGAGAGAAGGAGCTGGCATAACCAACTACAAGGCTCTCAAATATGAGACTAGAATAGAGGTTGAGTGGAAAGAGATTGAAGACCTGGTCATGGATAAAATGGGCCAATGGAAGTACTCACCTTATTAGATGGCATCATAGATTCCTAGTTTTTTATTAGATAAAATCAAGGTAAGATGGGAAAATACCAAACAAACTATCAAATATATTTATTCACAAACATTGAGATAGTTGGTACCAAGCATGACAGATGCTGAGGTAAACAAGTCATTGAAGGAAAATGAGAGAACGATGACACTAAAATTCAATACTTGTTTAGTTTTGATGAAAGACATTGAATATGTTGTGAAGAATGCCACAAACACTTAGAAAAATATTTATCATCTTCATAAGCCAAGTGAGCAACTAGTGGAAATAAAAGATTATGATGATGATGATGACAGTGATACTAATGAAGAAGAAACTTATAGTAAGCCTACACATTTCGATAATGAGGAAGAAACTATCGAGGAAGAAAAGCTAGATGAAGAGGAGATTGACCTAGTTAAGATAGCTATGGTAGTCACTGCATCACTTCCTCACTCTCCTAACAAACTAGTAGCCATATCAAGGTTGGAGACAACTTCAACAAGTTTGATTGTGACAACAACAAATAATTTAGATTTCAAATCACTCTTCGCTCCCACATAGCTCAGTACATCATTGACTCTAGAAGTGATTACCACTTCATCTACTAAGCTGCAACCTGTCTCTTCTTCAGCCACCAAGTTAGTATCATTAGTGATGGATGCAGTATCTTCTACAATTTTGACCTCTTTAGTAGTAAGTACTTCAATTTTGGATACTACAATTTTTTCTATGTCAGCTATGGATACTTTAGTTATGACTTCTTCAATTTTGGATTCTACAAGTATTCCTATTAGTTTTCTATCAGTAAATACTATATCAATTTTCACTATAATCCTACTATATCAACTATTGTCTCCATCCTAGACACAAAGGCATTGAGTTCAAGGATAGTTGAACCTAAGGGTCAACTGAGTACAAGATTTTTGAGTAAAGGAAAGGACATAGAGGATGATATAGATTTAGATGAGGAGATAGAACATCCCAAATGGGATATTCATAATCATTTTTGTAGATCAAATACATGAGTTTGGAGAAATTCTTTAGAAAAGGCAAGGCATCAAAAACTAAGAGAAGAAAGAGACAGCTTGCGTACAAAATTATAGATGATGCTAAAAATATTTTGTATGAGGCTATAGGAATTGAGGTTGATACTCCTCAACATATTTTGTTGCAATTAGAGGAAGCAATGCAAAAGTTCAATGAGGACACTCCAAGTTGATTGAGAATGCTGAAAAGAAATTTGACAATAAAGTGTTGGAGCATATTGCTCAACAAATTTCTATTCATCAAGTTGAGCTTTCATCAATTTTGATCAATTTTGAAACCTCATGCAGCAATGTGACATCACTTTTTGGTAAGTTATGTGATGTTTCTAGGTTCACTAAAGAAATAAAGGGAAAACTATCAAAAATTGGCAATGATCTGAAAGGCAGTGCTTAGCAATTGCAACTTGACCCTAGTTCCAGCTCTGCACATCATATGAAGATCAAATTTCTGTCAGACATAAAGGCAGAGTTGTTTAAAGAAGAAGCAAGGATCTAGTCAAGACTGATAGATATTCAGAATATGATCCTTCCTATCATGGATACAATAAAGAAGCATATTGTTTACTCAAAAATTTTGATCAATGATACCAACTTCTCCATTGTAGATCACATGATAGAACTCTCTATAGAAGTTCAAATTGCTCTACATACATGCAAGATTTTGTAATAAAATTGGGATAAAATATTGACACTTATTCTTAAGGTACATTCAGATTTTCTATCTCATTTTAGTGTCTCCATGTAGATAAGTTTTGAATAAATCTTTGGCATTATTGTCAAAAAGGGGGAGAGACACTATGTATATTGTATGGGGGAGAAACATGCAAAGGGAGCAAATGTACATAGTAGAGGAGAATTTGCAGATATGTTGTATAGTATACTATATATACTTACAAAGATAAATTTTGGAAAATCTCAAAAATAGTATTTTCTAATGAGCTAGTATTACATTGTGATGTATATAAGATTTTGGCTGATAAGTGCTTTTGTCACTAATGCAAAAGGGGGAGATTGTTGACATATCAGTCAAGTTTTTTATTAGTGACAAAGACTTATTCAGATTCCGTATGGCTACAAAGCTCATTGAACAATCTACATTGTTTGCTATGTATTTTAGTGGTTACCAAACATTGTAGTTACCAAACATTGTAGTTACTACCAAGTCTTTAGGACTAATTACAGTGGCTACTGAGCATTCCAGTGGTTACCATGTATATTCATTAGTGTGAAGTTTAGTAGTTCAACCCAAGTAGTTTAGTGGTTACCGAGCTTGCAGTTCATGAAATATGAAGTTAGTGTTAACTAAACTATGTGATGATTAGTGTTTATCGAGTATAGTCATGGTAAACAAGTAATTCAGTTTATGTTTAGTTACACAACATCTACCGAGTCTCCAGTATAGACCAACTTCAAGACTACTTTAAGGTGATTAGTATGGACCAAGCTTCTACTTCTACCGAGTGCATGATGATGCCAAGTAATGACAGTGGGCATTGAGTATCAAAACTTCATGAAGTCAATCTTTAGAACCCGAGTGTCTTCATATGGGCTAACTTTGTAATATTGGTGTTAACTTGTATGATGGACGAATTTGTAATTATATAAATTGGATTGGTATATATGTAATGTATTGTATCATATCCAAATGTGTAATGAATGAACATAAGTGTGTAAGAATGCAAATATAAACCAACAACAAATAGAGAGTATATTGTGAAGGCCATATAAAAAGAGGAGTAGTAGAGACAAAGCTATCACAGAAAGGTGATCAGTATATCAAGGAATCTCTATTAGCAATTTAGTTGTAAGTTAGAGATCTACTATTTCATCCTAATAGGTGAACCAATCAAAATCCTTTAACAAGGTAGACCTAACAGTCTTTGTCAAATCTTTTTACTAAGTGTATAATTTATTCTGTGTTTGTAAAACCTCTAATAAGGTGCACCTAGCAGTCCTAATTGCTCCTGACATGGTAGATCATTAGAAGTGATCAATGTAAGCCTTAATAGGCCAACTTTATGGTGCAATATTGAAGTTTTGTGGGTATCATCCCCACCCTAGTTTTGCTTTCTGTTTGGAAGGTTTTTGGGTCACCAGATCATTGTGTTCAAGTGTTATGAATATTTTATGTTTTCAATTTCTTATACATGCAATTAGATTAGATATCTTGAACTAAATGGTAATTGAAATATTGCAATTAAGTTTTGAAAGTGTTAAATTTTTTGAGGTTACTGATTCACCCCTCCCCTCTAAGTAATCTAGCATAGTAATGAATATTTCCAACACATGGTAGAGGAAATATTCAATTCCATGGTAATTTTGGATTTTACCATTTCATAATTACCAAATATCTTTGCACTTTTATTTATCTCTTTTGATAGTTAAGAAGTAATAGTTGCAGAGGCCTCATCCACATTGATTTCATAACTTGGTGTAGCAGCTTGTACGAAAGTGTAGTCAACATCCACAAGAAAACATACATCATTATAGTATTTCTCTACTAGTGACATTGGTATTCTCAAGCTCTTCTTCATTGATTTTTTGGAATCTTCAAAGTAGCTAGTCAACACAGATTAAATGTTCTCACTTAACTGCTCAATGTGTTCACCAATCTGCACTACTACTGATCTATTTTTCTCCCATCCCATAGTACCAAATGAAAGGAATGCATTTTGAACATAAAAGAATATGCATATTAATATGGAACCAATTTTACATTCTGCACTCTTGGTTTTCCTTATTGCTCCAAGGTTCTCCATCAATTGTTGCAATTGTAGCTTTGCTAGATCATATGTATGATCTTTCTTGACAATCTTGTATCTAACATCGATGGCTTTACAAGGAACACTATTTAATATACTAGATTGGTAAAACTTGTGTGATATAACCCTTAGATCAAAGTCTATCAAATGATCAATGATTGTGCCAATTGTCATGCATCTCTTGTTCTAGACAGTCTAGTATTTTTCTCAATCACATACTTTGAATCACTTCTTAGTGTCTTAGGCTAATCTAGGGTTGGATAACCATAACATTATTGATTATCCTCTAAGTAATTTTGATAGGACCATTGTCTAGCCATAATGAACTATCATGAATTTGGTTTAGCACTATCTTGATCCACTCTATCTTGAATACATTTGAAAAATCTAGGGCTTGTGTCAATCATTTTTTCTCTACAATTTTGAATTCTTCTTTCAACACACCATTATCACAGAGTCTTCCATATGTTTCCCTAATCTCCATATCACAAATGCTTCCTATCTTACAATTGTAGCTTTTACTTACATCTTGCACCACTATCACATTTAGTGGAGTCATCGATATTGCACTAGAAGGGTCTTTCTTGTAAGCAATATCAGGAATAACTTTGAAAATGGGTTGTTTTACTTAATTACTCACTAGTTGAACATTCAAAACTTCATTTCCTTCTACATTATTTGAACTCAATGTCATAATGAGAAACTAGGGTTTACTAAATTTAAATTACGTAGCTTGACTCTTGATAAATATTTTATGAAATAAGATGAAATGATGTAGGATCACTGCTGAAATCTTTTGCAACTACTTTGCATGGATTTCTATATCACCTTCTACTCTGTTTGCTCTTTCTCAAATTTGAAGTGATGTGAAATGAGTTGAAAATTGATAAAATGCCCTTTGAAACTCTGTAATAAATGTTGAGTGCTTACATAGCTATAAGCTCAGCATAAACCAATTTCAGGATCACTCGGTAACCACTAACATTTCAACCACTCAGTAACCACTACGAGCTCGACATCAACTACCCAGTTTGTTAGCTCAGCATCTTCTAGGATTTCACTCAGCACACATAGGAAATATTTCATGTTCAGAAAAAACAAGAAAAACTTAAAGATTTATCTTGAATTCCTATCAACATCTTGCATCTTTATTCATGCTAATGTAGTACTTTCAGTACTAGAACCTTTTGGAAGTGATGTATAATGTAACCTTTAAATATCAGTCCCGCATACCTCTCGATTGCCTAGTTTGATGAGGTGTGATCATCTGACCCATTGGGTGAAGTGATCGCTTCTCCATTTGATGTGTTGCATTCATCCTTTTTCTTCCATGTCTTATCTTCTCAAAGAATGATGATATATTAGTTATAATGTTGATTTTATGTACAAACTCATCATTGATAAGTATTTTAAGATGTCATTGAAAGATGTTCATGTGATTAATGAAATGTAAAAGCATATGAATTTTCATTTCATAGTTCAAATTGTAATTAGATTCAATGATAGGTAATATGTTTCTTTAGGAATAGTGAAAGAAATAATTGTTAATTTCAAGTCATAAACAATAGGGAGTGTACTATTCCAATTCATAGGCAAAAAAATACAATTTAGAAGATTATAAAGATTGGTGCTCAACAAGGGATCATTCAATTTTTTCTTTCTATTAAGCTTGGTAATAGCTTCCTACCAACTCAACTTGTTTATTGTCCACATGTCATTCTCCTTCTCTCTTCCTCCAATTTTCTATTTGGTTCCCTTACCATATATCTTGAAAATATTTATTATCATTCATAAAAAAAAATTCTTAGCTCCTACATGGACTCTTTTTGAGTCATTGTTTTCCAATCTTCATAGTCTAATCCCCAAGTAGCCAAATAGTCAACCACTTTGTTTTCTTCTCCCATTGTGTTTTTGATAATAAATTTATTAAATGATAAGAGACATTTTCTACAATTTTGCAATTGCCAGAGAAATTCTCCAAGGGATGTTGACTTTGTTTTGAAGGGTATCAATTATAAGCTTTGAGTATCCTTCCAACTAAATATTATCAAAAACTAAATCTTGCAATTTTTTATGCCAAAACACATTTCTATAGCCTCAACATAGTTATTAGATCATATTCCCAATAACTTAACAAACCCAATAATAACATTACCTTTCCAATCTCTAATAAAACATCCTACTCTAGCTAGACACAAATTTCCTTTAGAACATCCATCCCTTCTCTTAAGGATTCAAGTGGTAGTTTTTTTCTATTCCACATATAGTTCCAATGAATATCAATCAAAATCTAGTTTATATTCTAGTTATGTTTTATCTTTAGGTCTAACAATCATGGAAACTTAAGAATCTTGGGGAAACTATCACAATTTATGTTCTCTTTGATGTTTTTTTTTTAATAATGTGGAAGGTAGAGGTAGCCTTCATCTTCTTGTCTCAAAAGACTCTATTGTTTCGTTTCTTCCAAAGAAACCACCTCACAATGGGAAGAATTATTTTCCAAGTGTTAATTGTAATAGGGTGGGAGAAAGGAGAGAAAAGATATTGTGTCATTATTTCAATAACTATTTCAGGGAACACTAGAGAGAGGTGACATTCCTTGTGCACTAGATTCCAAACCTCTACAAAGTAAGAGAAATGTAAGAGTAAATTATTGATAGTTTCAACATCATTTTAATAAAGAACACTTATGTTAGCTTTCTTCAATCCATGTTTGGAGAGATTGTCAAGCATAAGGATTTTACCATGGGCCACTAATGATGTAGTGCAAGGAAGGAGAATCCCCAAAGGAGATGTCCAAGGAACCAACAAATAACCACACAATGGAGACACAAAAATAGTGCAAGATCTAATTCCAAATAATAACTCTTTATTCATAAAAATAAATGATTACATGCAATATGCCAAGATATAAGGCCTTCCCAGTTACAACCAATTACAAATAAAGTAATAGTTTTGGAAGATTCCTCAAGATCCAATCCAAACTCTGGCTAGTCTAGATCCACACTCTAGTAGAAACCTAGAAGGAAGATATAAACTTGTGCTCACAACCCCACCAAGAAATCACCCTAATGTTTCCCAAGCTAGAACTACTAGTCGTTCTCAAAGTTTACTCCTCTTTCAAATCCTCTTCTTGAAGATGGATGAATATGACTCACTCCTCTCAATTAATAAATTCCTAAAGACTCCAAAAGACCCCTACTTATACCCAACCTACCCACAAGTCAACCTACTAAGATACAAACTAAATAAACCCTTACATTAAATACATGTTGAGCTGCAAGTCAACCTTCAAAATATATTATATACTAGTTGACTTAGAAGGCTTACAACACAAATAAAATGCACATATGAGAGACAACCAAAACCCAAATAGGTCCACAGAAAGTCCTAGATCAATCTACATCATGATCACACACTACATTCATTAAATGTACCAAGAAATCTGGTTGGAACCAAAACATTGTCAAGTGTCAACAATCTTCCAAGAATTTCCAAGAAATCAACACTTGCTGAAAAACATAGCTATTGATCTCCTTTAGGGATCAATCACCAAAATGAGTGAGTATCATTAGCAACTGAGCACCTTGGCCAACACTACACCCCATAACATTTGAGCATCCAACCTTCTTCTTTGACTGAGAACCAAGCTTACCCACCAAGACCATTTGGTCAAGCCTCCATATGAGAAACACCATAGAGATGACTGAGGACATCCATATTTGCATAAAAATGTATGGAACTTTAGGAACCTTAGATGCCCCTACATCAGATTCTTGGGGTATAGAGAAAAGTGTGTCTCACACTTTGATGCCCAATGAAAAATCCACAACCGTCTTCATCTTAACGAGAGGTAGATTAGAAATCAAAATCTTCTTCCTGAGTTTCTCTCCCACTATGGCTTCCTCTAGTGACCTCTAGGCTAAACTTAGAGAGAAGATACCATTGATGTTATATCTCAAAATCCATTTGCCTTCTTTGGAATAATCAAATAAGCCAAGGTCAAGAAGCATATCACTTACATTACTGATGCCATCTATTCTGATATGCCTAATTCTTTTGAAATTTCTTTTCTCTTTCTATAATTTAATTATTTCCTTCTATATTGCTTTATGATTCTCCCATTGAAGATAGTTTTCTAGTTATTCTCTAACAATCATCTTTAATCAGTCAGTCAAACCTTGGTTATTGACCACCACCTTTAAGGGAACCACGTCCTTCCATATTTCTTCCTAGAATAAGGTTTTTCTATCATTTCCAATTTGCATTCTACTACCTCTTGTAATCATTTTATTAGTTTTCAAGATCTTTTACCATATAATAGAGATGTCATTAGAGTTATTGGTTCTTAGTTATAAATATGTAGGACCACAAGGTAAGTATTTCTATCTCTTAACATTTTAGTCCACTCCTTAGCTCCTTCTTATGTTAACCATTCCAATTTATAGACCACAGTTTCATTCATGCTTTCAAAACTCTTGAATTTGAGGTCTCCATTACCTTTGGTTTTATACACCTAATTCCAATTAAAAGGAGACATCTAAAAGTTCTCTTTTCCTCCACTCTAGACAAGATAAGGTTCTTTTGGATTTTCTCCAAGGCATCTGCCACCTTCAGTGGTATTAAGGAGAAGGTCATTGAGTACACTAGTATATTTTGGAGAGAAGCTTTTAGGAGTATAAGCTTACCCCTAAAACTTAAAAGTTATTCTTTCTAACCTACGAGTTTGTTTTGGAACTTTTCCATCACATAGTATAGGTGACCAAGTTTCTTGGGAAAGAAAGGAGGCCAAGATACATGTTTGGGATACATTGGATGTGGTGTTCCAGCTCAACAAAAATATGAAGTTGAATGCAATGCATGGTATTTAAAAGTAAAAGTTTCCTTTTTTGGAAGTTGATATATTGTCTAGATAACATGTCATAATTAGCTAAAAGGGATTTCCAAGCCTTAGTCTTAGATAAAATAGCTTTACCAAATATCATAGTATCCTCTACAAATTATCAACAAGTTAATGGGAGGATATTACAGACAACATTGGCACCATGAATAGAACTAGAACTAGTAGAATTTTGACAAATAAATGACTACGTGACTAAAAGTGATCAAATTAGAGTACTATTTTTAAATTTATAAGAATAAGTGATTAAATAAATGACTAATTTGGTCATGAAATAAAATCAAAAGGTTATACAAAGATAAGTAACAAAATAAATGACTAAATAATTGGTCACTACAAAAATTAGTCACCCAAAGATAAGTGCCTACAACACTATGGTAAATTAGGAGTCTCTTTTGTGTGTCCCATGTCTTTTGAGCCCAAATGCATCGACTCTAATTCTGCAACAGCAAAAAATGCATATGATTTTCTAGCATCATCATGTCCATAGGTAATGATTCTACCAAATGGATCTAACACTCTTGATGCTCGACTTCCTTCTCAAGGATATTCATGACCTTGATTTGTGAGGAAATGCAAACACTTGATAAAAAATGAGAGATCTAAATCCATGAGGCCGACCAATATTAATTGATCATAAATAAAATTTAATTAACTTTAAAATGAAATTAAAATTATAGTTTGTTAAATTGATAATAATAAAATTAATTAATCTAGGATTAAAGAAAATATATATAAGATTTCTAATAATAATAGAATTATATAGAGCTTTTAGTACCTATCAAAAATAAATAAATAAATGATAAAAGTAAATAAAATCATTGACCTTTTGAAAGCCTATTTTATAAAAAAGAAGAAGATAAATTAATGTTTATGATTATTATTTGAATTTTTTTTAATAGTTTACAATTAAAATAAAATAAAATAAAAGATTATAAGAACAATGAAAAACTTATAAAATAATATGAGTGGGCTCACTGTAACTTGTGGAGTAAAATCAATTGAGGAGAGTTTTAAAAAAGTAATAATCACGCCCTCTTTGAAAGCTCATATATATGAAAGGGAAAAAAAGCTTATTCCTCACAAATTTTTGCTTCGCTCATAGGGAACATTCTGCTCACATTTGTGGTCACAGAGAATAGACTGGGGCTACGTATGGAGAGGGCATATTGGGTTTATTAAAAAATAAATTGATTCATCTCTT
The DNA here is from genome assembly GCA_028749045.1 of Cupressus sempervirens. NCBI lineage: Eukaryota > Viridiplantae > Streptophyta > Pinopsida > Cupressales > Cupressaceae > Cupressus > Cupressus sempervirens. Next base: position 69,895,330 of record CM053790.1, on the reverse strand, counting down.
TGAGGACAGACGATTGAGGTGATTATTCAATTTCTTGAGAGGACTGGGGATAGAAGAATAAAGTATTTCAGTTCATTTGACCTTCTTGCTTCATTCATCACCAGGTGAGTTAGCATTTCTTTCCTTCAAATCTTGAACAAATTTGTCTAATTTGTAGTATGCAATCCCTTTGTGTTTAAAAGCCACTCCTTTCATGTTTTTTGAATGTTTGGTTGCTTAATGAGGTGGTTGTCCCATTCGCTATTGAGAGACAATAACAGCATGTATTTCTCCTAACATTTCCCCACTCTGTCATTATGGTGTGGGAATCTTTAACTAAGATACATGGGAGCCGTATTTGAGATCATATCTCCCAACTGTCTACCTTTACTCTTCAATCAGCATCATCACGTATTGTAGACTAGTGAAGCGTGTAAAATCCAAAATCTCTATTTACACACTGTTCTATTCATGAATGGTTATTCCCCCCTGCAAGATTTCTTTCACTAGCTCATTCCATCCTCAATCTCTCTATTCAGACATTCAAAAAATTAATTGCAAAATCCTTAGTCTCATATTTCCATTCTTGAGGTGGATATGCCCATTTATGGCTCTCTTTGTTGGGCATATACACATACACTTTGTTATCTATTCTTTGTTGTTGTATGAGAGCATATGCTTATGTTTGTTGTAGAAGAAAATTAGAGCAGCCAACAAAAGGGGTCTCTGTTCATTCTTACTTTTTTGTGCACGATAAAAATCAATAGCCTTGTCTTGTGTATACATTATGTCTTCTATATATTATCATTTTGGATTAATATATGTTATACCTTTGTTCTTTTACTCTTTGTTCTTGCTTTCTTTTCTACCTTTTCACTTTATATTATATAGTTTTTGCAATCTATTATCATTTGTCACAACACTCCTTTAGTTCTCTAGACACACTCTTGATTGGGCAAAGTTTGTAGACTTTTCTACAAGAAGAGCTTGTCCACATCAGCTAGCAATGAATATTTTAGTCTTTGCTAAATACATGGACTTCACTAATTGTGAGCCATATGAGGAGGCTATAGAAATTTTTGTAGAGTAAGAAAAAGGAGAAGAGTATAGTTTTGATGTGAAGATTGAATATTGGTAGTTGATGGTGCCTACAAGAGTAGGCACACTTTTGATGGTAAGATTGATAGACATAGTGATGAGTAGACTCCATTGATTCTCTATAGGGTTTCACCATTACAAATGCTAGTTACAAGTTCCATGCTAAAAAAGAGCAGCATAAATGATTTAAATAAATAGAGATATTCCTATTATCAAAAGCAATTGTATTAGTTGATAGAAAACTTGTAGCATCTTAGCATAAATAGGTAATTTGAAACTAAGTAAACTCAAGTGAAAGTAGTAGAGTTTCCTTGGAGAAAATCTAGGAAAATCTCCAACTAAGTCAATCTACTATTGAAATTAATTTTTACAACCTTACTCCCTTCAAGGGCATTTGAAGAACAACTCTCTTGTAGAATTCTCACTTACATCTAATTTTGTAAATTCTAATGATTGTACACAATCACTTGATACTCATGGAACATAGTAATTATCTTCTACAGCAATCGAAACAATCACTTGTTGCCCTCTCTTTTCAAAGTTGAATTTGATAGTGATAAAAAATGTGTCAAAAAAATTTAATCATGGCCAAACCCTTCACTAATAGTTCACCCTATAGGTTGTAATTACATATGTAAATATATCAGACTTTATTGAAATATGTAAAAATATTGCAGTTAATCAAAATATCACACTTATGATAAGTCTCTTATGTTTAAATTGTTTGTGTCCCACTTGATATAAAATAAAGAATGTGTAAGATATGCTCCAACTTGATCACACCATTCCATAATGCAACCTTTCATGTCTCTATTTAATGAAAAAGATTTTGGTCCAGTCCATCATTATAAATGGACAAATGCATTATAGAGGGTAATGTAATCCAAAATTTAGCTAGTTATAAGCCATAACTTTGCATTGAAACAAATAAATGACATTCACCACAAAGTTATTGATGAAAGAATAAGAAATTAACACCCTTTAACACTCTACAAAAGTGTCATAATGTCACCATGTCATTTCATTGCACAAAAAAGTATGTAATCATATACTGTGAATTCCTCTTTATCAGATTGTGCTCATGTAATGAAGTTGTTGACTATATGTCTTCTCAAGCTCTAATGCTAGTATCAAATTTATAAGACTACGTGAAAAGTGCACAACCAAATTCCCTTGTAATCTTGAATACATTGAGGTCTCAGTTAGTCAATACTAATTATAAATTATTTGTGCTATTTGCAACCACTATTGTTTCCAAATCTATTAACTGTTATACCCAACCAATGCACTTCATTATCAAATTAGAGTAGAAGAATTTTTCTAGCCAAAAATATTATACTTCCTAAAAATAATAGCTTGACATGGTAATTCTATTTCCAAAATTGTAACATCTATGGCTTGTTTACAACAAAAATATTTGAATAGGTATTTCACAAAAATATATTCATTAGCCTACTTGTGAATTTGCATATGTGAAGACCATGACCAAGGTGAGCTAGAACCAACTCCAATAATATTTATATTATACTCACCATTTGGAAGTCTATAGCTAGGTATCTATGTCCAGTTGACAGGTATATCTATGATAGGAATGTTTATACATTACGTAGATATACTAATTCCACATTAAAGCACAATCATTTAAGATGCATATTGATTAAAAGTTGATGTGCCAGGTATCTATGTCCAGTTGACAAGTATATAAACATTTACATAGATATACTAATTCCACATTAAAGCCCAACCATTTAAGATGCATATTGATGAAAAATTGATGTGCAATAGCACTTGTGAACATTTGAGTTAGCACTGAGTGTTTTTGACTTCTGCACTACCAACTAAGAGTACACACAAATGGAATGCTTTCATTAGAATTTTGCAATACAAATTGCGAGTTGCTATAGCTCATCTCTCTAGATGAGACTAAGAACCAAATGCAACAACTAATATATTGTGAATGTTTGCAATTGAACTGCTACTTATTTTGTTTTCCCCTATAATCTCCTGGTCACAATATGATAGTTAAATCTATTAAGGAATGAGTATCAGATCATTGATAGAGTTTTATTTTTATTTTATTTAATATGATGACTAGAATCTCTTCTTGAATCTTCTTGCTGATGTGAATTATTTTTCTTAGATTGTAATAATGATACCATAGTTACAATGATTTTCCTCTCATCTTTATATTGATTCATAAGTTGTGAATAAACGCTCATCATATTTTTTGGCATTTCTATTCTCGTGGGTAGGTATTGAAGCAATTATTTGTCTTAGATTGTAATAAAGATATCATAGTTACAATGATTTTCCTCTCATCTTTAGATTAATTCATAAGTTGTTAATAAATGCTCATCATATTTGTTGGCATTTTTATTCTCGTGGGTAGGTATTGAAGCACATGCATGGGTGATAAAGTTGTTTTGGATAGGACTTGGAGACTTTTGAAAAGACGTGCAAGGAAATCAAAGTTTGTTGCAACAAATTTGAAGTCAGTGACACCCTGTACAACAAATTCAGAGGTAACTCAAAACCTCAAAACACATGCATTTTTTATTCCCACTAGGTAATCTTCAAATAAATGTAAGATTTCAAAATAATGACTCATTATATCTCCAAAATTGACTACATTCAACAATGTTTTGGCATCTATGTTTCCAAACATACATTTTCTTCATTAATTTAGAAAGTCAATTAATTAGAATGCACAATATTACAGATGAATCAGCATCATAGGTTGCCTATGAATCAATATCATGCATATGATGAGAGAGTAGCTGAGGACAGAGGCATTAAAAAATATCCATGTCCATGTAAAGATTGTCTTAGTGGAAAGGTGAAAGAAAGAAATGTGATTTATCGACACATGGTAAGATATGGCATAGTGGTATAAGTCCTTGGGCTTACAATTATTATGAAAATACGATAGAATTACAAATTGTGAGAGATGAAGAGGCAGCAAAAATAGATGAAGTGACACCAAACATAGATGAAGTGATAGAAATGTTTGATGAGAGATTTGAAGTTGATAGAATGTTGAATGAGGGACTAAATGATGATTGGGCCAAGTCAATGGAGGATGTCTTAAAGCATGTGTATGCAAACTATAAGTTAAGTCATTTGACAACAATCCTTCAAATTGGTAACTTGCAAGTGGTGCATGGTTGGACAAATGAGAGTGTAGATCAACTATTGTCATTATTAAGTTCATTGTTACCAGATGACTCCACATCGCCAACAAAACAAAGTGAATGTAAAAAGAAAATCAGTAAGCTTGGCTTAGGGTATGAAAAGATTCATACATTTGTTAATGGTTGTGTCTTATTTTATAAAAATCTTGCAAATGAGAGTGAATGTCCAAAATGTCATGAAGGGTGGTATAAACAAGGGTTCAAATCAGTTGTTTTTCCTAGAAAGGTTCTTCGCCACTTTCCAATAATCTCATGATTACTCTGAATGTATAGGTGTAGAGATATATCTGAACTAATGTAGTGGCATGCCCAAAATAAGAGCACAGATGGAAAACAATGACATGTTCTAGATTCTAAGACCTTTTTTACCTTTTGCTTCTAGATTTGATTATGTTCATTTTTTTAGCACAACATTTTGGATCACACTCTGTGATCCATCATCAAGATGAGAGAATGCAAGAATGAAAAAATGTGAGCAGATCAAGCCAGAGCAGGGGGTTAATAAAGGAAAAATGTTGGCAAAAAGTGAGGTAGACAAAGGAGAAGAAAAAAATAAAAAATAAAAAAGCTAATAGGGGAAGGACCCATGGGAGAGAAAATGAGGAAGAAACAAAAAAAAGGAGTAAAAAATGGCATTACCCCTAGGAAATAAAAAACCAAGAGACAAAATTAAAAGAACCTAAATGAGGGCAAGTGCAAAAGCCTCCCATGCAATGAATTAGAGATTTTAAATAGTAAAGAACAAAGTAATCGAGAGGCAAAAGCAAAAAAAAAATTAAAAATGTGATAAAAATGAAAGGTAAAATTACAGATTAACAATAATAGTATATGTACATATATATATATATATATATACTATTATAGAAAATTAATACTATATAATGATACACAAATAGCATAATAATAATAATATAAATAAACAATGAAAATTATTACTATTGTATAGTAATAAAAATAATACTATTGTGGTAATAATAATGATACTATATATTAATGCTATAGCTATAATAATAATATATATATTAATACAATATATTAATACTATTATGGCATAGTATTAATATATATATATATATATATTAATATATTAATCCTATTATAGTTGAAATAATAAATAAAAATAAAAAATAAAAAATACTATTCAGCTATAAAAATAATATGGATGGAATTTGATAATAGATGGCCTGATTTTTCTCAAGATCCTTGTAATATAAGGTTGGGATTGGATCTAGATGGGGTGAATCCTTTCTTAGATTAGAGTACTAAATGGTCAACATGGCCAATGTTTCTAATAAATTATAACTTACTGCCATGGTTAGCAACTAAGCCATTTTTCTTAATGTTATCATTGATTATACCGGCAAAGAAAAGTGTGACTTCAGATACACTAGATACTTATCTAGAGCCATTATATGATGACTTAATTGAATTGTGGAAAGGAATTGAAGCAATTCAATCTTTAAGGGATGGTCATTTAATCAAATTTACTTTAAGAGCTTCCTTATTGTTTACAATTCATGATCTTCCTGCATATGTGATGGGGACACGACCAAGAACAGAATGGACACAACAGAAAAGGGAAAATTATATTAATTGAGAGAATAAGCTAGTACAAATATTACAGGAAAATAAACTTCAAAACATGCCCTAAGGGCTTACAATAGCATAAATCTAGAGATAATTTCTCCTTTCGGTACCTCCTCTCAAACTCCACTCCGAACTGCCTTTTACAATGCCAAAAATCTCCTTAAATAGACCTTGGAGGGTTAAGGACTAGGAGTACATTCTAGAAAGTGCTAGTAGGCACCCACCGACCAAATAGAAGGTTCTAGAAGCTGCAGTAGAAATCGGCGCAAATCTAGAAGAATCCAAAAATGGTAACCGAACTTTCGGGAGGCATAACTTTTGAACCGTAGCTCCGATTGATGAACCGTTTACATTTTTGAAAAGCTCTCAAAGTTCTCTATAGCCCTATGGATGAGCTCCACTTGTCCCCCATTTTGGGCCCTTTTCAAGGTCATTTAATGCCCCTAACCTAGCTTTGAAGCATTCTTAGGAGGTCTCCAAAACCTGACAAACTGTAATAACTTTCAAACCGTGGGGCCTTTTGACCTGATTCTTTTTCTAGAATGCTCTAAATTACAATTACATTCATCTGGCCAATTCACACATTCTAGGTCACCAAAATGATGGCCAAATTGCATGCTCCTATTTTTTTGGGATTTTCTAGCACACTGATAGTTGAACTGTGAGAGTTGGAACCTTTATTTGACCCAAATGGGTATCCAAAAATGAAAAGACATGAAATAGAAACTAAGTCTAAGTACATTTTTTTGGGTGACATAGGATTGCCCTTATACCTCTGGATGCTCCTGCATCAATATGGCACATTGTCTGGTCTATCAGTTCATGGATACCATGAATGTCCTGCTTGCAACTTTAGGGATATTGTGAGGCACTCAAGAAGTTTGCATAAGTGTATCTATTGTGGGCATCATGCTTACCTTAAAATAGATCATCCATATCATCAACAAAAAACACGTTTTAATGGTCAAGAAGAGAATCATGTAGCGCCATTGCAAAAATTAGGTGATTACATTGTTGAGAATGGACAAAAAAGAATGTCATTTATTGAAAATGGTGGGATTGCTAGAAGTAGATATGATCCATATAACGAAAGTGGTGTAAAAAAATTGTGCATATTGTATAAGTTTTCATACTTTAAGGATATTGCTATTAGGCATACTATTGACTTTATGCATACTAAGAAAAATATAGCTTATGCTATTATAGAAACTCTTTTTGGTGCTTTTGATACTATTTCATTTCGTGAAGACTTTCAAGAAATAAAGATTCGTCGAAATCTTTGTGTTGAAAAATATGATAATAAAAAATATAGAAAACCTAAGGCTCCTTATATTTGGACAAAGGAAAAATGTGCACAATTCTTACAATTAATGTCTCACACTCGATTTCCTACTGGATATAGCATTAGAAGCCAAACTGATATTAATAGCATAAGAGGCCTCAAGACTTGTGACTATCATGTCATAATTGAGGATATATTACCTATTGTAGTAAATATGTCAAGTTTGGCAAAAGGGCCAAGAATGGAAATTATAAGGCTTGGCCTAATATTAAAGAGAATGAGTTTACATGTATTGGATCCTTCAAACTTCAATAGTTTGCGAGTGGAGATTGTCGAAGTCCTTTGTCTATTAGAACGAGAATTTCCACCAATACTTTTTAACATTTCTATGCATCTTTTGATACATCTAGAATATGAACTAGAGCACTGTGGCCCAGTAAGAACAAGATGGATGTATCCTATAGAACAATATATGAAGGTTTTGAAAAAAATTGTTCGTACTAGGGAAAAACCTGAAGGTAGCATGTTCGAGGGATATTCAATGCAAGAGGCCATGGAGTTTTGCACAAAATATATGAAGGATTTTAAAAATGTCAATCAACATGTATGGGATGATGATGAAGATGAGAGATTTGCAGGTGAAGTATTAGAAGGAAATGGATGTCACTTCAAACTCTCATATCAAGAAAGAACAATAATACATACCTTTATTCTTTAAAACACATCTTCATTCAAAAAATGAATAAGGTAAAAAGTTACACTAATTTATTTGCTCAATTATATTCACAAATTTATGTTATTAATCTTACTATTTGTATGTCATTATTCTATGTAGAAAATATGAAGAAGAGAAACAATCTTGGCTACAACATCAACCTCAAAAGTGCAAACGTTATGATTTGAGTAGATGTAATTCTTTTCCTAAATTTGAAGAGTGGATTGCTAATGCAATTAGTGATGCAAAAAGAGAAGGTAAAGATATAACAATAGAGGAAAGTGAGCTTTCAAAACCTCCATATATATGGGCTATACATTTTAGTGGAATGTGGGCTTATGGTAGTCATTTAAGAGTGGAAGAAAAGGACAAAGGAAAGACAAATTGTGATTGTGTTGTAGGTGCTGAATTTCTGCATTAAATTGAGAAGAAAATTTATGTTGGAATCATCCAAGAAATAATTCAAGTGGATTTTGGTGAAAACAGTCCTATATTATTAAAATGTAAGTGGATCCCACCATCTGCTATACAAGTTGATGAGTATGGATTTATATGTGCAAACACACAACAATTTTTATTAGAGACAAATGAGCCATATGTTTCTCCTCTTCAAATTAATCAGTCATTTCTAATTGATGTTGTAAGAAGCCCAGGTTGGTCATATGTCATTCAAATAGAGCCTCGTTCAAAATGAAAATTCATGGAATTTGTCAATGTAATGCCTAATGGATGATATTTTCATGTACAAGAAACATTTGAAGAAGTGGATGAAGACAATGAGGGACTATTAGAAGAAGATATTTTGATTACCAATGAAGAAATTTAGAGAGAGAACGTATTGCATATCACAAATGTGGATGATGAAGAAAATCAAGTAGATATAGACATGGGTGATCATGATTCTGATCTTGTTGGAAATGCAGATGACTATTGATGATTCCCATTTTATGAACTTTAATCTCAAACACTTATGTTGTTTTGAGATTATTTTATGTTTTAAGGACATTGTCCTTAAGATTAATACCTATTCCAAATTTTTTTGTTGAGTCAAGTTTCTATATCAATGGATATTTTCTATATAAAAATTAAGATGCAATATCTCAATATGTTTTCTATTAATGTGCAACTTCTCAATATTGCATTTTCCAACCATAGTGTATTGCATAAGCTTCAATTTGTGTAAAAGGTCTTCTTGTAATGTTTTTTATTGCAGCTATGCCATCCATAGCACTCATCCCCATGTAAATAGTAGAGAAGTTTTAATTGATCTGATCAGTTGTAGATGTGACTTTCTATTGGTGATACCCATTCACTCCACTTCAAAAATAGTGATAGGTAACCAAAAGAGTTATCTATGTCTGAAAATTGAAAATTCTTCTGTTATTGCTGTCAATCAATCTCTTTCAAATAAATAGTAGATGTAACCCCAAGGAAATATCATTTCACAAAGTGGCATGCTATAGCATAGTCATTGTCAAAATTTGCATGCACTAGGTTGTCAGATGAATTTTTCACTAATGAAATAAAAAGCTTCCTTTTCTTCTCATCATTATATTATTCATTGTTTTCATTTAGCCAGTTATTTGATCTCTTGGCCATCACTAAAGTATATCATTCTGACTTCTATAGCTATTTGAGGAAAAAAAAATTGGTATAGCTTAAATTAAGGAAAAAATTGTGAGCAAATATAAAATTTACACTAGGACAAAAACAATAATCCACAAAAAAATGGAAATGCATAAATACCTAGAAAAGAAGTGAATGTTGCTTTGTCTCTGGGTCAAATTGCTTAGTAACCCTATAACCAGGCCTACCAATTTTAACTGCAAAAGTCAAATAATTGTAACTGCAATATTTTAGGATGAATATAGTGCCCAGTAAACATTAATATTAGAAAAAATTGTGTAAAAAGTAACAAAATTATCTATAAGTAAAATAACTTGTATCTTTCTCCCATGGAAAATGGATCATGAATAGAACCCAAAAACTCATGAGAACCTAGAATGCATGATTTACTGAGATTTTAAATCTGTAAAGTTAACACCCAGTAGCTATGACACCACCACCTGTTTTAAACGAGATAGCATGCCACAAGTATTTCCATCCAACTATCATAATTGCAATAGATTGTCCCAGTGAAGGAAGAAAAAGAAAAACACAACATTGATAGTTGGGGAATAATTTTGCTAGTGTTCCAAGATGGAGACTCACTGCAATTTTCCTTCTATCTAGTTGTGGTTGGGCTGGAGTATTTTTGATGTAATAGATTCACTACACACTCCCAAGACTCAATCACCCTACTCAATTTTTCATATATTTCGCTATCAACATTCATTAGAGGCTCTAAAATACTATCACCTTCCCATAAGAGTGTACCCATTTACCCTAAACATAGAATCTTTACATTAGACTCCATGCTCCTCTTTGAATGAAATCTCATTATTCCATAAAAAGATCTTAGTATAATGGTATACAATATGAGATAACAATGGCTATGAATGATCACTGTATTACATCTCATCAAATATTTACCTTCAAAACATTGCTTCTTTCTATCTTTGGATAGACCCGCACCTAGACATGAATAACTTTTGAACAAGATCAAAACTCTTCGATCACTCTGGTGAAGATGGGCAGAATTAGGCCTATAAAAACATATTCAAAGTTCACAAAAATCCAATAGTGTATTTGTGAGATATGGCCCCCACACCGAGACTATGTTTTTCTATGCTAGTCAAGAACAAAATGCAGAGAACTCTCTTATTTTTGAATCAAATGCCATCATTCCAGAAACAAAATGAGCATAAAAGATAACCAGTCAAACTAGACTTATTAGACTATTTGAACTCTCAAACTAGATTGCAGGAGATTTAAAGAAACTTCTTAATAAAAACTGAATAGACCATTCTTTGATTTGGTAAAACACATTCTATTTAAAATTAAAAATCATTACATATTAGAATGGTTCTCTGACTTTAGGTTAGAGAACCCATATCTTTCCACACTCTACTCTATCTCCCGTAATCTTTCTACTCTCCCCTTTTCACAATTACATTAATATCTCTTTAAGAGATTCGTGGGTAGTTACAAAACTTCCCATCTTTTCATAACTGCTACCATGATTACATAAAGTTGTCTATTAATAAACAATCTTGGATAGTTACAAAAACTATCTATCTGATGACCCATCATAATCTCATTATAGTTTTTGGTTACAAATGCTATGTAATCCATTCTAAATGCAATTTTAATCCATTTAAGCATTCCTTATACATGGTATCATTTTATTCAAGATGATTGAAACATTAAAATAACATAAATCTTGTCATAATGTTCAAGGGTTGAGATGCTCCCGCATCAATCTTTTGCTTCACGAGTAGCACGCTTTACTAAATTTGTCGAGTGGCTCAAATCTAAGATAATACACCTAATTTCTTTAGGGAAACTTTTCTTCTATTTGCTTGTGGCTGGGCTGGAGCATCTTTTTCTTCACAAGTAGGACGCTTTGCTAAATTTGTCTGATGTCTCAAATCTAAGATAATACACCTAATTTCTTTGGGTCAACTTTCCTTCTATTTGGTTGTGGTTGGGATGTAGCATCTTTTGCTTCATGAGCAACATGCTTTGCTAAATTTGTCTAATGTCTCTTTCTTTGAGCATGTGCCAAATAATTTTCTTATTAAATAATTGCCTTCATTATTGTGTAGGGTCAAACATAGTTTGCATTCATATTTGCAAAATTCAGCCATAAACATGAGTTCTCTTTCTTATGATTCCTAATATTTAAGGGAAGACGACATCGGTTGATATGAGAGAAATCAAAAGAGTAATCATGCATAACTAAAAAAAAAAATTTAAAAGAGAACCTAGATGCAAGATTCCCTATCTCCAATGCTTTGTCACTCCCAACCAGTAATCTTTCTCAATAGCTGCTCATCTACGTTACTGGACATAGACTAGTTTTGCATAATATTAATTCTATTCTCATAAAGGATTTTCTACATTTAATTTAAAAATATCACTTCATAATAGATGTTACGGAGGGGATTTTTCAAATGACCAAAGGGAAAAATATTTATTTCAATGTTCAAAAGCGCATAGAAAAATATATATTTATAAAAACAAATCCTTGGATATGCTTCCTTTTAAGAAGAAAGAATAGATTTTAGAAAAAAAAAAACAATGTTTCAACCTATGCTTTGCTACTGGCAGCTGGGATTCTATCTCATAATGTTTGCTAAATTAGTTATCTTTTCCACAAAGTCCAGATATAGAGATTTAAATCAAGAGATCTCACTGGTTCGTTGTTTCAATGATCCAATATATAAAGCATGCACAATTACATATAGAGAGTTTTAAATTTTTTTTTTTTTTTTATCTACCAATTTCATTGATACTGCAAAAACTCAACAATTCTTAAACAAGACAAACATGGCCATGATAAAATTTAAGGGTTTGGTGGTCATCACATTATAATGTCTAACCAGGAGTCTCTACCATTCTATAGCCAGATCTCATGTAAAAAAATAGAAATCCACTACCATCATCTACAAAGTTTTCCTATAAGATGAATAACATTAGCTAGTAGTTTAATTCTTGTTGAAACAGAGGGTAAACTTAGAACTGATAGTGAAAGATGTATGAAGGAGAACCTAGTGATTAATGCTGAAAACAAGTTCACTGTGCACACAACTCCAAATAATTTCCTTGTACAACCAGACTCACTAACATGCGAGGTCTTCAGCATATGACCTTTCCAATGGAAAAAATCTAGTTAGTAAATTAGCACATCAAAAATTCTATATTACAAAAAATATCAATTGTAGTGATAATATAAACAAGCCAAGAAAGAAGCAATAAACATCCATGGGGTAAATGAGTCCCACATTTGAAATCATCAAGGCTAATCATATTATGAAAAGCATACATTTTTGCTACCAAAAGACTACATGTTAGATGACACACTTGGGACTCTAAAATAATGATAAACTACTCAAATAAATATGTCACTAATTCCATGTCGTCCTGAAAATAACAAGAAAACTAAGAATAATTGCCTACAAATATGTGTCAACTTTTAGTATTCTATGTTTTCCTTCTTGATCCGAGGAGGCATCGACTTTCTATGATTATAGATGTCAATTTTATCATGGCATTAGGCTTTTGGTCTATCATAAAACATTATTCTAAGAGTTATCATACTATTTATATTCTAATTATGTGTGTATGTTAGTGTAATGATGGAAAAAAATTACACCTGGTTTTACACATGTTCCATAATACCTATCCTACCTTTAGCTCAAGGGTGCCTATTAAAAGCTAGTATCTTTTTATATGATTTTCTCTAAAAATCCTTTAGTCTCAGTGATTTTTTAAAAAAATTGGATTCACGCTTATTAATTCCCATGAATCAAACAGGCTTATGCCATATCTTTCATAGGAGTGTCCTAAAAAACTCTTAAAGATTGACTTGTAAGTTAACATGCTTCAAGAAAAAATGACCAATACATGTACTTTAATCTTATAGTATATAGGTACTCTTAATTTGATAAAGTGATAGTGTGCAAAAGGTAATCAATGTTGACTGAAGGTTGAATATATTTTGGAAGTAAATATCAAGGATGGAATATGATATTGTATTGAGAAAGAAAAGTATGTTATAATTTAATAAAAACCCAAAGGAATCAGCATTGGCATAAATTAAGGATATTCATTTTTTTCGAGGAGTAGCTACATAATTGCACATTTTACCCAAAGATGACATCTTGTTTTTGAGGAGCAACTACACAATTGTACATTTTACCCAAAGATGAAATCCTATCCTACTCCTGCAAATCCAATTAAAACAATAAAGGTTGGTCTTTCAATATTTTATTGGGAACAATAGAAAATGGGAGAGCATGAAAGATCATGAAAGATCCACATATCAGAGATTAAGTCTATATAAAAGAAGAAATCTAAGTATGCAAAGATAGTGATTAATAAACATTAAAATATCATGTTTGTATTTAGAATGCAAATAAAGAGCATACAATGATGATAAATCCTAAACATCCTTCACAAAATGAGTGCAGTGTGACATCCAAAACGTCCTTTGTACATACGAGCTTCATCTATGATAATATACCTAACTTATCAAAAATAAATAAAAAATGAGAAAATTCTATGTTGTTCACTGCCCAATAATAACATCAAGATAAGGTGGTTCTCATTCATTCTATTATTAAATAGGAGCTGATAAGAACACGAAGATGCAAACATATCATTTCATACAGTTTCTTTTAGAAGAAAGATTTGCACTCAGTCAAAGATTGCAACAATGCAATAGGGAATTGACATAGAAACATGTGTACGCCATGACAGTAATATGTGTTCTTCTAGTTTTGTCTGCAAGATATGAGTACAATTGGATTGTTTCCATATTAATAGTCTTATTGATACCCATATAAAATAGGTTATTAGCTATAAAAACTAGAAGCACCATGAAGGAACATAAATGGTTTGAAGTGGAGTAATGGAATACCACTGGGTTCTTGCTTTAAGATGTACTTTTTACTTGGACTTTCAAATGGTGTGACTTGTTACCAAGAAAGAGTTCTATCTATTTTATTGCTTAAATTGATATTCAATTGATTAGCAACCTGAATTTGGCAGATGCCATGGCACAAGCAGATGCTAATATGAATGTTTTATTGTTGAATTTTGCAACAACCTTCAAACTCCAATATGCATATGATCTACTCCTTCCAAATATCTTCTCAACATCCCAAGGATATATATACTAACCCTTCAATGCATATGCAAACCTTAAAATCCTCTGTCACAGTTTTCTAGCCTGTAGATTTATTGTTATTGTATACAACAGTAGATAAGTTACTGATTCTCGGCCAGTTCGTTACAAAGGGGTGGTGATGTGGTTTCAACACCTAAGGTGGTAATTTAAAAAAACCAAAGTGGTCTTTAAATCTTCCACAACCATTATAAAATGACAATAAATAGATACTATGCTCAGTGAACCCAAGCTTGCTTGTATTTTACTGTTCTAACTAAGAATAACCCATACAACCAGGGGTGTTGGATATACATGTTGTATTCATATTGAGTCACACCTTCAATAACATTCACAAGGAATTTGAAACATCACCAAAACCCATGAGATAGTAAGGAAAAACATAAGACTATAACCAAGTATCTAAGAATGCAAATTTTTTAAGGGCTCTTTAGCATTTTTTTAAGGGATCCTTTCATAGCTAGAAACCAAAAGATATATCTTTTCAAGAAAGCAACCAGGAAATTCACCTTGCATAGAAGGGTAGCCAGTCCTTTAGGCAATGCTTGCAAATCTGCTATAGAAGTTTCCATATCTAGTCGTTTCCTACACAATTTCTCAAATCTTAGTTTTTGTAGATGTAACTTAAACCTTCCATGATCATCTTTCCAAGCCAAAAAAGAAACATCATCTTTCCATGCATCTTCTCCACAATCCTTAACCACTGAGAACAAAAACCACTACTTTATTAGACACAAGGCTGACTTATGTGTCAAGGTTTCCCCACCAGCATCTCTTATAGTCCTAATTAAAATCGATTTTGCTACTCTTTTATTTAATCTCTTGGAGAAAAAAAAGCATGACTCTTCCCATTTAACTACTTTTTCTATGACCCCTTTTGCAGATATTCTGAAGGATGTGTCATGCAACTCAGCAAATCTGATAGCTATCTGTTTATAAATAGGAAGCAACTATTTCTCATGAGCTTTAATTTTTTGTTGTATGTCTATAATCAACCCAATGTTATGATCATTGGCTTTTTGTGACTCCATTTTAAGTGAGATCATTTGCTTATCAAGCTTGTGCATGCATTGCAACATGTCTTTTGTACATAATTTAATTTCAATCAGCCCCTCTAGTTCTAGTACACCACTTTTTACAATTCTTTCTGCATTCATTTCAACTTCATTAGAATCAATCTTTCTATCTACAACCACCCATGCCCCTTCTCTTAGTTCCCCTATTTTTGGAATGAAAAAAAATATAGGTTACTTGTATGTATAGATATTTTCAGTAATAGTTGATCCTGCCTGAAGAATTCCTTCAAAAAGATCCCTTTGGCCAGCAGAGAATCCTCTCCAGTTAGACAAGATGAAAAGAGGTAGCTCTTCCTTGTTAAAATCTTGTTAAGGCTTGAGTTGTCTTACTTGTTGAATCTAGAAACCAAACCTGCCCAGCTTGAGGAACTACTCTCTCCGCAGAATCAAGTTCTCCAGGAACTACAGGAATCACCTACATTACTGTTTGCGTCATAACAGCAATGACACCTATAGGGATGCCCCAAGTTTCACTCATCCAGTTACCACTTTTTGTGCCCACCCTTCTAATGTAAATGTGATTTTGTAGATTTTAATTATTAAGATGAAAGCAAAGAGTAGAAACCCAAAATTAGCTTACTTGGAAAGATTTCTCACCTCATTTATTATTATGTACTCAATTATTCATTCTGAGTTTTCTTGTTGAATAGAGCTTGCCACCCCTTTTTCTTCTTTCATTTTATGGAGTATACTTTCTGTTATTGCTATTACTTTTAGTGAATTTTTGACAAGATTATTTATATTTTTTTATTATGAGAATTGTAAAAAACTAGCAATTGTCTTTTGTAAACAAGAATTTAGTTTGTTACTTCATCAAGGACTAATAGACCTTGCAAACTAAATAGGGGCAAGACCTGTTAGTTTGTTACACATCTTGAATTCAATGGTTAATTTTGTTTCTTCACAAATGAAATTTTACATTAAAAATGTTGCATGAAATTGTATTTTTGCAATTTCTATTATGGTTAATTATGGTTGGATCAAGTTACTAATTTATACATTATTTCTCTTTTTGATATCAGAAAATGAAGAGAAATAATGTAAGGCGCAAATTAGATGATAATGATCAAAATGCTAAAATTTTGGTGACAAATTAAGAGTGCTTTCATGAAGAATGTGTGGCCAAGAATAATGAATGTTTATTGCATCTTGGTTTTGCAAACAGGCAAGTTGTAAATCAACCAAGTAGTATATTATTTGTTTAATACCAGCTAATAAAATTATAAAAGCAATATCTTTTTTTATATATGACATGATATGTTGTTTTTGGTTTTGTAGGAAAGAAAACAAGTGTAAAGAAAATGAAGAGAAAAGAAAAGTAGCAAAAAAAGATAGAGTGTTGCTAGTTTGTAAAAGCCAACGCTTTTGTGATTCAACAAGCATAGTTGGTGAAAAAGGCAGTTGTGATAATGCACAACCTAATATAGCACACAATGATACACATCTTGATGAAAGTCATGAAGAGAGTCCATTTGCATCTGATGTACCTTAGAGTGCATCGTTTGGTTGTGGTTCAACAGAAGATGTGCTTACTTTTGTTAAAAGAAAGAAATTGAGTCAAGATTTGTATAGATCTACATAGGGAGAGGAAAAAGAAAGGAAATTAGAAGGAAAGAAGCCATTCTTAGTTCAGGTATCAAAAAATGGTGAGCCCATTGGGAAAAATGCCACAAAGTGGGCCACCAAGTTGGGTGTAAGATGTCAGGCTCATTTGGATATTTGCAAATAGAATTTTATAGAGCAAGATCCACAACGAGCAGAATTTATTATACAAAAAATGGAAAATATATTTGAGACTATTGGTGGACAAATCTCTAGAACATATTACAAGAACAAGATGAGACTTATACTAAATAATTTTTGATACAATTGCAGAAAATTAGTCATGGAGGGAAAAGAGAGTTCTGACAATACCTTAACTCTCAACCAGTGGGATGCATTAAAAGAAAGCATGCATTCTGAAGAATATTTGACAAAGAGTAACAAAGGAAGAGAGAAAGAAATAATGTAAGGGCTTAATATACATTTAGCAGAGGTGGGTTGCAGTCCAAAATAAACAAATTTGAAGTGTATGACTTTTTAGTTCATTTTACATTATGATATTTATTTCATTTTTTATTTAAATGACTATTAAAATTGATCTTGTATTTTAGGTTGAAAACAATAGTAGAGAACTAGGTGTAGAAGATATTTCAATTATATGGCGGCAATAGATCCTACAAAAAATAAGAGTAGTATGAAGTGGAAATCTAGTTTGTCAACATCAATTTCACAACCATCTGTGGAACACACAGTAAGAGCCTCTCCAAATCATGCTAACTCAAATGCAAGATACCAACATATGATGAGTTATTTGCATAGTCTTGGTGAGAAAGTTTCTCAATTGACTTCTGTAGTTTAGCCTATGCTTTCTACATGGAATGACTGCAATTCCACATATTCATATCAGGTAAGAGGGTCTATTGGTGAGTTAAGTCTATTTTGTACTAATTTATTTTTTCATTGTTAAAGACATCATTTTGATCATTTTATTTCAAAAAAAAAGCTATATATGTAGAATAATTTTATCAAAGAAACATAAAAACAGAAATACCTTCATGCCAATAAAGCTACTAATATTAATAGCGATCATGATGAACGAGCGGATATGAATAATTTGCAGCCCAATAATAGTTATGCTGAATTTGAGTTAATATAATAACTGTTGTGGATTTTGTTTTAGTAGATTGTGTACTCTCTACTTGAACTATATTAACTCCTCATGATGATTAAACCACATGCAAAGCAATCATATGAAAACAAACCAAAAAGGAAACAAAAATGTTGATAGTGATTATGTTGACTTCGATGAGGATGCAAATGATATGTATGTAAATGGCAGTACCAAACTTGAGGTGAGTGCTATAAAATTTTATGTTTTCTTGATTATGATATGATTGTTAGTTCTCAGATAACCCAAAATAGTCATGAAATTGCCTCAAAATGGTACTTTTATTCATTGTACATAATTGAAATTATTATTTTGGGAATGTGTATTTCTTTATATTTGATCATCTTTATTTTTTATTCACATTCCATGTAAAGGGAGAAATGTCATGCAATAATAGAAAGTATCACACCTCGTTTGGAGAAATGTTGTATGATACCCTGAAAGTATCGCACACCCTTGAGAAAAATATCACTCAGACTCTAAAAGTGTCACCCTCCTTCTTTAGGAATGTCGCGCAATAGTATTTAGTGTTGTATTAAAATATGGCACGAGTTTTGTAAAAACCTACATGGGCCGACAGCGGGCACTTTTTGATTTGATCCAAAAATTTTGAGAGTTGTTTTGAATACCCTTTTTGGTGTTCTTCAACCCTATGCTGTTTCTTTTTGGATTCAGGTTGTTTTCTTTCAATCCTATTTGTGTGTTTCTATTGTAGTCCTTTGGGGTTTAAAAGATATCATTTAAGTATAAAGAATTATATTTAATTCCTTATACTTAAGATAGATTTTAATATATGGGATGAATCTTTTGAGATAGGTTTTAGACCTCTCGGATATAAGTTAAGGATTCTAGGAAATTTTAGGGCTTCAAAAATTCAGGATTAGTCAATCTTCAGGGCTTCAGGATTTCAGGCTTAGCCAAATTTTAGGATTCTGCATTCTACCCTAGCTTGGTGTTTTGTTGATGAGTCATAATTTCTTGATCCCTCATCATATGCATTGTCATTGTTGGCTTTGTTTGTGTATGTCAATTTGGTAGTGGCATTTGGAGATTCGTTTATTGCTAGTATTGTGGTGAAGTCTTCCGTTGTGATCGTTGTGATCCCTATATGATGTTGTCATGTGCATTCATACTTGTAAAAAAAATTTAAAATCTTGGCTTGTATTTCATCCTTATTTCCAAGGATCTCTGGCTGGGGCATTCCATTTGGTATCAAAGCCCATGTTCAAATATTAAGATCTCTATGTATGTGTTGCCCATATGATTAATTTTGTCTTGGTTGAGTGCAAGTGTCTTCGTGAGAACTCGTGATCTTTGTTGCTTCAATATCTACTTGGGATGGATTTTCTTATCTAGTAGATGTGACTAGAGTAGTGTGTGGAAAAGGAAGTGAGTTTTCCTAGTTTGGTAAGTGGAATGGATGTGCCTTGTTTGGTTGGTTGCTTGTGTGACCCTTTTTGGATGGAACTGCTGATTGGTGTCCATGTGTTGGCTTTGAGGCCATCTTTGTTTCTCCTTGTGGAGAAAGGTGCATTGTTTCCCCATTTTCTCCTTGTTGTAAGTGGATAGATGAATCTTATTTGTGACTCTATGTTATGTCATTATACTAATCAAATGATTCCTCTCATTGAAAATGTGTGTTATTGTGAATCATTGCAAAGCAGTAGATTTGCATTATATCCTTGGGTTAATGACTTAAGTCCCCAATTTTTTTGCTTCATAAGCTTGTGAAAAACTATATTAATTTGATGGATGTCTAAATTTTGCATTGCATGGAAATTATTGTTGTCTGCATATGCATGAGGTTATTGATGGTATACTACTTGATGTGTGTGAGTGTGTTCTCTAACATTGCTAGGATGATGTATTCCTTAGCATTGTGCGGTGATTTATCCCTCTTGTGTGACTATACTCAGTCATCACTTGTAATGTGATTTTTTGGATGCTTTATTTTATTTGGCTAGAGGTACTTTCTTCATGTTGTTGGGCTAGCATTGGATTTCGATATTTTTCCTCTCTTGGAATAGTCATCAAAATTTATCCATCACTCTCTTTGTGATAGTTGTCACATTTGTCTTATTGTTGAAATGAGCTCTTTTTGTTACTTACTATTGGAATTGACAATTCACCCATATGGGCTTTTTGATTATGTTTCATCATGACTATTTTGAATGTGTTTTAAGTGCTACCAAATTGTATTTTGTGACTTTGCCATTGTTCAAGGGATAATATCATGGAGAACATGCTAGTGTGTCTTTGTTATATTTCAAGTTCTTATTATAATTGAATGGTTTAAAAGATGAGTAAATGGAATGTTATTTTTGAAAGAAATTGTAAGATATGTATTTGTTTTATGGTAAGTGACCCTTGAACCCTTGCTTTGAAATCCTTTCAGTTTCATTGTGCATTAGTGCTTATATTATGTTTAATTAATGAAATTATGAAGAGGAGTAATGATGGATTCAATGTGTGAATTACTTTTCATTCCATGTCTTATGTTGTTTTGAGCATGTGTACTCTTGTGTCAATTTGGACGTTTTGTCCATCATTTGTCTTGGTGGCCAAGACTATTTTTTTTGCCTTTGTGGTTTTGTTTTGAGTGGTGAATCAAATCCTAGGTCTTAGGTCTCTCTTAGCTTCTTCTTCTTGTTGTCCTTGACATTATCTTTTTAGCACTTTTCAAATGGAGCCAATCTAAGTCCAGATGTGAAGCTATGGCTTCTGGAGTTGTTGATCAATGTTCCTTGTACCTTTTTGAGCAGAGGCCAATTCAATCATGACATATTATATTCATGGTCATTGGGGAAGTTTAACTCTTCATGTTATTCATAATCGAAGATTTATCTTGTCTTCATAATCTACTAGGTACTTGTTGAAGTTCGTGCTTGGGTTTTTATGTTTCCTATTGCACTGGCCCACCCTTGTGAGGTGTAGTGTGGTTTGTGAGCATTCCTTGCTCAAGGGTGATGTTGCCTTTTCTTTTGGGAGTGACTTAGTCCTTTGATGAGTCTAGATTCTCCTTTTTGGATGTTTCCTTGGGTGCATCTCTATATTCTTTTCTCTCTTGAGAGAATAGGCTACTGTGGTTATGCCACTAGCATTGTTTGTGTTCTCTAGTAAGTATGTTGATGGTTGGTGGAATTGTGAGTTCCCTAACACATCATGGACTGATTTAGTGTAAAGGTTGAGAGAGAGACTTCCTCTCAGTCCTATTACTCTATAGTATCCTTCTCCCTAAGCTTATATCTTCATGTAGATTGTCTCAGTCAAGTCTTCTCGTGGACTATTGACTTGAGGCTGGAAATTGAGTTTAGTGGTAGGTTGTGTGTGGTGTTCCTAGCATGGTGCTATAGGGACATGGTATTGTTGGACACATGTTACCATCATATGAGTTGGTATGTGTTGTGGTATCCACAACACACACCCCATTCCTCACTAGGAATGGGGACCCCCTACTTTCTTCCGACTCTCGCACTCATAGTTTGAGAATTCGAAGAAGGAGAAAGTCTCCGTTAAATTATTTTTTGGAAAACACAAAGAAAATTTTTTTAAAAAAAATTATTGCGTAGGTGCGCATATTGACGCGCGCATCCTTCGTAAAAACAAGGAAGGAAAGGGGGTTATAAAAACCCCTCCTTCCCCCTTGTTATTGTCATTCTTCATTTTTTCTTAAGAGCTAAGAGAGGAAGGTCAGAAAACCTTCCCCCCCTTCTCTCCATTGGCATGCTGCTATGCAGACCACTTGAGGCTGCGCACACGCCCTTTTGGATGTACGGCCACTGTGCATGCCTCTTGGGGCTGCGTTCATGCCAAGCCGCCATGCACCCTTTTGGATGCATGGCACCTGTGGCCACTGCGCGTGCACTGCGCTGCTGTGCGCCCTTTTGGGAGCTCGATGTGTGTGGTCGTCGCATGCACCTCTTGAGGCTACACGCACTGCCATCGTGCACCTTTTTTGGATGCGTGACTACTGCGCTCACCTCTTGAAGCTGCCCACGTGTCGTGCTTCTGCATGCCCTTTTGGCCTCTTGGGGCTATGTGCCACCATGTGTGGCCTCTGCAACCGCCCTCCTCATTTGTCTAAATTTCTATTTTTTATTTTTATTTTTAATTTTTTTATATATGATCTCTAAAAACAAAAAAATAAAAAATAAAAAAACAATATTTTTAAAAAATGTTTTTAAAAAAAATTAAAAAATAGTAAAAATAAATAAAAAAAATAAAAAAGGAAGTAAAGCAAATAAAAAATACCATTTTTTCTTGTAATGTTTTATATGTATCCAGTGATTAATCATTTTTCTTTTCTTTGTGATGTACAGGTAATATAATCAAATGGCATCCACATCCAGATCAATAGCGAAGCCAGTTGTGTACAAGTTCCAAGGCATAACCCATAAGTCATGACTGTACAATGGACACTCTGAGATCAAAGACACAGAACTTGGACACACGGACTTGGGAGAATTTGTGAGGGTTTGTAACAACCCAACTGAAAGATCTTCTTTGAGATCTGCCTTAATCCGGTCTGGATTGGTAAATGTAGCATCACATCCTAGGATTGTTCAGTCAGTTGAATTGATTTTGACCTTATCTCGACATTTTGTTCCCGAGGAAAGGGTGGTAAAGAGCATCACTGGGGAGATGGTCTTAGATCTATGACCTGATAATATTGAGAGAGTTTTTCACTTACCTAGAGCTGATCAATTTATCAGACTTTCATAAGAAGTAGCTAAGAGCTGGCATAAGGATCATCACTAGGAGGCCATGGACATCATATATTCCTCGCACTTCATTGAGAAGCCACCTCGGGAAAAGACAATCAGCAAAGTAGATATGGCACGAGGATACATGAAGGATGAGATTAGATATTCAATCATTCTTCTGAGCAGAGTTATGGGATTGCCTACAGTAGGTCATCTCACTCCATTCATGGTTAACTTCATTGAAACTATCAGACACACAAAAAATGCCACTGGATTGGGCCACCACAGTTAGTGAGAATGTGTGTGATCAGTTGCAGATAGTAAAGGACAGGAAGATGTTTTATATGACTTCTTATGCAATATATCTACTTGCAGCAAGAGCCACCGACTATCCCAGGTTGTACAAAAGGGGTAGTATGTAGGATCCTAATGCATGGCCGTATATAGTTTATCCTCAGCTAGTTAAGAAGAAGCTCTCACCACAAAGCAAAGAGTATAGGATTGTGAATGATGCTTTTATCTTTGCCATCATTTGATTCATCGAAGGGGATTATGGAAAGAGATTGTTTGATGAGGCCAAGGTACAGATCATAGCTCTCAGTGCATATTTTATCTAGTTCTAGACATTCACATACATTCAGGTTGGTGGTGCATCTATTCATCCAAAGAAGCTCTCAACGTACCCCAGTGACAAGTGGGTTCTAATGGAAATTTCTCGGTAGATTGAGTCAGCATATGAAAGGATTAAGAAACAATGAAGACCTTGTTGGGATTGGCCATTTGTAATAGGAGCATACCAAGTAAAGAGGAAGCAAGATATCCCAAATTTTGAGTGGGAATGGGAGAACTATCCCCTTGAAGAATATAACTCTTCCCAACCATTCTTTGACAATGTTGGTAAAGTGGAAAATCTGGCAGGAAAAGAGTTCTACCACGAGGATGCCATTGAAGATCATTGGATGAATGCCACAAATGACTATGATGTTCGTATTAGGGACTATTGTAGAATGAATTTATATTTAGCAGAGAAGGCTCTCCATTTGACCATCCCGGATGAGATAAGGCTACAAGATTCGCAAGAGCTATTGGATCCCTTATTTAGTATAGATAAGGTTGGCTACAAGATTCGCAAGAGCTACTGGAGCCCATTCTAAATAAAAAAGTTGTTAGAAAGAAAGGGGATAATATTAATCATCGAGAAAAACATGTCATTAGAATGACAAAGAGTTGGGTCAAGAAACCCTTTCCACTTGATCTGATTCTGGACAGAGTGATATTCCATGCACATGATCACCCAGAAAGGGTAAAGGGGAGGAAGGTCATAGTTCCTATCTTTGCACTCCAGTCTCCTATCAGGCCAGAAATGGTCTACCATCTTGATCTTCCAGTGAGATATTAACATACTTCAAAGAAGAAGAAAGAAAAGAGGAAGAGAGCCTCTCCTCAGAGGATCCAGATAGAGCATGTTGAAGAATAGGCTCCTATGCAGCAACATGAATATACTTCCCAAGACCCCTGAGATCCTGCAATTTCTTATATCCAGGTTGATTTTCCATTACCTTTTATTTTCTCAAGCCAACAAAAAGAAGGAGAGATTCTAAACACATCCATTCATCTGATGCATGAAGAACCTGCTTCTCCTATGGTTCCACAGAAGAAAAGGAGGGTTAAGGTTAGAATGAACAAGAGGCAGAGAGTTCGTAAAAGATTAGTGCCTAATCCATATGTTCCTAAAACTATTCCCGAGGAAGAATTAGATGAGGATGAAACAGAGTCAAATGGGGAGGAAGAACAAGTTCCTTTACAAGGGAGAACTCAGTTTTCCAAAGCCACAGAATTGGAAAGAAAGAAGAATGTCACAAATACCCCACCACCCACCCAAGCTGAAATGGTAGAGCTCTCTTCATCAAAAAATGAAGTACAACGATGGTTGAATGAGCAAAGAGAGCTAGGTGATGATATTCTCTCCATTCCAGATTTTGATTTCATGCCAATGGGTATAGAATTGGTTGGAGATAAGATTAGAGATACTCCTACAAGTGAATCTCAATAGCAAGATTGGACGTAGATGCCACCTGAGACAAAAGGTCCTCATCCAATGTCTAAATCTTCACCTCAAGCTATTATGGTAGATAAGGTTTCAGTGACACCTCCACCTATGAGTTCAGAGGAACATGTTCAGAAAGGATCATCATTACAAGGAAAACCAGAACCAAGGACTACTAATCAGCAAAAAAAAGAGGTACAGGTAATGGAATGTATACAATAGCCTTCTAAGGAAGTTGAGAATCAAACTATGGGATCTAAAAAAATTGAGACTACAAAAGAAGAACCCTCGCAAAAGTAAACTCCAAGCAGAAGCAACGGAGGGAAGGAGGTAGTTTAACACATCCCTTCATCATCCAGAGCTAAGTTTGAAGAAAGACATATCCTGAGATGGTTCCAGAAGGAAATAATGAGGAGTGATAAGCATCAATTCCTTGCTTCAGAGGATGATATTTGTGACATTGTAGAGATTTTGAACAAGCCAGACTCTCCATTACAGGATGCAACACCATTTGAATTCATTACCACTACTCAGAATCAGGACTTATTTGCACAAGTGGATCATCCCCTAAAAGGTGCAAATGAAGAAGTGGTAAGCATTGAGGACTATGAAGTAAATGATATCACGTTAGCGAAAACTACACGGGATACTTCTCGACAAATGATGAATATGGGAGTCCAAGAGGTTCTTAACCACATGGAACATGATGAGATTGAAATCTGAGCACTTCAAAGGAAAGTTGAGATCTTGAAAGGATATCTAGCTGAAGTTATTGGTCCTCTTGATTGTGAATGCCCCGAGGAGACTTTGACTACCATTCTTAAAGAAGGGGCAGGTGTATGGATCAATCCATTTTTGAGAGCTTGTTAGGATTGGCGAGACAACCTTGAGGATAGGGGTATCACTATAATTATAGGAAATCTAAAATTATTGCATGCTACACAAGACAATGTTGATAAGATCGTGGCAATTTTAAGTCAGGACTTCAGCATTATGGATTAGGTATGGGTTTGAAGCAAGGATTTGAAAATTCTACAGGCTATAAAAGGACAAAGGTATCGCATTCTGATTGATGTATATATTGGAAAAGAGCTAGACATGATAGATGATTAGATAGAAAAGATTGTAGAAGGAAATAAAGTGATGGAAACATTGCATGATGAGATACATAGGCTCAAGGACCAAGCTCAAGAGCGAATCTTGGAAGTAGAAAAGTTATATAGTGATGCATGCTTGGATATTTTTGAAGATGAAGAATGAGAGAAGCTTTTACCAGTTGAGGTAGTTGTAAAAAACTTTAGAAAGACTTTAGAGGAAGCATCCAGTGATGAAGACATCAGACAAGCCTTCAGGACAGAAGAAGCATTGTTAGAGTTTGATACCAAACTTAGGGATTTTATAGAGACTCGAATTGAGGTGGACAACTACAAACAGAAGGTCAAAGATAAGTATGAGGTTTTTGAACTTCCCGATGCTGCTAAGATTACTAAGATCATAGAGAAATTCAAGGGAAAATATCAAAACATATCTTTAGGATGGTTCACAAGTCGACAGCTGCGCAGGTCTGCAGCTCTGCATTTTCACGTAGCTCCGCAATTCAGAGGTGCACCAACAATTGACTACCAGTTTCAAAAATAGCACTTTCCATGCATTGGAAATGCATTTTGATGGCAACTTAACTCTGACACACATCAAGTGAAGGGCTAGCTTCTATTTTTGGTGTGTCCATACACTTCTACTTTGACTGATGGCTTCCTCCTACTTTCTCTCTCATGCTTTCATTGTTTTTGACATGTAAAGGGCTCATGCATCGAATTAATGAATAAAATATGGATGGAGTCCCTCTAAGAACCAGTTAGATTAAAAGCTTGTATATATTTAGTTTATTTTTAATGTTTTAAAAGCATTTTATAGCATTAAGGTATCTCTCACTCTCAACACAAATTGAGGAGATGATTTCTTATAAATACCCCATTGTAAAATGTGTAAAGGGTCGCCATTATTATGCAATAAAATTATGCTTTTAGTGCTAGCATTTGGAGTGTAGTTATTCTTGCCTGAATGTGTCATTGTTTTGTGGATTTTATTCATAAGATTTTGATAGAGCCAAAGGTTTATTGCATTGTTTTTGGTTGTGCGATCTTTCAGTTGTGGTGTTTGCTAGAGATATATGAATTTCGCTGATGTAACGAGCTTGAGAAGAGATCACCCGATTGTCTCTACATAGCTTCTTGTCTCACATGAGTGCACTTTTCATGGCCTTGTGATTTGATGAAGAGTGAAACATCATTTGATTTGCTATAGATTCTCACCAATGATTGCATCAGTGGATTCTAGGAAGCACTGCTCCTGCTTTCATTGGTTTCCTACCGATTTCTTCAAATGTTTAACTCGCAGTGTGTTGTGTTCTATAGCTTATGTCCATTTAGGAATGTCAATTTCAAGTTATTTGATTTCATGTTATTTTCTTTCAATTTCATTATTTGCTTTGCTAACCCCCCCTATCAGAGTAGGACATCATACTAGTTGCATTGTTAGAGTTGCATTCATTAAAAAATAGAAAATACAAAAATATTATTCTTTTGGTGTGATATTTTGAGACAACGAATAGATTTTACTTGATTCCAAGGTAAAAGAGTTTTTGGAACCTGCAAAGGCCTCCTTTTGAAAATTCACATTTATCTTCTATTGAGTGGATTATGGTACGTTGCAAGACAAACAGTGAACCTTCGAGTGGATCCTTTAAAAGATTTGATTTTCAAAAGAGGAATTACACTATGGATTCCTGCCATTGACCTTGTGCAAAACGAATGCCCAATAGAAGTGGCGCTAGAAGGAGGGCCCAAAACAAAGAACCTACTCTTGGAAACAAGAAAGATTTGATCAAATTTCAAAAATTTTGCACCCTTCGAATAATCTACACTATGTAAAAGGTTAAGAAATCACTTTTGAAATTTTCAAAAATTTAGGTCCGTAGGTTCATAGGTCCGCAGCTCCGTAGATCCACAGGTCCGTAGCTCTGCAGAACTCTGTGGTCTATAAATTTAGAATAGTGAGGAAGTGTACTTTCTTAGAGGTGCGCTTTTCCTAGAATTGATACAAGCTGGAAGATATTGATCCTAGATCCCCATTCCAACGAGCATTAAGATCTTCACCAACTGCCCAAGAATTTCTAGAGCTTACTCATTTTCGTAAGCCATGTAATGACAGAGGAATATGCTAAATTCAACCACTTCCATTCGACATTTCATCATCTTCTTCTACTCCACCACCCATTCAACCACTAGGTGGACATCCATATATTCTGACACTCCCATCACCTTTCCACTTGCCTTTAGGTCCAAAAAATACTTCGATGGCCTTTTTTGCAAATGCAGTTGATTCACCCCTTAGCATGAGAGGTTCCCTCCATGAACTCCCTAAGAATCCTGAGAAATTTTGTCCAAGGTTTATTTATGGGGAAACAAGAACTGCCGAAGATCATGTCAAGATTTTTAAGGAAATTTGAAATCGGAAGCAAATTGTGAATGAAGATGTGGTTCTTTGTTTATTCCCCTACTCTTTGGGGGAAATTGCCTTCAATTGGTACATAAACCTACCACCAAGATGCATTGGAGACTAGGAAACTTTCAAAAAATCATTTTTGGGACAATTCAAAACATTCATCAATCTAGCAATGATACATCAACAATTCATATCAATAAAAAGCGATCCAGCTGAAATAGTCTCATGCTTCAATCATCGCTTTCATATGGCCTACCACAAGTCGGAAACATTGTACACAATTCCAGTTGAAGCTTCCATCCAAGTTTATTTGAATGCCATGGATCCTCTTACTGTGATTTTTCTAAGAAGACTTCTTGCAGCAAATATTGACACATTGAACAAAGTCTTTGCAGAAGCAATCACGTTCACAAAGCAAGCTAATCCTAATGGAGGGGGAATGATGCTTCCTACACAAACAGTTCCTACCATGCCAATGGTTCCTATGGGAGCACCCACTATACCTAGTCAGTTCATACATATGAACCCAGTTCTATTACAATAGGTACCTACTCCACAAACTCAAGCAATAACATATCCAGGGTATGAGCCCCCGAAAATAGCCTTCTTTGAACAAAAGGCGATGGTTCCTATGGAAGCAGATAATAATCTCCTTTCAAAAGTTGGCCAGCTGAAGAAAACCATGTTGGAAATGAACAACAAATTGACTCATCTTAGATTGTCTAACGGACAAAATAACAACTTCCAGAGAAACAATGTCGACCCCTACAACAACAATTTTGGTCAAAATTACAATAGGAACTTCAACAATAATGGTAACAACAATGCAAGAAACAACGGAGGAGGAAATAACTTCAATCCTCCTGATTGCAACAATGGCTTCCAAAGACAAAACTTACAATGGAACATTAGACCAAATAATGGAAGCATTCTTGCCGATAACAACAACATTTAGTATGCCAACATTAATCAATATGATGATACCCAAAATATGCCTAGTAATGATGGTGCATACTACAACGGTAATCAAGATGTAAATCAAAAGCTGTCAATGAATGATAATCTACCTCCTGTTCAATTCAACGTAATGCTATTAGAATCTTATTATTCTACCCAGAATGTACATTTGGAACAACAAGAAAATGAAGAATTCTTGTTCCACTTTAGTCAAGAACCTAATCTTCAACATGATGAGATGTTTTCCTTTCGAAATGATAATCGAAAGACATATAATCTCATAAACAAAAAGGATCCCTTGACTGATGGAATTCCTCCTAGTTTGCAACCAACCCCACCTGATCCTAGAGCAAGCAACAATCCACCACCGGTAAGGCCAGCCAAAGGAGGACCATAGTACCAAAATAAATTAAACATATTGACAATACTGAGGAACCTTGCTTGGTCTACTAAAAAATATAATGTGGTTGAAGACCTAAGGAAAACAAAAGCCAATATGTCCATGTTCGACATGTTGCAGAATTGTCCACAACAAAGAGAAGGACTCATGAAGAAATTGGATAATACAAAGGCTTCCCATAATATGAATAATGTCCCCCAAAAGACGGCACCACAACAAGTAAATACTACAAAAGCGATGCCTACTATTTTGAAGGACAAAGTCGAGGTACCCCCATTTTTGCTGAGCGTAAGGATATATGGAAAGAATCTACAAAATTATCTTATTGATTCGGGAGCTTCTTGTAATGTGATGCCATTATCAATAGCTCAAAGACTAGGAGTTAATCCTCAACCCTCTAACTGAGTGGTAATATAGTTGGATAAAACAGAGGTAAAAGTCATTGGAGTATTGAAAGATGGGCAGATACAGTTAAAAGTTGATCCTTGGATCCAATATATTTTTGACATACATGTGGTTGACATCCCAGAAACATATGGATTACTCCTAAGCAGAGAATGGACAAAATGTCTTAGAGGATGGTTCTCCACGGATTTCACTCAATTATGGTTACCATGGAAAGGTCTAAACAATCAAATCAAGATAGATGTCGAGCCCAATATGAAAACAATGATCACAGATTACAACGCCTCGAATGAGGTAGCATTCATACAATCTAATTTGGGTTTATACAAAGTAATGGCATTGGACATGGTTCCTAACAAGACATCTCAAGACCAAAATGAAGAACCTAAGGTGTTGATACCTAAAAATGAGACCGTGACACAATTCATAGAAAGTATTTTGACTAATCTGCAGTGTTGAGGAGAGGAAGCTAACCCCAATATCCTCCTCCTTCCAAGATTTTTCCGATTGCACAAAGTTAGTCATTCAGAGTTCGAATGTTCAACATGCCAAGAAGCAGTAGCAAAAGTTTTGACATAAATAATGGGAAACAAAAGTACGAAGACCTCAAGCGATGAAGTTACCCAAAGTCTAAATTCAGTGAATCCATCCAACCTTGTTAAGCAAGTTGAAGAGGAAAGTGAAGATTTAAATGTATCATACAGTGATACCTCTTTAGATGGTGCAAGTTTATCTTCTCCTCCTCCTAGGATGATTAAAGTTTAGAGAAGAAGACGATATGTTAAAGGTAAAGGATGGATCTCAATAGTCATTCGTTCGAAACCTAAGGTTGAACAAATCATTAAGTTAATAGAGGAAATTTAGGAGGAGCAAGAAAAACACACTATTCCTCTATCCATTCGGTATGAAGAAGGTTCATCAAGCCCTACATGAGAAAAGTTACAATGGGTGCCCAAGAAATAGTCATTCAAAGCTCAAGAAAAAGAAAAGTTAAGGACCAATCAACATAAAGTCAGAAAACCCAAGGAAAATGTAGCTTGGACACTCTACTTCGATGGTTCTAGATGCAAATCAGGAGCTGGTGCAGGTATTGAACTAATCAACACAAAAGGTAGGTCTTTCTATGCCACATATCAATTGTAATTTAGATGTACTAATAATGGCATAGAATATGAAGCCTTGATTCAAGGACTTCTCATTGCATTGGAAAAAGGAGTCACTAATCTTATAAATGAAGGGGATTCTCAATTGGTGATAAGACAAATAAAATCCATATAATCATGCAACGAAAAAAGATTAATCACTTATAGAAAAAGGGTATGGGATATAATGGATGATTTTGAAGCTCTGAACATCAAATCCATTCCAAGAAGAAAAAATGTGGTAGCAGACGCCCTTGTAATTTCAGCTAGCGCTTTACAACTAGTAGAAAGAACAAAGTTGAAAAGATTCTCAATTGAATTAGTTGCCATTCCTACCATTCCTGACAATATCACAAACTTTAAAGTCTTTCAAGATGATCAACATATACTGGAGTTTATTATGTGCAGTCACCATTTCCAAGGACAAGAGATTGATGATACACCTAAAGACAAGCTCTAAGATGATGAGCTTGAGGATGATGATGGAATCCTTAATTTGAAAACCAACAACATTTTGAAAGGGATGGTTGAACTTGAATGCATCTTTGACCGTGACAAATTAGCACTCCATAGAAGGAAAACTCAAGAGAAAGGAATCAAAGAAAGTGACTTGTACAATTTAGGCACTGATGAGGAACCAAAAATGGTGCAAATAGGGAAAGCATGCAACCAAAAGGAATGGGATGACAGGCTCAAGTTGCTCATCGAGTATAAAGATGTCATTGCTTGGAGCTATGAAGAATTAAAAACTTATGATCCTGAGATTATCACACATGACATCCTGTTGAAACCAGATGCTAAAACTTTCTAGCAAAGACAATGACCAATAAATCTGATAATCAAACCAATGATTATTAAAGAAGTCAAAAAATACTGGATGCTAAGATCATATTCAATATTCGTCATTCCACCTGGGTAGTAAATTTGGTCCTTGTACGGAAAAAGACTGGAGAGTTTCGCCTTTGTGTTGACTTCTGTAACTTGAACTTGGCATCTCAGAAGGATAACTACCCTCTACCCTCATTAGATGAAGTGTTGCAAATCATTGATGGTTCAAAGATGATGTCATTTCTGCATGGTTACTTGGGATATAACCAAGTGATGGTTGATGAAGAAGATAGTCTAAAGACTGCTTTCACAACCAAGTGGGGAAAATTTGCCTACAAAAGGATGCCTTTCAGGTTGATTAATGTGGGAGCTACATTTCAACGAGCAATGGATGAAGCTTTCAAAGGATTGATAAAAAAATGTATAGTCATCTACATGGATGACTTGACTATCTTTTCAAAAGATCAAACTACTCATATTGCTGATCTGAGGCAGGTATTCAATAGATGTTGTAGGTACGACATATCTCTCAATCCCAAGAAATGTTCATTCAGTGTTACTAAAGGAAAGCTCCTGGGACATGTCATTTTAGAAGTTGGAATTTCCATTGATCCAGATAGAGTTGAGTCTATTTTGAAGTTAGCACCTCCTCATAGCCAGAAGGAATTAAAATATTTTTTTGGAAAGATAAACTTTGTACACAAATTCATAAGTGGTTTCGTAGAAATAGTGTGCCCCCTCAATGATTTACTCAAAAAAGGGGCTAAAATAGAATGGGTACCAGAGATAAAGAAATCCTTCCAAGATATTAAGGTTGCCATCTCCACAGCCCCAATTTTGGTAAGTCTAGATTATAGGTTACCCTTCAAGATCTATTCCTTTGCTTCTGAACATTCTTGCACAGGGATCTTGACACAAAAAAGAGAAAAGGAGGATGAATGACCCATTGCTTTCATGAGTTCTCCTCTAAAGAATGCTGAGTTAAAATATTCAAATCTTGATAAACAGTCCTTTGCATTAATCACGACAGTAAAGAAGTTTCGTCAATAAATACTCAGAAGTAAGGTGTATGCAATTGTACCTGACCCAACAGTAAAAATGCTTTTGATATAGAATGAACTTGGCGAAAGAAGAGGAAAGTGGATGGCAATACTTCAAGAATTCGATCTAGAGATTTAACCTATGCGATTAGTCAGAGGCCAAGCATTATCCAAAATGATCACTGTCAACCAAGAAGGAAGTCAAAAGGAATTCAAATTTGATTATGAAACTGATGAAGATGATCAGAAAATGATGGTTGTATTACAAGTTGATATCAATCAAGGTGTGGTGATAGATGTGTGGTACTAGGATATTGTCTATTATCTCCTACAAGATCGATGCCCCAAATGGATGAACAGTTCACAATGTAGGGGACTTAAGATGAAATGTGAGTCTTAAAAATTACTTGGTAACAAGTTTTATAAAAGGAACTACAAAGGGATTTATTTGAAATGCTTAGGACAGGAAGAAGCTAAGGATGTCCTTGAAAATTTTCATGATAAGTATGGTACGGGACATGGTTCAACAGAAGCAACAGCTCACATGATTTTAAGATCAGGTTATTTCTGGCACTCCATATTCAAAGATACATTTCAACATGTGTGTTCTTGTCATACATGCAAAACTAGTGCTAACAAAGAGAGACACCCAGCAATGCGACTATAATTGGTATACGAGGTATGCCCTTTCACAAAGTGGGGACTAGATTTCATTGGCCCAGTAAATCCACCATCATCAACTGGACATGCATTTATCCGTATAGCTATAGATTACTACACATGGTGGATGGAGGTAGAGACTTTCAGAAATTACACTGCTAAGGTGGTGATAGACTTTTTGGAAGAACATATTGTTACCAGATTTAGAATGTTGTTTGCTATTGTATGTGACAATGGATCTACATTTGCATCTGCATTTTTGACACAATGGGCATTTGAAAACAAATTCATCATCAGATTCTTTTCAAATTACTACCCGCAAGGAAATGGGGTAGCGGAGTCTACAAACAAAAATTTGATCACTGTAATAAAATGATTGCTGAAGGAGAACCCTAGGGATTGGCATACACAATTGAAATACACCTTGTGGATGGATCGAGTCAAAGTGAAAAGGGCCTTGGGTACTTCTCCCTATTTACTTTTTTATGGGCAAGAACCATTATTCCCACTCAATCTCAAGATTCTTGTTTGAAAACTCATGAGTGGGTATGCTGATGACACTAGCAAAGTACAAATTTGATTGATGAATCTTCTGGAAATGGAGGATAAATGAACAACTGCATTAGAACACATGGCTAAACATCAAGCCATTGTCAAGAGATGGTTCGACAAGAGGGCCACGATAAAATTCTTCAGAATTTCTGACCTAGTCCTACTTTGGGATAAGGCGAGAGAAAAGCTAGGAAGCCATACTAAGTTTCAACGCTTGTGGATAGGCCCATATCAGATTACAAAAATTCTTGAAGAAAACACATTTAGGCTAAGTTCCTTACAGGGGGAGTTTCTACCTTTTCTCGTAAATGGGCAATTTTTGAAACATTATTTTGAAGCCTAAAAAAAAATTAAAAGAAATTTTTTTAAAAAAAATTAGTTAAGTTTCATTTCCATATGTAGATTAAATTTTCATTTCGGCAAGAGTGTTTAATTCTGCAAGTGTGTTTCCTTTTTTTTCAAGTTGTGTGTTTGCTTTCAGTTGCATGTTTTCTTTTAAAGTCAGGTCTGTCCTAGGGGGTAAGGTGTACTAGGGAATTTTTCTCAAGATCTCACTAACCACTCTTTGGTCCTGATTTTAGGAGGAGGTATTTCTTTGTCAAAACATTTGGACGATTATGTGTTTTATAACAACCAAGAAACAAACATCTCTTATGGAATTAAAGGGACTTTCAGTCTAGAAATTAGAAGCCTAGACTAACAAGCTCTCAAAAATTTGCAAATTTAAAGATTTGATGGTGTTAGGTGTTATTCAATTTCAAGTTCAAGATGACGAGAGATGATCCAAATTCTGACAGGTTCAAATAGGAGGGGTCTCCTCGGGGGGTTGCTAAGATCATTGTTTGGCATAAGAGTTTCTTAAAAAGTTCTAAAAGAGGAACACGAGGGATGTTCATAAGAGATCGAATCCAAGAAATGACACTGATGTTCTAACTGCATAGTCTAAGCATAGTCAAGATACATAATTTTAAAAAAAAAGAAAAAAGGACAGTGTTAAGTCTGAAGGATTTTAAAGATCTGAAATGGCTAAAGATACATTGCAAAATAAAGTGTCTTGTATTCAAAAGTATTGTTTCATCAAAAGTAACGTGTTGAATGATATAGAGAAATTATGTAAAAGGCCAAAAATTAAAAGAACATGACATCCTGCCAAGAGCCCTTGAACTGATTCTCTCATTTGGTCAAGCAATTGATTGATAAAAAGCCTTCATGACGATTCCAAATGAATGAGTTGGGAGGAGTGGAAGATTGTTTCAAGTTGTCAGAAAACTCTTATTGACTGAAGCCTGACACATCAAAAGGAATGAATACACAATGCACACATTGAACTAGAAGGTTTCGAGTTTTGAGATTTAGACTAAGAAGTCATCCAAAAGACGCTTGGAATGTTCAAAGCCTGGTTCGTGTTTGACACACATCAGAGAAATGTTTTCTGATGAAGAAATGACTTGGTCATTTCTTGCCTTTTTTCAGAGCTATTTGTTGTGGTATCCACAACACACGCCCCATTCCTCACTAGGAATGAGAACCCCCTACTTTCTTTCGACTCCCAGACTCATAGTTTGGGAATTGGAAGAAGGAGAAACTATCCGTTAAATTATTTTTTGCAAAACACAAAAAAAAAAATTTCAAAAAAAAAAATATTAAAAAAATAAAAATAAAAATAAAATTCTCGCATGTGCGCATATCAAGGTGTGCGCGCTTTGTAAAAAAAAGGAAGGAAAGGGGGTTATAAAAACCCCTCCTTCCCCCTTGTTATTGTCATTCTTCATTTTTTCTTAAGAGCTAAGAGAGGAAGGTGAGAAAACCTTCCCCCCCTCTCCATTCACATGTCGTTGTGCGCACCTCTTGAGACTGCGCACATCGTGTCGCCCTGCACCCTATAGGACGCACGGTGCATGCGATTGCTGCGCGCGCCTTTTGGGGCTATGCACACCGTGCTGCCATGTGAACTTTCAGATGTCTGGCATGTGTGGCCGCTGCGTGCGCGCTGTGCCACTACGAGTCCTTTTGGGGTACAATGCATGTGACCATTGCATGTGCCTCTAGAAGCTGCGCGTATGCCGTGCCACCGCACACCTTTTTTGAATGTGTGGCGCATGCAGCTGCCATGCATAGCGCACCACCGCACGCCCTTTTGTACATGTGGTTGATGTGCACGCCTCTTGGGGCTACAAGCACACCACACTGCCATGTGCCCTTTTGGACGTGCGGCATACGCGGCCACTGCGCGCGCCTCTTGGGGCAATGCACTGCCGTGCGTGGCCTCCGTCACCACCCTCCTCATTTGTCTAAATTTCTATTTTTTATTTTTTTATTTATGATCTCTAAAAACCAAATATATATATATATATATATTTAAAAATTAAAAAATTATAAAAAAGTAAAAATAAATAAACAAAATAAAAAAGGAAGTAAAGTAAATAAAAAATATCATTTTTTTGGAATGTTTTATATGTATCCAGTGATTAATTATTTTTCTTTTCTTTGTGATATATAGGTAATATAATCAAATGGCATCCACATCTAGATGAACAGTGAAGCCAATTATGTACAAGTTCCAAGGTGTAACCCCTAAGTCACGACTGCACAATGAACACTCTGAGATCAAAGACACAGAAACTTGGACACACAGACTTGGGAGAATTTTTGAGGGTTTGTAACAAGCCAACTGAAAGATCTTCTTTGAGATCTACCTTAATCCAGTCTAGATTGGTAAATGTAGCATCACATCTTAGGACTGTTCAGTCAACTGAATTGATTTTGACATTATCTTGACATTTTGTTCCCGAGGAAAGGGTGGTAAAGAGTGTCACTAGGGAGGTGGTCTTAGATCTACGACCTGATAATATTGAGAGAGTTTTCACTTACTTAGAGCTGATCAGTTTATCAGACTTTCACATGAAGTAGCTGAGAGGTGGCATAAGGATCATCACCAAGAGGCCATGGACATCATATATTCCTCATACTTCATTGAGAAGCCAT
Organism: Cupressus sempervirens; assembly: GCA_028749045.1. Classification (NCBI taxonomy): domain Eukaryota; kingdom Viridiplantae; phylum Streptophyta; class Pinopsida; order Cupressales; family Cupressaceae; genus Cupressus; species Cupressus sempervirens. Next base: position 69,857,679 of record CM053790.1, on the reverse strand, counting down.
CTCGAAGAAAGACAATCAACAAAGTAGATATGGCATGAGGATACATGAAGGATGACATTATATATTCAATCATTCTTCTGAGCAGAGTTATGGGATTGCCTGCAGTCATGGTTAACTTCATTGAAACTATCAGACACGCAAAAATGCCACTAGATTGGGCCACTACACTTAGTGAGAACGTGTGTGATCAGTTGTAGACAGTAAAGGATAAGAAGAAGTTTTATATGACTTCTTATGTGATATATCTACTTGCAACAAAAGCCACCGACTATCTTGATTGTACAAAAGGGGCAGTATGCAGGATCCTAATGCATGGTCATATATAATTTATCCTTAGCTAGTTAAGAATAAGCTCTCGTTGCAAAGCAAAGAGTACAAGATTGTGAATGATGCCTTTATCTTTGCCATCACTTGATTCATCAAAGGCGATTATGGAAAGAGATTTTCTGATGAGGCCAAGGCATGGATCACAGCTCTTTGTGCATATTTTATCCAGTTTCAGACATTCACATACATCCGGGTATGTGGTCCATCTATTCTAATGACAAGTTGGTTCTAATGGAAATTTCTCGGTAGATTGAGTCAGCATATGAAACAATTAAGAAACAATGAAGACCATGATGGGATTGGCCATTTGTAATAGGAGCATACTAGGTAAAGAGAAAGTAGGATATCCTGACTTTCGAGTGGGAATGTGAGAACTATCCCCTCGAAGAATATAACTCTCCTTGGCCATTCTTTGGCAATGTTGGTAAAGTGGAAAATCTGGCAAGAAAAGAGTTCTACCATGAGGATGCCATTGAAGATCATTGGATGAATGCCTCAAATGACTATGATGTCCGTATTAGGGACTATTATATAATGACTTTATATTTAGTAGAAAAGGCTCTCCATTTGACCATCCTGGATGAGATAAGGCTACAATATTTGCAAGAGCTATTGGATCCCTTGTTCAATACAGATAAGGTTGGCAAGAGGCCCATTCTGAATGCCGAAGTTGATAGGGAGGATGGGGATGATTTTAATCATCGAGCAAGACATATAATCAGAATGACAAAGAGTTGGGTCAAGAAACCCTTTCCACTTGATCCGATTTTGAACACAATGATATTCCATGCACATGCTCACCCAGAAAGGGTAAAGGGGAGGAAGGTCACAGTTCCTATCTTTGCACTGTAGTCTCCTATCAGGCCAAAAATGGTCTACCAGCTTGATCGTCCAATGGGATATTACCATCCTTTAGAGAAGAAGAAATAAAAGAGGAAGAGACCCTCTCCTCAGAGGATCCAGATAGAGAATTTTGAAGAACAGGCTCCTATGCAGTAACATGAATCTACTTCCCAAGACCCCTAAGATCCTACAATTTCTCATATCTAGGTTGAATTTCTGTTACCTCCTATTTTTTCAAGCCAACAAGAAGGAGAGATTCTAGAGACATCCATTCATCCGATGCATGAAGAACCTGCTTCTCTTATGGTTCCACAAAAGCAAAGGAGGGTTAAGGTTAGAATGAACAAGAGGCAGAGAGATTGTAAAAGATTAGTGCCTAATCCATCTATTCCTGAAACCATTCCTAAGGAAGAATCAGATGAGGATGAAATAGAGTCAGATGGGGAGGAAGAACAAGTGCCTTTACAAGGGAGAACTCAGTTTTCCAAAGCCACAAAATTGGAAAGAAAGAAGAATGTCACAAATACCCCACCACCCACCCAAGTTGAAATGGTAGAGCTCTCTTCATCGGAACATGAAGTACAAGGATGGGTGAATGAGAAAAGAGAGCTAGGTGATGATATTCTCTCCATTCTAGATTTTGATTTCATGCCAGTGGGTACAGAATTGGTTGGAGATAAGATTAGTGATACTCCTATAGGTGAATCTCAATAGCAAGATTGGACACAAATGCCACCTGAGACACAAGGTCCTCATCAAATGCCTCCATATTTACCTCAAGCTATTATGGTAGATAAGGTTTCAGTGACACCATGACCTATGAGTTTAGAGGAACATTTTTAGAAAGGATCATCATGATAAGGAGAACCAGAACCAAGGACTACTAATGAGCCACCAAAAGAGGCATAGGTAATGGAATGTATACAATAGCCTTCCCAGGAAGTTGAGAATCAAACTATGGGATCTACTAAAACTAAAACTATAGAAGAAGAACCCTCACAACAAGAAACTCCAAGTAGAACCAATAGAGGGAAGGAGGTAGCTGAACACATCCCTTCATCATCTAAATCTAAGGTTGAAGAAAGACACATCCCGAGATGGTTCTAAAAGGAAATAATGAGGAGTGCTAAGCATCAATTCCTTGCTTCAGAGGATGATATTTGTAACATTGTAGACATTTTGAACAAGCTTGACTCTCCATTACAGGATGCAACACCATTTTCATTCATTACCACCACTCAAAATTAGGACTTATTTGCACAAGTGTCTCATCCCCCAAAAGGTATAGGTGAAGAAGTGGTTAGCCTTCAGGACTATGAAGTAAAGGATATCACGTTAGGGAAACCTGCACAGGATACTTCTCGACAAATGATGACTATAGGAGTTAAAGAGGTTCTTAACCACATGGAATGTGATGAGATTGAAATCTGAGCACTTAGAAGGCAAGTTGAGATCTTGGAAGGATATCTAGCTAAAGTTATTGGTCCTCTTGATTCTGAACACCCCAAGTAGACTTTGAATACCATTCTTAAAGAAGGGGAAGGTGTATGGCTCAATCCATTTTTGAGAGCTTGTCAGGATTGGTGAGACAACCTTGAGGATAGGGGTATCACTATAATTACAGGAAGTCTAAAATTATTGCATGATACAAAAGACAATGTTGATAAGATCGTGGCAATTTTAAGGTAGGACTTCAGCATTATGGATGAGGTACAGGTTTGGAGCAAGGATTTGTAAATTCTATAGGCCATAAAAGGAGAAAGGTACTGCATTCTGATTGATGTATATACTAGTGAAGAGCTAGACATGATAGATGATTGGATAGAAAAGATTGCAGAAGGAAATAAAGTGATGGAAGCATTGCATGATGAGATACATAGGCTTAAGGAACAAGCTTGAGAGTGAATCTTGGAAGCAGAAAAGTTATATAGTGATGCATGATTGGATATTTTATAAGATGAAGAATGAGAGAAGCTTTTACTAGTTGAGGTAGTTGTAGAAAACTTCAGAAAGATATTAGAGGAAGCATCTAGTGATGAAGACATCAGACAAGCCTTCAGGACAGAAGAAGCATTGTTAGAGTTGGATATCAAACTTGGGGATTTTTTAGAAACTTGAATTGAGGTGGAAAACTAGAGACAAATGGTCAAAGATAAGTATGAGGCTTTGGATCTTCCCAATGCTGCTAAGATTACGAAGATTATAGAGAAATTCAAGGGCAAATATCCAAACATATCTTTAGGATGAAGATGAACAAAACCTAGATCCCAAAATTTCAATTTTGACACTTAGAAAATTTTTAAGATTTTTGATTCAATCGAGGTCACAGAGTTCGCAAGTTTGTAGCTTTGCAACTCTGCAGGTCCACAGCTCCGCATTTTCATATAGCTCTACAATTCAGAGGTGCACCGATAGTTGACTGCCAGTTTCAAAAGTAGCACTTTCCATGCATTGGAAATACATTTTGATGGCAAGTTGTGAAGGGCCAACTTCTATTTTTGGTGTCTCCATACACTTCTACTTCGACTGATGGCTTCCTCCTACTTTCTCTCTCACGCTTTCATTGTTTTACACATGTAAAGGGCTCATGCATCCAATTAATGAATAAAATATTGATGGAGTCCCTCTAAGCACCAGTTAGATTACTAGTTTGTATATATTTAGTTTGTTTCTAATGTTTTAAAAGCATTTTATTGCATTAAGATATCTCTCACTCTCAACAAAAATTGAGAAGATGATTTTTTATAAATACCCCATTGTAAAATGTGAAAAGGGCCACCATTATTATGCAATAAGATTATGCTTTTGGTTCTAGCATTTGGAGTGTAGTTATTCTTGCCTGAATGTGTCATTTTTTTGTGGATTTTATTCATAAGATTGTGATTGAGCCAAAGGTTTATTGCATTGTTTATAGTTGTGCGATCTTTTAGTTCTGGTGTTTGCTACAGATATATGAATTCTGTTGAAGTAACGAGGTTGACAAGAGATCACTCGATTGTGTCTACATAGCTTTTTATCTCACATGACCACAGTTTCCATGGCCTTGGGATTTGATGAACAGTGAAACATCATTCGATTTGTTACAGATTCTCACCAATGATTGCATCAGTGGATTCTAGGAAGCGCTGCTCCTGCTTTCATTTGTTTCCTACCAATTTCTTCAAAGCTTTAAGTTGCAGCGTGTTGTGTTCTATAGCTTGTGTCCATTTAGGAATTTCAATTTCAAGTTATTTGATTTCATGTTATTTGCTTTCAGTTTCGTTATTTGCTTTGCTAACCCTCCCTGTCAGAGTAGGACCTCATACTAGTTGCATTGTTAGAGTTGCATTCATTGAAAAATAGAAAATACAAAAATATTATTCTTTTGGTGTGATATTTTGAGACAGCGAACAGATTTTACTTGATTCCAAGGTAAAATATTTTTTCAAACCAACAAAGGCCTCCTCGTGAACATTCACATTTATCTTCTACTAAGCACATTTTGGTACGTTACAAGACAAACACTGAACCTTGGAGTGGATCCTTTAAAAGATTTGATTTTGAAGACAGGAATTACACTATGGATTCCTGCCGTTGACCTCATCCAAAATGAATGCCCAATAGAAGTGTCACTAGAAGGAGGGCACAAAACAAAGAACCTACTATTGGAAACAAGACAGATTTGATCAAATTTCAAAAAATTTGCACCCTTGCAATAATCTACACTACCTAAAAGGTTCAAAAATCACTTCTAAAATTTTTAGAAATTTAGGTCCGTATGTCCGCAGGTCCATAGCTCCGTAGATCTGCAGGTCCGCAGCTCTACACAACTCTATGGTTAGCAAATTTAGAATAGTGAGGAAGTGTACTTCTGGAGAGGTGTGCTTTTCACAGAATTGATACAAGCTAGAAGATATTGATCCTAGATCCCCATTCTAGCGAGCATTAAGATCTTCACCAACTACCCAAGAATTTCTAGAGCTTACTCATTTTCATAAGGCACGTAGTGATAGAGGAATACCCCGAATTCAACCACTTCCATTCGACATTTCATCATCTTCTTCTACTCTACCACCCATTCAACCACCAGGTGGACCTCCATATATTCCAACACTCCCATCACCTTTCCACCTACCTTTAGGTCAAGAAAATTCTCTGATGGCCTTTTTCGCAAATGTAGTTGATTCACCCCTTAGCTTGAGAGGTTCCCTCCATGACCTCCCTAAGAATCTCGAGAAATTTTGTCCAAGTTTTATTTACGGAAGAACCGCCGAAGATCATGTCAAGATTTTTAAGGAAATTTGCAACCGAAAGCAAATTGCCAATGAAGATGTGGTTCTTCATTTATTCCCCTACTCTTTGGGGGAAATTGCCTTCAATTGGTATGTAAACCTACCACCAAGATGCATTGGAGACTGGGACACTTTCAAAAAATCATTTTTGGAACAATTCAAAACATTCATCAATCCAACAGTGATACATCAACAATAAATATCAATAAAAAGGGATCCAACTGAAACAGTCTAACGCTTCAATCATCGCTTTCATATGGCCTACTGCAAGTTGGAAACACTATACACAATTCTAGTTGAAGCTACCATCCAAGTTTATTTCAATGCCATGGATCCTCTTACTGCAATTTTTCTAAGAAGACTTCCTGCAACAAATATTGACACATTGGACAAAGTCTTTGTAGAAGCAATCATGTTCACAAAGAAAGCTGATCCTAATGGAGTGGGAATGATGCTTCCTACACAAATAGTTCCTACCATGCCAAAAGTTCCTATGGGAGCACCCATTGTACCTAATCAGTTCATACCTATGAACCCAGTTCCATTACAACAGGTACCTGCTCCACAAACTCAAGCAATAACATATACAGGGTATGAGCCCCCGAAAATAGCATTCTTTGAACAAAAGATGATGGTTCCTATGGAAGAAAATAATAATCTCCTTTCAAAAGTTGGTTAGATGAAGAAAACCATGTCGCAAATGAAAAAAAAATTGAATTCTCTTAGATTGTCTCAAGGACAAAATAACAACTTCCAGAGAAACAATGCTGGCCCCTACAACAACAATTTTGGTCAGAATTACAATAGGAACTTCAACAATAATGGTAACAACAATGCAGGAAACAACGGGTGAGGAAACAACTTCAATCCTCCTGATCGCAACAATGGCTTCCTAAGACAAAACCAACAATGGTACACTAGACCAAATAACGGAAGCCTTCCTGCCGATAACAACAACATTCAGTATGCTGACATTAATCAGTATGATGATAGCCAAGATATGCCTATTAATGATGGTGCATACTACAATGTTAATCAAGATGTGAATCAAAAGCCACCAATGAATGATAATCTACCTCATGTTTAATTCAGCATAATGCTATTAGAATCTTATGATTCTACCTAGAATGTACAAGTGGAACAATAAGAAAATGAAGAATTCTCATTCCCTTTTAGTCAAGAACCTGATCTTCAACATGATAAGATGTTTTCCTTTCGAAATGATAATTGAAACACATATGATCTTAGAAACAAAAAGGATCCCTTTACTGATGGAATTCCTCCTAATTTGAAACCAACCCCACCTAATCCTAGAGCAAGCAACAATCCACCACCAGTAAGGCCAGCCCAAGGAGGACCATAGTATCAGAATCAAGTAAACATACCGACAATACTGAGGAACCTTTTTTGGTCTACTAAAAAATATAATGCAGTTGAAGACCTGAAGAAAACAAAAGCCAATATGTCCATGTTCGACATGTTGCAGAATTGTCCACAATAAAGAGAAGCACTCATGAAGACACTGGACAATACAAAGGTTTCCCATAATATGAATAATGTCCCCCAAAAGATGGTGCCACAACAAGTAAATACTATAGAAGCGATGCCTACTATGTTCAAGGAAAAAGTCGAGGTACCCCCATTTTTGCTGAGCATAAGGATATATGGAAAGAATCTACACAATTGTCTTATTCATTCAGGAGCATCTTGTAATGTGATGCCATTATCAATAGCTCAAAGGCTAGGAGTTAATCCTCAACCCTCTAACTAAGTGGTATTAAAATTGGCTAAACAGAGGTAAAAGTCATTGGAGTATTGAAAGATGTGTGTATACAGTTAATAGTTGATCCTCAAATCCAAGATATTATTGAAATACATGTGGTTGACATCCTGGAAACATATGGATTACTCCTGAGAAGAGAATGGAAAAAATGTCTTAGAGGATGGTTCTCCACAGATTTCACTCAATTATGGTTACCATGGAAAGGTCTGAACAATCAAATCAAGATAGATGCCGAGCCCAAACTGAAAACAATGATCATAGATTACAATGCCTTGAATGAGGTAGCATTCATAGAATCTAATTTGGGTTCATAAAAAGTAATGGCATTGGACATGGTTCCTAACAAGACATCTCAAGACCAAAATGAAGAACCTAAGGTTTTGATACCTAAAAATGAGACTGTGACACAATTCATAGAAAGTATGGTGACTAATCTACAGTGTTTAGTAGAGGAACCTTACCCCAATATCCTCCTCCTTCTAGGATTTTTCCAGTTGCACAAAGTTAGCCATTCATAGTTCGAATGTTCAACATGCCAAGAAGTAGTAGCAAAAGTTTTGACACAAATAATGGGAAAAAAAAGTATGAAGACCTCAAGCGATGAAGTTACCCAAAGTATAAATTCAGTGAATCCATCCAACCTTGTTAAGCAAGCTAAAGAGGAAAGTGAAGATTTAAATGTATCATACAATAATACCTCTTTAGATGGTGGAGGTTTATCTTCTCCTACTCCTAGGATGATTTAAGTTCAAAGAAGAAGACAATATGTTAAAGGTAAAGGATGGACCTCAATAGTCATTCATCCGAAACCTAAGGTTGAACAAATCATTGAGTTAATAGAGGAAATTCAGGAGGAGCAAGAAAAACACACTCTTCCTCTATCCATGGGGTATGAAGGAGGTTCATCAAGCCCTACACGAGAAAAGTTACAATGGGTGCCCAAGAAACAGTCGTTCAAAGCTCAAGTAAAAGAAAAATTAAGGACGAATAAACATAAAGTCAAAAAACCCAAGGAAAATGCAGTTTGGACACTCTGCTTTGATGGTTCTAGATGCAAATTAGGAGATGGTGTAGGTATTGAACAAAGCAACCCAAAAGGTAGGTCTCTTTCTATGCCGCATATCCACTGCAATTTAGATGTACTAATAATGGCACAAAATATGAAGCCTTGATTCGAGGACTTCTCTTTGCATTGGAAAAAGGAGTCACTGCTCTTATAATTGAAGGGGATTCTCAACTGGTGATAAGACAAGTAAAATCCATATACTCATGCAACAAAAAAAGTCTAATCACTTACAGAAAAAAGGTATGGGATATAATGGATGACTTTGAAGCTCTAAACATCAAATCCATTCCAAGAAGAAAGAATGTGGTAGCAAACGCCCTTGCAATTTCAGCCAGCACTTTACAACTAGTAGAAAGAACAAAGTTGAAAAGATTCTCAATTGAATTAGTTTCCATTCCTACCATTCCTAAAAATATCACAAACTGTCAAGTCTTTCAAGATGATCAAGATATACTCAAGTTTATTATCTGCAGTTTCCATTTCCAAGGAGAAGAGATTGATGATACACTTGAAGAAAAGCTCAAAGATGATGAGCTTGAGGATGATGATGGAATCCTTAATTTGAAAACCAACAACATTACAAAAGGGATGGTTGAAATTGAAGGCATCTTCGACCGTGATGAATCTGCACTCCATAGAAGGGAACTCAAGAGAAAGGAATCAAAGAATGTGACTTGTACAATTTAGACACTAATGAAGAACCAAAAATGGTGCAAATAGGGAAAGCATGCAACCAAAAGGAATGGGATGACATGCTCAAGTTGCCCATCAATTATAAAGATGTCATTGCTTGGAGCTATGAAGAATTAAAAACTTATGATCTTGAGATTATCACACACAACATCCCATTGAAACCAGATGCTAAACCTTTCTGGCAAAGACAGCGACTGGTAAATCTGATAATCGAACCATTGATTATGAAAGAAGTCAAAAAACTATTGGATGCTAAGATCATATTACCTATTCTTCATTCCACCTAGGTAGAAAATTTGGTCCTTGTATGGAAAAAGACTGGAGAGATTTGCCTTTGTGTTGACTTTCATAACTTGAACTTGGCATCTCAGAAGGATAACTACCCTCTACCCTCGTTAGATGAAGTGTTGCAAATCGTTAATGGTTCAAAGATGATGTCATTTTTGGATGGTTACTCTGGATATAACCAAGTGATGGTCGATGAAGAAGATAGTCTAAAGATTGCTTTCACAACCAAGTGGGGAATGTTTGCCTACAGAAGGATGCCTTTTGGGTTGATTAATGCGAGAGCTACATTTTAACGAGCAATGGATGAAGCTTTAAAAGGATTGATAAAGAAATGTATAGTCATCTACATGGATGACTTGACTATCTTTTCAAAAGATCAAACTACTCATATTGCTGATCTAAGGCAGGTATTCAATAGATGTCATAGGTACGACATATCGCTCAATCCCAAGAAATGTTCATTTGGTGTTACTAAAGGAAAGCTCCTGTTACATGTCATTTCAGAAGTTTGAATTTCCATTGATCCAGATAGAGTTGAGTCTATTTTGAAGTTAGCACCTCGTCATAGCCGGAAGGAATTAAAATCTTTTTTTGGAAAGATAAACTTTGTACACAAATTCATAAGTGGTTTTGCAGAAATAGTGCACCCCCTTAATGATTTACTCAAAAAAGGGGCTAAAATGGAATGGGTACCAGAGATAAAGAAATCCTTCCAAGATATTAAGGTTTCCATCTCCACAGCCCCAGTTTTGGTAAGTCCAGATTACGGGTTACCCTTCAAGATCTATTCCTTTACTTCGAAACATTCTTGCGCAGGGATCTTGACACAAAAAAGAGAAAAGGAGGATGAACGACCCATTGCTTTCATGAGTTCTCCTCTAAAGAACACTGAGTTAAAATATTCAAATTTTGATTAATAGTCCTTTGTATTAATCAAGGCAGTAAAGAAGTTTCGTCACTACATACTCAGAAGTAAGGTGTATGCAATTGTACCTAACCCAGCAGTAAAAATGCTTTTGATGCAGAATGAACTTGTCGAAAGAAGAGGAAAGTGGATGGCAATACTTCAAGAATTTTATCTAGAGATTCAACCTATGCGATTATTCAGAGGCCAAGGATTATCCAAAATTGATCGCTAACAACCAAGAAGGAAGTCAAAAGGAATTCAAATTTGATTATGAAATTGATGAAGATCAAAAGAAGATGGTTGTATCAAAAGTTGATATCAATCAAGGTGTGGTGACAGATGTGTGGTACAAGGATATTGTCTATTATCTCCTACAAGATTGATGCCCTAAATGGATGAACAATTCATAACATAGGGGACTTAAGATGAAATACGAGTCTTACAAATTACTTGGTAACAAGTTGTATAAAAGGAACTACGAAAGGGTTTTATTTGAAATGCTTAGGATGGGAAGAAGCTAAGGATGTCCTTGAACATTTTCATGATAAGTATGGTATAGGACATGGTTGAACAGAAGCAACTGCTCACATGATTTTAAGATCAGGTTATTATTGACCCTCGATATTCAAAGATACGTTTGAACATGTGTGTTCCTGTCATACATGCCAAACTAGTGCTAACAAAGAGAGACACCCAGTAATGCCACTGCAACCGGTATATGAGGTGTGCCCTTTCACAAAGTGGGGACTGGATTTCATTGGTCCAGTAAATCCACCATCATCAACTAGACACGCATTTATCCTTATAGCTACAAATTACTGCACACAATGGATGGAGGAAAAGACTTTCAAAAATTGCACTGCTAAGGTGGTGACAGAATTTTTGGAAGAACATATTGTTACCAGATTTGGAATTTTATTTTCTCTTGTATGTGACAATGGATTTGCATTTTCATCTACATTTTTGACACAATGGGCATTTGAAAACAAAGTCATCATCAGAGTTTCTTCAAATTACTACCCAAAAGGAAATGGGGTAGCAGAGCCTACAAAAAAAAATTTGATCACTGTAATAAAATGACATGTGAAGGAGAACCCTAGTGATTTGTATACACGATTGAAATATGCCTTGTGGACAGATCGAGTCAGAGTGAAAAAGGCCTTGGGTACTTCTCCCTATTTACTTGTTTACGGGCAAGAACTGATATTCCCGCTCAATCTCAAGATTCCTATTTTAAAATTCATGAGTGGGTATGTTGATGACACTGACAAAGTACAAATCTGATTGATGAATCTTCTGGAAATGGAGGATAAATTAAAAACTACATTAGAACACATTGCTAAACATCAAGCTATTGTCAAGAGATGGTTTGACAAGAGGGCCACGATAAAATCCTTCAGGATTTCTAGCCTAGTCCTTCTTTGGGATAAGGCAAGAGAAAAGCTGAGAAGCCATACCAAGGTCATAACACAACACACTTCCAACAAAAGTCATAATTTTTTGACATAATGCAGTCATTTATGAGGTTGGGAAGCTTTTTTTTTACTCATGACCTAGAAAAGAGGGGTTTTGATAGGTTTAAAATGGTTAACGTTGACTCTTGCTCCCTGTGATTGCATTTGCAATTTCAAAGGAACCTACACATGAATGTGGAAGTGACCCAATGATCTAGCCGAACAATGAGTATTGATAATGGTTTGAAGGATAGATTGATTATTATCTCCTTGTCATGTGCCATCGCATCCATTCTGGGTATTGCCATACTACATCACTACCTACATATCAATTGTTTGCAAATATGTCTATTTTAGTTGTTTAACAAATATAAGGAAATTATGGTTGTAAAAACTATGGTTAGACTATTGCTAAAAGTTTGTTAAAATGTTCACGTGTTTTAAAATCATTCGGACAATTTTTATTCATATTTTTATTTCTTGAAAAAAGGTTTTCCACTGTTCCTCAACATTAAACCCATAAATGGTTATGTATTCTATCAACTATAAGAACACTTCCTTACATATTCCTTTCTGAAATTTGCCCCAATGAGACCACAACAAGAGCTCAAGCAATGAGCTTGTGAATATGTGAGTTTTCTATTACAAGCTTAGGTTTGCAATGTGTGAACCTATGTTGTTAGGAATTTCCCATGATTATTGCATTTATATCAACCTCTACTATCACAAAATTTGAAGTAAAATACATCTAAAAGAAATAGTATGAGGCCGCATTTGAATGACCCACTAAAATAAATTTGAATAATTTGAAAATGGATGCACTACAAACTAGTTACAAACCTTTTGTGACAATTTATTAGTGTGGATAGCCATCATCATATTCCTAACTTGGTTTTTGTCACCATGAATAGGCCTTCCAGATGAAGTGATAGGGTTGATCTTCTCCTCCCAACAATGAGAAACTCCTCTAATAGCTTAGACCCTCAAACGTTCCTCAAATAGAATTGGATGCCAAACTAAGTGACTAAAAATTAAATCACAGTTATAATACCCTGCTATAGGTGGCAAAAAAATAGGGTGGCAGGCTTTAAAAAATCATAAACCCATAGACCATGATCATTCTCCAATCTGTAATGCCCCGCCAAGGCATCCAAAGAATTTCACTAAGTTTACCAAACATTTTTTTTTTTTTTAAACATGAAAGTAAAACCATTCATAACATTTGCGAAAGCAATAGCAACAATTCAAATGAAAGTAAACATAACATACATAACAAGTTACATTCTTTAGGGATCCCTTAACGTTGAATCACATCTAAATTAACTATTCATCTAACATCACATCCTTATGAAATAAAAATGATACATCCAACATCCTTAAACCATATACAAGTGTCCTTTTTTATAATTACATTTTAGTTTAGCTCAATCATCCACTGTACATGTTACAAGGTATGAAAGGCTTAAAAGAATAAACATCCATGTAAATAAAGTACATCATCCAATATTAATTCATGATGCAATTAAAGTAAATGAAACCACATGGTACATCATCACAAATGATATAAACATCCATCATAAAAGATAACTATATGTCACAAACATAAATAATTAAGTGCATGGTTCCTCCCAATCATTAATAGCATCATTAGACCATCATGGATCCTAGCCATCCCTCCATGTGTAATATTCCTAACATACTACAACATATGCAAAAAGTAATCTAACATGCAAATATAAGTATCAGATAACAATATCTAACATATGCAAATCACCAATATAAGAAACATACCAGTAAATACATCCATCTTAAGCTATATTATCTATCATAATGAACCAAGAATAGAATGAAGATAAATACCAACCAAGAATGCTCCAGCTATGGTGTCTCGATGGATCTCAAATGATAAGAGTGGAAAATACACTACCACCCAACCGCGTGGAACCTAAGTGGTCCACTCCCATCGTGCTGAAGAGATAATCTCAAGTCCCAAACAGGCTATCCAAATCACAAAGCATAAATCTCTATAGTCCAGGAATCCTAAAAGTATACTAACTCAAAGTTTCCATCACACAAAACTGACATCTAATACCTAGAGGCACACAATGACATGTAAGAAACCTACTATGCAAGTGGGAAAGTGTCATCACAATTATCACGTACAAGTTATCCTGGTAGTCAGCTAAACTCGACGGGTCCTTACTGATCTCATGCGGCCACTACTATCCTCTCATACTGACGAGGCATACTATGGAATGCATGGTCACAACCATGCATTCTCACTACTCCCATCCTAGCCTGTACAAGCGCTCAAGGCATGGGCAAGAACATCAAAGCAATTATCTTTTTAGGTTCATTTAATCCCCATTTAATGTGTAAATGTTATCACTTATCAACCAAACTTACAATGAGTTACCCTGGCAGCCACTTAGGGCCCTGGCCTCCATTGCAAGCCACTTCCCGACACTACAAGTAGATTACCTACCCTAAGCTCATGGAATCATAAATCTCAAAATCACAAAAGATAATTCATAATAACATCATCAAATATGCATAAAAGCATCAAATATCCATAAGAATCATCACATCTCCAAGATAAAAATCATCAAATTTCCATGAGCATCTAAAAAGCATCCATAGAAAATCATGACCACAATAGTTCTCTATTGGCAATTGAAGGCATCACTGATAATCATAAGTATCCATTGGTTCTCAATAACCAAAAATATATCTCAAGATAAATCACAATATCTATTGGTTCTCAACAGGCAACTGAGAATATCTCAAAATCATACTGATCGAAGACTCCAAAATGGTTGAGTCAAACATGTCACAACATGACATCATCAAGAAATAAATCAACATTTTAGTCCCATCATGGCAACTAGAAAATAAACCAAGGATAACTGATCGATGACTCAAAAATGATTAGCTCAAGTGTCTCATACACATACATCTCAGCTTTACACATGAAGACTGATGAATAATAACAATCAATAAATAAAAACATTTCATAGAGCATACGATCACATTACCATGGTTGGGCTTATAAAGATCGATACCAAATAAAATCAACATGCCATCACATCTCATAACTCTCGAGCCTCTGGTAACAATCTAGGACTAGTCAACACTAGTCAACCCAAAAACCCAAAACAAGAAGCATATAGAATACATGATGCAAACACATGTTTTGGTTTACTAATTCACATAGTTGTATAATCTGTGGAGTTTCAGTTTTCTGTTTGCAAATATACTTTCAAGTGTCTTAAGTTTCATCATTTGACCTACAAGTCAACCCATTTGTTCCCCGATAGCATTATTCTTCCATTATTAAGAATTACATTCTAAAAATAACTTAAGGATAAATATTCACTAAACTGATCATCATTGACTTTTAATTAAATTGTCTTCTCTATTTAACCATGATCCATATTCTAATTGATTAACCTTTCAACTTTTCTAGGATCATTATTCGTTATATTATAAGAGGACCAATTATCATTTTTCAAATAAGAGATTATAACTTCATTAGAACGATCAATTAATATTGGTTCACAATCCTTGACCTTTTATCATTCTAATAATTCTCAATTATATATTACTAAGTCTTCACCATTAAAATATCTAAAGTTGTTATTCAAGTCATAAGAATAAGATCTATCAACTTGATATCAATATTTCTACAATCTCATTAAAAGAATTATATCAATTAAATCTCTATTACATAACTTAATTATTAATTAAATCCAATTAGCTCTCGTTAATTGATTTAATTAATAATTTCACAACCAAGCCATCAATCTAATGAGTATTAGTTGACTAAAAATAGTTTGTACGTCAAAGTCAACTTCAATCCAATACACAAATAATAATATTTAATAATAATAATATTAACAAGTTATTTTAGAAATCTTATCCATAATGACTACATTCATCTTTCTTAACGATTTCGTATTAATGATAATCATTTCAAGTTAAAACTCTATCACATAATATAATTATATTGACAACTCAATGAATATCAATTGACTAAATCAATTATAATCCAACTCCAAAAATTATTATCTTTTACAAAACTTCAATCAATAAATAATCTCCACTAGATTAACTCTAATCAAATTTGTTGATATCTATTTAAACCATTATTTATTAATGGTTTGCTAGTCCTTACAAACATTAATAAATAATAAACTCCTCAAACTATAAATACTCAATCTATAGAATCTTTCCATAAATTTATTAGTTAATATTTGGCTAACTCTTAACTCCATTAAGGTATTTAGACATATTAACCAATAACATAATAATTTAGTCTTAATCCAATATCATTCAGAGTTTCTAAATTTAAATCAACATAATATAAATTATCATCTTACAATTATTTAATCAATATTACAATCAACCATTAGACTCCATTTTCTAATTGTTCTAATAATATTTTGTCTATATAAATGTTGTTTGAAAAAGATCCCTATCACAAACCAATAAGACTCATTGTAGATTTTAACACGAATAATCTCCAAATTCTTAACATTATCATCTTCATTAAACAACTCTAAAATTGTTTAATATATATTAAATAGTATTCAATACACATTATGAAAAGTCCACTATATAAACTATATTAAAATCTCTTTTCTTTTAATTTTCTCTCATTTAAAAATCCATTTACTTAGATTGACTAATAATTAATTACACTTCTTATACTATTAACTAATCTTAAATAAATTTGATTTAATTAGATTAGATAATAAACCATATAAAACTAATGCATATTAATAAGATTCTAATAAAGGAAGATTGCAATAATATCTTTAATTCATTCCATGCTTTGATATATTATTTTTGTGAAGTTTAAGCATAAAGAACTCTTGGTTATGAGAAATGGAGAAATATCTATCCTTGAATAAAAAAGTCTCAGTACGACGGCCATATCTCCCTAATGAACCATTGGATCAGACTAAAATTGAAATATTTTGGAGAGAGCCAAGTTGCGCCACTTCTGACCGGAGCAATCGAATAAATTCGATCACAATAAAAAGTTATGAATGACTGAGTTTGGGTCTATCCAAGGGGCAGCGATAGGACAATTTGTGATGAATTAAGAATTTCCTCTTACAATAATTGTTCTCTAAATTTAACCATAAAAGGGTTTATTTATACGCATCTAAAAATATAATTGATAGAAAAATTACATCTAATTATTCGAATTTTCACAATAAAATTTTTATTTTAATTCCAAATCTTGTCTTTCTAATTTAATATAAATTTAAACCCAAACCCGATTCATATCTAATTATTTCTCCTTAATTGGATCTAGGGTTTTTCTATTATTTTCTTTGCAACCAATTAAAATATCTAGATTTCAATTCAAATTGTAGATTCAACCACAAAGAGTATTCAGACACATATAACAGACACGATGAAGATAGGAAGAAGAATAGTGCAAAGAGAATATGCAAATGACATGAGTGCACCTAGACACTGATGCTAATCTGCGATGCCTCAGAAGTCTATAGAAAATCCCTTCCTTCTCCATCATTCGTAATTCTTCCAAGATCCAAGCCAACCGAATCCTTCAAGTGACTAGAAGTTCTAGAAGAAGCATGAAAGCATATAGAAGCATATGAGTATGTAAAAATATATGAGCATGTAAGCTTCAACCTTCCATTTTTAGCTTGAAGCTTGTAACTTGTAGCTTGTAGCTTCCATTAAGCTTGTCCAAACATACTAGGAGAGCCTCTATTTAAAGACCTCTAAGATGCATCTAGAGTGTCTCTAGAAACAACTAGAAGATAAGCATGACAACCAAGCATGGGTCTTCTCCAACCTTCTAGATAAGTCTTAAGGTTGTAGACACTATGTGCTCAAATAAAATGCTAACTTCTAAGTGTAGACAACTTGTGCATTCTTAGAGTACAAACCCCTGTGTTGTCTACATGACAACTCTCGAGAATTTTCCAACTCCTATGTGAGAAAATATTAATATAATATTTAATTTACTCTTTCCAATTTAATTAATTAATTTATTAAATCTCATGCACTAACTTTAATAATTCCACTTTTCAATCTTAATATATTTATATTTTAAGCACATGAAATCTAGAATCTTTTAATAATTTTAAATATATTTTCCACTTTTAAATTTCATTTTCCAAAACTTTATTGCTAAAATATTTATTAGCTTTAATAATAATATTATTTAGTCATTTATTTAAAAATGAGCTCCAAATATATTATTATTAAAATAAATATTGTCACATTCCAAATTTAATATTATAACTTTTATTTTCAAATTTAATTATTTTATTTAATTAATTTCCTAATTAATTAAATAAAATAAATATTAAAATATCATATTAATTTTTCATTAAATTAAACCATTAATTAAATCTTTTAATTAGACTTAATTAATAGAAAATACATCAAAGACTCATAAGGTAAAAATACGAAAACCCATCATAGCCAAAATACATACAAAATCAAACCAAGGGTTTAAATCACGAATTATGTCATCTGACATATTCGAAGGGTACTCAACTTAGATACTTGTCCTAATTTTCCAATTAGGACAAATGGCTTAAAGGGTTTGGATTTGGACTTGAGAACTTATCTCCCCTCTCTTATTATTGAGATAATGTGATAGGGTACACTCATCCTAACAATTCAGGAAAGTCGATACCCGGTACCTGCAACCTACATAAAAACTATGTATGTACAAGCACAATATACTAATCTAAACAGGCAATGGTAGGAAGTGGTGCATCATGTACATCTCGACTAGCATGTGACTACGACTCTCTTCCTTAACCACATCAGAAACGCCATACAAAAGCAAACATGCACACCATACACATGCAAGTATACGGTAAGTATCCATAAGAAAACACATATGATAATAAATCATCTTACTAATCATCATCAATAATTGCAAACACTAAGAATAATCATCATACATACATGAAATGTAGAGTCTAAGTAATCTCATCACATAATAAATTGAATCCATAGCACAATATCTGATAATCTCAAAAGAATGCTACTAACCAACAACATAAAACTAGCTCTAAAAGAGTTCAGCAATGATAACAAAATGCGAACCAAGGGCAAGCACTACACAATCCACATTGTGAACACCTGTGGGCACACCCTAATGGTTAGATGTCACTTTATGAAGCAAAAAATAACCTATACTTACAGTGAATCAACCAAATAGCCTCATGCCATGCTACAATAACTCTTATGGCCTATGCTGATGTGTTTGGCTTATTCAGTAAATCAAACACTACAAAGAACTTAAGGAAATCACTTGCAAATGAGGCTCTAGTAGTTAACCTTGGAAATATTACCCATAATCATCATTTCTTGCCTAGTGGTCTCAAATGAAGGGGCACAACCTCCTCTTGGAAGGGTATAGCTAGGAAAAACTAACCAAAAAACTCATGAGTAGTAGTGTGATTGATGAGTAGCCCATAAAATAGATAATTTAGAGAGCTCACAAAAAAGGCACGCTTGAAAACACAAGGATTAAACTCCTGCTCACTTCAGTCTCCCATGCGAAAACAAAATGAACACTGCCCCATCCTTTTTTAATATCACATCATATGTTTGGAAGGTCAAAATTTTGACTATCAATTTAACCATGGTAAAAATTTTGATGATATCAGGCCCATTTTGAAAAAAAAAATGAATTTAACAACTCAAATAGGCCTTTGGTCAAAAAATTTGGTCAAAAATGGGGCCTAATGTACCAGTGATCTCCAGCCCAACAACCAAGCCCACCTAAAACCATTACCGAAGAGGATGAATTATCACAAGAAAAGAAGGAATCTTCTGTTTCAAATGGAGATCTTGTATGTTCCAAACATGATACTATTGATTCAATGATCAATATAGAACTTAAAATTCCTATAATAGAGAAAAATATAGGTAGATGGCATAGCTCATTTGAATCTGCAAAAGGGGATCATTCAGATAACAATTTGCAAGGAAATCCATCAGTTCCTAGCTGTATGGCTTCCATTAAGTCATTGAAGGCAAAGCTTCATGCTCAAGCTTCTCCAAGGATGAGTCCAAATGTTCAAGAGAAGACCATTGGTATGCTAAGAAGACACTCTCTTCCATCATCACCCAATTTGAAGCAGTCTTCAGTATCTCCAAGAACTCACAGAGTGCTGCCACAAGTTCAAGCAAGGAGTAGAAGTGAGTATTCTCTTAGTGTTGGTCGGAAGTTAACCTTATTATTGAGATTATATCCATAGTTTCTTATTTTTAGCCCATTTGGGTTTAAGTTTTAACTTGTCATTCACTTGGTTTTAATATGGCAAGTACTTTGCAGACTAAAAATGTTTCTTTATGATTGTAGAAAAGACAATTCATGTTCAGGCTAACTAGTAGAGGTGATAAGTATTGAGCCTATCTTGATATTTAGTGCATTTACAGCATCCATGAGTGTCTTTTTGTGTGGTTTACAAGTTTAGAGTGTATTGTGCTTTATATGCCTTGAAATGTCAAGGAATCCTTGAGCTCAAAATCCAGCTATAATGTATATAGAAAGCAGCCCCTATGACATATTTATGATGTTTGCTTTCTGAAATACATTCTTTATGGGTTTACATTCTGAAATAAAAGAAAATCTTTTGTTACAATGTGTTAAAATCCCAAAAGCTCTCAGCAATAGTTAATAATCTTCAGAATACATTTCTTAAATCTCAAACATTTCTCTATCCCCATGCTAAATCTATTAGAATTATATGCAGGAAAATAAAAAAACAATATATCATTAAAAATGTGAAAAGAAGGAACATTTTTCTGTCGAGACTACCAACAGTCACTAGGAGATGATGAGAGGAAGCATGACGGGTGTAAGACCAAAGACAATCTGCTACATTGGCCCTGAAGTATTAAATATGATGTTTTTTTTTGTTCTATAATATCATGAAATTCACAAGGAAGAAGTGCAAATAAACACAAACACTTGATTCAATCACATCTAGCCCTAGTAAATCCTAAAAGCCACCATGGAGATGAAGCACCAAGTGAAGTGTGGACTCCTATTGAATATTATAATCTACAAGGGTATGCCCATCTTCAAGATGCTTACCAACAAAAATGAGTCTCTATTGATCTGGCGAGATGCCCTCTTTGTCTTGAATCTTGGCCTTCATGTTATCAATGGTGTCAAAGCTCTCAACTTCATTTTTATGTTCTTTCCTATCAAAGTCTTGACAAAAATTTGCATGCCACCTCTAAGATGAAGGGTTGACTCCTTTTGGATGTTATAATCTACCAATGTCCGACCATCTTCAAGTTGTTTTCAAGCAAAAATGAGTCTCTGCCAATCTAGGGGAATGCCCTCTTTGTCTTGAATCTTGGCCTTCACATTGTTAATGGTGTCGGAGATTTCTACTTCAAGTGTAATGGTCTTTCCATTGAGATTTTTAACAAAGATTTGCATGCCACCCCTGAGATGAAGTACCAAGTGAAGGGTGGATTCCTTTTGCATGTTATAATTCGCTAGGGTTCACCCATCCTCGAGTTGTTTCCCAGCAAAGATAAGCCTTTTTTGGTCCAAAAGAATCCCTTACTTGTCCTAGATCTTATGTTTTACATTTTCAATGGTGTCTGAGCTCTCAACCTTGAAAGTAGTGGTCTTTCTTGTGAGGGTCTTAAAAAAAATCTGCATGTTGAAACTGAAGAGGAATAATAAAAAACCTATAGAGAGAGCTTCTTTGAACAACAAAAGAACCATGAAAGAGTCTCTTGGGGTAAAATGCAGACAAGAGGATGGAGTGTATTATAGGGAGTAGTCACAAGGAACTACGGGATCAACCAATTGGGCCCCCGCACAAATGGGAAGTTTAAATGTTTGTTTTTTTGTTATAACATAATGCGATTTTTTGAAGTTGGTCGAAATGAAAACATAAGTTGGTCAAAATTTCAACCAACATGGGAATGAAAACAAGAAAAAAAGAAGGAATCATGGCTTTGGTAAAATAAATTGGTAGAAAAGCAAGTTCAAATGTACTAGTGTAAGCTATTTCATAGATATTTTTCAAAAAAAATTTGATCTAAGTTACTAATTTTTCTAAACTATCAAAGTTAGTTGATATTTAATTGATAATGAACCTATGATGAGTTAAACTCATATTTGAAAGTTTTAATTATTAAAATATGTATTAAAATTATAGTCGTTTCAAAGCTTGCTCTGAGCAGCACATTTTGGCAGTTTTTATTTTATAGTAGGAGATGATTTATCTGTAATTATGGGTGTCGAAAGAGGGAAAAAAAAATTAAAAGAAAAAAGGGACCAAAAAATGTAATTTTGTATTTTCGCTATGAACGTAATGTTCATAGCGAACATATTACTTATGTTCGCTATGAACATATGTTCATAGTGAACATGTGGCCAAAAAAATTTTGGGAGCCAAATTTTGAAATTGATATGTTTGTACTATAAATTTCAAAAAATTTATACAAAATATTTGTACAAACATTTAAAAAAATAAAAAATGCTGACATCAGCTTTAGACAGGTCAGCTTAAAAATAGTGAAGTTGTACTATAAATTTCTTAAAGCGACATTTTTATATAGTTATTGCACAAAATTTATGTTAAGTCAAGGAGTAAATGTTTATTTTTTTTATGATTTTATAATGGAAAACAAGAAAGGAAGGAAAAAAAATATGGAAGGAAGAGATCTGATGAAGCAGAACAAAGAAAACTTCAAAAGACTATGGCACATTATCATCGAATTAAACAAGGTATGTAATATATATATATTTATTTATGATTTTGAATTTAATTAAGTTTCAATCTTATTTTTTATCTAATTTGATTTATTTATAAATTTGTTGTAGCCAATCAACAAGGTGAAGGAAATGTTAAAGAAGGCTCGACAGAAGGAGAAGAAGTGGAGATGGAAGAGAGGTCAGGAACACTCCCTACAGAATCTTAAACAATGAACCTATTTCTAAGAGGTCTCATTTTGCGGATTTGACTTCCATGGAATTGCGACCCAACTTTGTGCATTCATATTTGTAGCAAATACTATGGAAAATTTGTTTTTTCATAACTTCTTTTAATGCATCACTTTTTTTCTCTATTAATAAAAAAGGAAGGGCACTCATATTTATGTGGTCTCCATTGATATTTGATTCAATAAAAAAATTTAGTGCATGATTGGATTCATGAATGTTGTTGCAAATTTTGGCAATTTTATCATTGGCACACCTTCTATCAAATATTTTCCATAGTATCTATGTTACATTCTTTCTTATATGTGCATATAATCAAACAAATGTACTATTGGGAGATCCTTGTAGTATGAAAACCTACTAAATTGACTAGGATAACTTTTTATTCCTCTAAGAAGTTGGTCATTGATGCCTTGACAACCTTCACAAGCATCAATTACATCATTACTAAACAAAAGACAATATCAAAATATAAATTTCAAACAAAAATCATCAAATGAAAAGGCATTACCTCAACAATTTAGTCTATTGTAATCCAACTTCCATAGACAAGGTGTCATTCTACATGGCCTTGATGTTGTCTCTGCTTTCCCATAAAAAAGATATTTTTTTAGTAATTTTATACTTATGATTATTGTGGAGAAATTGACTAAACTCATCGAACACCTACTTTCCTAAACTTCTTGACTAATGAGATTGCCTCTTTGGACCACAAACTAGACATGTAAATTTCTCCTTTGTTTGAGGACATAAAAGGTCATGTATAATTATCATGCCAAACTTAAACATACAACAATAATGTGTAAGCACTATAAAAAACCAAAAATATGTGACCTTAACAATTTAACATACTACAAAACTGAGTTGGCATAGGAGCATTACGTATTGTCTATACAAGCATTGCATGGAATTGAAATTTTCTTTGTCATATTAGTCTAGAGATGTCATACATAGTGATGACATTCCATAACTTTAAAAACTCATCAATAATGGGCTCAATATGCATGTTTGTATCTTTAAATTGGTACTTACCGAGTTGAATGAATAGAAACATTACATAATTATTATGACCATTTTGATGTGGTGTTTATAAATTAATTTTGATAACTATTAAATGAAAATACCTAGTACAATCATTGACAACATTATTTAGTCCCTCTTTATCGACATCCAAGGAAGAATGTTATTGTTAATAACAAAATCATGCCACACTGAGTAAACAAATCTCATATATCTAAATGAATTGACACTATCTACTACCAATGAAACCTTCAAATTATGATGTTATTCTTTAAATACTAGTCAACTATCTTCTATGTCCTTCAATACAAAGCCATATGCAAGAATTCACATAATGTCATCTTGACATCTATTGCATGTATGGTAATCCATAAATTATGTCAAGCTAGTGCAATTGAATAAATGTTCAAAATTTGAAATAATCAGAATGTACTAAAGAACCTTATGAGGCACCCTTTTTGTTATTTGATCTAACCAATATCTACTAATATGACAATCAGGGCACTCTATTGAAAATTCATGTTCTTTATGATATAGAATATGATCGTTGGGACATGCATGTATTGTCTACTACTTCACGGAAATTTGATTCATAATAGTAGATAATTCTCAATACAAATGAGGCCGAATGTTTGATGGTGGTAACAAAAAATTACTTATCTAATAGCGATGGTATGCTAACATTGAATATGAAAGAAATGGTATACCTTAGCATACATGACATTTATACATTGGATAAAACTCTTCCTCAATTCATATAACTCTTAGCAAGATGTCCAATTTCTATACATACAAAACATCTCTTTGTAGTGTATATCTTCCTCGTGATTTTTTATGCAATTTTCTCCAATGTTCCCATACTCACCACAATAGTGACATCTGCACCATGTGTTGTAATCCCAACCAAATATAGCTTTGACAATTTGTTCTATTGGGTTCCAATTGTTGATCTTGCATTCTGAATATGTATGCCCTTGTTTGTTGCAATTCAAACAATTCCCTTCAAACTTAGATTTCTCTGTGTGTTCACTTTCTCTATGTCTTGGCTTGTTACAACTCTAACACTTTCCATTAAATCTTAGTTTTCCATTGTTCTAACACTTTTTTGATGTATGCTTTATATTTACACAATGATTACAAGTAGGTATTTTATTCTTTTGACCTCCTTGTTGAAATGATTCACCTTCTTCTATGTATCCTAATCTAACTTTGTCTTTGTGTCTAAATTGAGTTTTCTTTACCAATTGATTTATGCTATTCATAAACTTCAAGTTCACCAATAACATTATAGCAGTGAGAAGAGTTGTTTGGGAGCCTTGGTATAGGGGCTCATATGCTTTCTCAAGTATAGGTATATCAAGACCATCTTCATCTCATTATCAAATATGCTAGTACCATCTTCTTCAATCATGTCCTCTAGCATATTATCAATTACTCCAATATCATCTTTAATTGTGTTTGTTGTCATATGATCATCGTCTTCCATGGAAAACTTATCCTTGAGTTGGATATTCACACCTCCATATTCTTCTAGTTGGAAATCCACATTCACCAATCAACAAAAATCATACCCCCCTTCAACGTGACCATGTTTCCTACAATGACTTTGAGCTTTTGTGATTAGAATTCTTCAATTATTTAAGCCCTTACACTTTTTTCAAGGACAATTGTATTTATCAAATTTTCTTCGGAACTGAGACTACAATCTAGCAATAGTCTCATTATTTTTTTCTGGGTTCATATTGGTAGGCATGATCTTTCTTCAAAAGGAAATATTTGAGCTTTTAATATACAAAATATAAACATACAAGCATTAGTAGTATCTTACATATATAATCAAAAATAATAAAATATTACAAGATTTACATATACATAGACATATCATGGTCACATGATTTGGCCAACCAATTCACACATTCTTTCACAAATCATCTTCATTTCCCCTTTATTTATGAAAATCACTTTTCCGTAATTTCCAGAGCTTACACATTTGTACATCTAGTTTTAGAAAACTCCTTATAGTGATATGTTCTAGTGTTTATGTAGTCCCTTGAGCTCTCCTCTTTTAGGCGTTATTAATCAACCATGTGTCTACATGTATCCCTTAGAATGACTACTATAGATATTTCTTATAGCAAAACCATTTTTATTCAAATTATGATACCAGTATTGACATCTAGTGGATAGTCTTTATCTTCTAAGCACATGGAATCCCCAAGCTCATTTACTCCCACACACTAACCTAGGGCTTTCTCTAGCAATGACTTCTTGTAATAGTTTGCTAACATTGGCCTTTACTCTTAACACCTGTTATCTTAATCCACACCTAGTTGCTTTGTTTTCACTCTATTTTCCTATTCGTGCATGATTACTAGTTACTAGTAGTTGCACATAAAATAGTATACCAACCTTCAACTAAGATTCATCTTGTCCACATCAACACCACCTACACAGTAAAATGATATAATCAATGTGTGGTGATAGTGTAAGATTTGATGAAAGATCAACCCCACAACTCCCAAGAATCACCTACATGCAAATACCTATCACAAAAGAGAAAAGAAAAAAGCTATGGAGGCTTGAATAGTCATATCTACAGATGGGACATTCTTGATGAGCAAAAAGAGAAATTGTTATTATCAACAATAAATTATTTTAATTAAAAAGAGAGATCATAAGGAGATCAAAAACCTAAAAAGGTCTAACCTAGGTTGCATAATAATAATTAATAAAAGAATTGATTATTATATAGCTAAAGTTTAGCTTATGTAGAATAGAATTAATTAGAAAATTTCTAATTACTCTAAGATCCCCTTTAAGATAAACTTAAGGAGTAGCTAAAAACGTAAAAACTACTACAAAAAGTAGATTTGGGTCTCGACAAACAAAGGCATGATGAGGTACCAAGCACAACCAAATTTCTAAAAAGAGAAGAAATAGAGAAAACCACATGGGAAAAAACTTACTCCAAAAAGAGATAGAAAAAATATTGAAAGAAACTAGTGAAGGACTAAACTAGGGGATGCCCTAGAAGATAGGAACCAAAGATGATCATGAAGAATGTCACTGAAGCATGTAGAAACTACAATCTCTCGCAAAAGTAACTATTGATCTAAAGAACCTGTACTAAAATAGAACCTAACTAGGTAGAGAATACTATAATTTGCATCGAATCAGGAGGCACACAAAGGAAAACAATTGGACTCAAAAATATAGATGACATAAAATACCAAAGCATAAAGAGTTGATAAATCAAACAAAGGAAGCATGAGAAACAACATAAGAACACCCCTAATGCACACAAGGGCGAGGTGACAAGCAATTGAAAAAGTGGGCCAAAAGAGCTACAAGTCAAGGAACTAGGATCAGAATGCACAAAAGAGTACACGTGTGTGTATTGAGGTGATCAATCTTAGACACATCATGAGGATAATGTCACAAAAGGAGCACTCAATGCACAAAGGAATGTGGAAAACAAATGCAAAACATCAAAACCCCTGTGGCACTTTAATAAGAGTAATGCAAGTAAAATAAGGCACAAGATATGGTGAATCTCAAGAATACAATAAATTTCATAAGTGTCCTCAGATGAAACTACTTGAATTATAAGGAAAAATAAGGCAAAACAACTAAAATAAAAATACAAATGGAATATGACACTTTATCTCAGTGCATTTGCAAGAATACATACAAATGATGTCTAAATAGACTAGAAGAGACATAAGACTAATACAATAGATAGTACAAATCATGACAAATCATCTGAAGCAATAAAATTTATCCCCATATCTAAAACAACCAAGATATCCACTACAATGAAAAAATGCAAAAGACCAAGTAGAATATTCCTAGAGTGGAATTTAAGACAACAACTAGCATGATTGATTAGAGCTTAGAAAGACCTTTCCAACGATATAAAAAATTGCTAAATTGGGTATAGAAAGCTCAAGATTTGTCTTCCAAAGTTTAAAATTATACCCCTAACTTTGACAATAGAAAAATACATCAAAAATGGATCAAAACTGAAAATAACTATACCACTATGATGGCTTTGGAACCATCTTTTTGACGATATCTTGTTTGCGGAAAATAGAGTTCATATGCCTAAAATATGAGAAAAAATGTGAAGTTAGGTCCAAATAGTGCCCGAGGAGGTGATATGAATGTTGATGCAATGCTCATGTGGTACTGATGTCAG
The DNA here is from genome assembly GCA_028749045.1 of Cupressus sempervirens. Taxonomy (NCBI): domain Eukaryota; kingdom Viridiplantae; phylum Streptophyta; class Pinopsida; order Cupressales; family Cupressaceae; genus Cupressus; species Cupressus sempervirens. The sequence goes on along the minus strand of CM053790.1, from coordinate 69,829,851 downwards.
CAAGTGACAAGCCCAAATTTGACAAGTAAATAATCGTAAAGGTGAAAAAAGCTTGAGAAACACCCCTACTAGAAAAAAATTATAGCTGCCAAAAACAAGGCAGAGATATCAGAAAAACATTGTCATTAGTAAAAGAGACACTGCTAGAGAAAAAATTTGGTGGCCAAACAAGGGCATGCCACGTGTCAATTTTCACCACGTGAGAAAAAATTCAAAACCACTATGGGGGGGCATAAAAAATTGTAGCAACCATTCCAAGCAAATAACAAAAAAATGTAGGCACCAAACATGACAAAAATAGAGGGCATAAGTGGCGCTAAAGTTTTTACACACCACCAATAAATCTTTATTCTGTAACATAGAGCTAGGTCTATGCCCTAACTAGATGTTTGGATCTCACAAACAAGGTGGGGCCACATGTTCATTAAATAAAAATTGCAAGACTTGGTTGGAATTATGCTCCACTCACCAATAATTATTGTTTGCCCAAAAACCAAAGTGTTGGTCAAATTTGGGCTAGAGTGCATGTATGATGTGTTTATGCTAATGTTGGAGAATGAGCACAAAATAAGGCAACATGGGAAGAAGGAAGAAACTCCACTATGCAGATCACAAAAGACCTCAAAGATCTCCAACAAAATCTGCACTCCCAGGGTCCCTGCCACCGCTCTCCCAGTGGTGGTCATGGTGGTTGGAGGTGCCGCTCCGCTTCCCCACCACATGGTGGTTCTGGCTGGTCCCCGGCTCCCCCCCCTGGACAGGCTTCTGGCTGGTCTCTGGCTCCTCCCCCTAGACGGGTGCACTGTGGCAAGTTTCCTCGGCTAGCCTTGGCAATTTCTCCTCCGCGGCCAGATAAGAAGGATGCGGAGACTACGACTACCCCAGACCCTGCTGATGCTGCTGACGGCTAGACTATTCCCAGTCTGCCTCATAATCCCACTGATGCGTGGGGATTTCCTTATAAAGATGATCCTCCTCCCTCTACTGGTACTGTCTTGGCAGCTTAAAAGTGTTTTTTTTTAATGAATAGTTTTTAGTTTTTGGCTGAGGCCATGTTGCTTATTCCGGCTTCAGCCGTTTGAGCTCATTTGAAGGGTGATCCTATATCCCCCAGCCCCTTTTTTGCGAATTGTAATCTTAGTAAATTTTATTAATTGAAAAGGACTATTCATCAAAAATATGCGCCTCTATGGTAGAGGATGCCACCAAAACTTCCTCCAGCTGATATGCCAAAAATCATTGGGTTGCATGAGCTAGATAAGATCCAACCAAAATGCATGAGGGGGGAAATGCAATTCGTTCATATACCAGTAGATAGAGAAAAAATTCAAACTTCCTTAAAATGTGTCATTTCATATATGATCTAGAGAAAATAAATAGTCCCATGTGCTTGAAATCTTGTACGGTGTGTGGTAAAGTGAACCATAGAGGTGACATGGTGTAGACAATGCTTCTAGAGGTATGAAATTGTTGTAGTCAATGATGGCACTGACTTTGGATTGAGTGTGGGAAATTGTGGATGGAGAAAACTTTAAAACGTCTTTAACCTCATCCACTGCGCAACAAAAATGCTCACCAAAAGAGACACCACTATGAGTTCTAATTAGAACTGGCATGGAGTAGTCCATACATGGGGTCATTGTGATCAGTAGATGTGTGAGACCCCAAATGCAAAATGGCCATAGTTGAGAAGACACAGTCGTGGAGCCCAAAAAGAGAAACTCCCAAAAAATAATCATGCCAATCAATGCCATGTCAGCCCAAAAATGGTGTGAGTCTCCCAAAATTGCATGTAGATTACAAGAACTAATTTCAACCTTACTAATCCAGACCATAGGGATGATTTGAAGAAAAATGCCACAGACATGTGTGAGAGGAATCTAAGGCTAGTGTGGATCCTACCCCCAAAAAAATGCATGGACTGATGGTGCAGGGCAGGTGGCCCCTAAAACAATTTTGTTCCCACTTCAAGGGTGCACCCAAAAAGATCAGGACCTAGATATGGAGCATGATTACAAGGCTATGCCTATAGAGGTCTTGTGTGTACTCCAAGTTTTTTTTTTAAAACAAAAATAAATCCTCACAATAGCAAAAAACCTCATTGGGCATGGGCTCAATAAAGAAGGCCACCAATGCATAGGTACCCAAAGCCAGGCGCTTCCAAACACTCGATGAATAATTTTGCAAAAAAAATAGTTTTCAAATAAGTTATTTGACAAAAAAATATAAAAATATCACTTTTTTGGGATGCATGCCTAGGTCAATATGACTTGGGTGCAAGAAAAATTTGCCTCAGATTTTAGTAGCATCCAAATCGAATGTATTTAATATGGAAATGGGGATTTTTGAGCTTTGAAAGCTCATAATGTCCATTTGGGCTCATAGTTCTTTAAAAGATACACCCCCCCCCCCCACCCGCCAAAAGAAAAGAAAAAAGAAAAAAATCTAATACAAAAATCCTCTAAAAGCCCCAAATCTGAAAATCGCTACCAAATCTCTCACAAACAAAATAGGGGCATGAAGATCTGGAGCTCTAATACCATGTAAAATTTGATGAAAGATCAACCACATAGCTCCCAAGAATCACCTACATGCAAACACCTATCACAGAAACAAGAAGCAAATGCTATGGAGGGTTGAATAGCCAGATCCATAGATGAGACATTCTTGATGAACAAAAGGAGAAATTGCTATTATCAACAATGAATTATTTTAATTAGAAAGAGAGATCATCATTATAAAGGAGATCAAAACACTAAAAAGGTCTAATCTAGGTTGCATAATAATAATTAATAAAAATTATTATTATTATATGCCTAAAGTTTAGCTTAAGTAGACTAGAGTTAATTAAAAATATCTAATTACTCTAACTAATATCACTTCTATCTATTTGTTTTTTTGTCCCATTATAAGGGTGTCTTTATTAAAATGGTTAAAAAAATGAATAAGTAAGAAGGAAAGAAAGAGGAATGAAATGGTAAGCATGATACAACTAGCACATGGTTATTTTGGGTTTGACTTCAGATATATTCACAAGGTGTACGAACCATGTAGTGCAAGAGTATCTTGACCATATGCATTGAATTTTAAGTCATTTTAGTATATTTTAAGTCATCATAGGATTAGTGAAATAGTTATTTCAATTTCATATAATTGTGTGTTCAATAAAGGTCATTTGGACCAAGGTTACATTTCAGTCAAAGTTTGTCAAATTGAGTCAAAGATCCTAAAGGTGTAAAATGAAATGCAAGGCCATAGATGGATTAAAAGGAAGGTGTTCTCATTTATTGTGTGGCATAATGTTTTCTTATAATGATCATTGTTAAAAGATGGTGGTTATATGTTATTGTATATTATCCATGTGGTCATGTCGGTTCGTGATACTATTTATATAAATCTTCATACAAATTCAAGTAACCATTTCATTTGGACAATACTTAAAAGTTTGAATATCCTTGTTGATATATAAGAATAAATCAAGGTGATATATTAAGAAAATATTATCTACCCTTTGATATAATGATATACTTCTTGAAGATTCCAATCGAATATAAGTAATATTTTACTGCAAATTTAGAAAACATAAATTCCAACTACTGAGTAGAGTAAGGGTTTGATATCACATGCACTTAATCAAAAAACATGTATAATATCATTGATCTCATATTGGCTTTGACAAGTGAGTTTCAACACACTTAATCCATTTACTTAGTTCATGCCAAAATAGTAATGCATATCGAGTATAACATTTAAGTAATAGACTACACCAAGTTGCAATGAGTGTCAAGTCACTCATATGCCAAGTCGTTCAAGTGGCGAGTAGACAAACCATACCTAGTGATTTAATTGCTAAGTAAATAGTAGATGCCGAGCAGTTTAGGTGCTGAGTTAGAAGCAAAAATCCAATGTATGTCAAGCATTAGTAACTTCATATGATGAGTAACACACGTTGGACATATCTATTTGTAATGGCACAAACAACTACCCAAACCATTTCCAAGCTAACTTATGGAGAGATCTCGATCTTTTGAAGATAAGGATGAATCTATATGTAGATTCCCTATGCAATTACATGCAACCAATCAAAAAATGGGAAGGTTTAAGTTGCAAAATGGATGAATCTCAGTCATAGATTCATACCTAACCCTAAGTGACCAAAGTCTTGTTAAGGGGAATGGAGCCCTAAAATTTATATAAGGAAAAATAGTGTAACAAGGGGTAAATGATTGAATTGGAGAAGTGAAAAAGATAGTTTGCAAAAGCATTCAAGGTGACTTAGTAGCAAGATGCATTGTAGAATTAGTTTGTAAAGAACAGAGGATAAGAGAAGATTACAACATTCATACATCTAATCATATAGGACCAAGAAGGACATTGTGCGGAGTCAATCTTTTATCAGGCAAGCCAATGCCAATCACAAAGATCTATGCTATGACATTTTAATAGGTGATTTCAATTAAATCTCCTAGGCAGAGTAGTCCTAACAGGATATACTAAATCCTTTAACATGGTGGCATTCCAAGTGAATGACCTAAAGTCCTTTAACTAGGCACGCTTCTAATAAGGTGTTAAAATCCTCTAACAAGGTGGGACTTAATAGTCTTTGTAAGCCTTTAATAGGGTAGGCCTTTCACAAGGCAGATCATGTTTCATGGTCAAACCTTTGTAACCTTAATTGGTTACACTTTATTGCTGCATGAGTAAAGATTTGTGGGTGTCATCCCCACCCCAATTTTACCTTCTCACTTGGAGGGTTTCTAGGTAATCATATCTAGTGTTAAGTGTGTACATGTTTTAGATGCATTTTCTTTACATGTTATTTCATTTTATATATTGAATGCATGAGATGTGTGAATGATGCAAATTTTATGTGTTAAAGTTTAAGCTCCTGATTCATCCCCCCACCCAAGAATTTTAGCTTTCCTACTTGTAATTCCAATAATTGGTATCAAAGTTAAGTTCTCAGAAGGAGAAGCTTTGCAACTTAGAGGAAAGATCCTGAAATAGAAGTCTACAAGTTGGGAAAGATCATAGAGAATCAAGGAATTGAGATACAACTCATTCTACATCAACTTGATGAGGCAAGAGAAGATTTACGGAAATCCTCAAAGAGAACGAAAGAGATTGCTATGCAAAGAATGACACACAATACAAAGAGATCGACACAACCAAGCTATTCACAAATGGTGAATCCAACAAATTTGATGCAACAATTACAGATCTTATGGAAAAGAATAGAGAACAAGCTAAGGAGATTAGAAATCTCAAGCTAGAACAATAATCTCAAGCCATGATGCTATGTGAGGTAATTGAACAAAAGTAGAGATCCATAAAAGACAAGGCATGATTAAAGAAGACAAAAGAATTGTAGCAAACAGACTAGAAGAGAACTCAACAGAGCTAACTAGAATCTCCAACATGTAATTGGATACCCTTAGCTAGATGATGAATGCTCATCATGAGCTGAATGTCAAAGACATTGAGATAACCACATTGAAGTTGTAGAATGAACAACTACAGAATGACCTAAAACGAGAAAAAGAAATTGCTGAAAGTTTCAACAAGCCAGATGAAGTCATCAAGTACATTAGGATTAGGCTATGCAAGCACTAAAGAAGGAGAATCATCCAAAGTTGCTAAAGAAAGAAACATCCAAGGTAAGAACTCCAAACCTACTTGTCATTTTTGTGGTAAGAGAGGACATACTATTAATGTGTACAGGAGCAAGAATACAAATCAGAATGTCAAGCCTAAGAACATGACTCACTATCATAAGTGCAACAAGAAAGGCCATCAGGCACATGAATGTAGAACCAGAACCATGCATGCACCAAGATTTGAAGGTTATTGTTACAATTGTCAGAAATATGGACATAGAGCCTTTGAATGTAGATACAAATCCATGTGGTCATCAAACAAGTCAGCAAATGAAAGAAGCTATGGACATTTTTATAATTGGGATTACAACACAAGACAAAGTTGTCATTATTGTCAAGAATATGGACATATTCCTAAGAATTTCATTAGGACACACTCAATCATAACTATAATAGATGGCTAATTCAAACTACATATTTTAGTTGTTTGAAGACTAGTCATATTAGTAAGAATTGTCCAACTAGGTTAAAGGCACCAAGTTGTGAACTCAACAAAGGAAAAGACAAGGTAGATGTTGAACACATCAGAGATGAGATAAACAAGTCATGGAAAAAGAAAATTGATTGCAGTATGTCAAATGGAGTAGGGATCACTTCACCTAATAGGTCAGGTAATCATACCTCATAAAACTAGGCAAACAAAAGGTATGAGGGATTGATATTGAAAGTGTTATATCATACATCAGTTCCAAAAAAAATAGTAATGAAAAGACTACATTAGCATAAATGAAGATGCAAGATGTTGTGGAAAAATCAAGTTAAATATTTAAGTCTTTCATGTTGTTTCCTAGCATGGAAAGTTTTCAATGGATTTCGAGTGGAATATTAGTTGATGTCGAGCTACTAGACTAAATCAGTTGATGTTGAGTCTACAGTAGCTATTGAGTGATGGAAATACTAGTAGATGCGAAGTGGATCTAAAATCATTTTCATGCTGAGTTTATAGTTGTACAAGCAGTATGCATTAAATGCAAGGTTTTGAATGGTATATGGTCATTTTTCACTCACTTTTTTCATCATTTCAAATTTGAGTAAGAGCAAGTAGAGAAAAAGGTGACTCAGAAACTTGTTCACAGTATTCACAAAGATCTCAAAGATGATTTCACACCAGCTCTCCAAGATTTTTAAGGTATTTATCACAAGCTGAGTTACATAGTTTACATTTGCATAAACCCTAGTTTGTCAAATGTCATCTCGTTTGAGGAATGTACAAGGAAAAGATGTTTTCAATGTGAAACAAGTTAGTAATGAGGTTATACAACCCATATTCAAGGCAATCCCTAACATAGTGTACAAACAAAATCCCTCTGGCACACTTTCAATGATCTCGCTCAAAGTTATTATGATTCAAGATGTTAGGAAATGTTACAATTGTAAAATAGGAGGAATAGGAGATACGAAAATTAGAGAAGCTTATGTTAGATTGTGTGAAAATAATATTCTAAAGGAAGAGTTCAAAATAATTTAAAGGAAGGGTTTGACATGTGCCCTATATTTTCCTACTATATTCAAAACTGAATGGATTAAGATCATATTGAGCCAAATACATGATGGATCCTTGTGGCTAGAAGATGGATCAATTTAAATATCAAAGAGAATAATTCATAGGGTAACTAGCTACCCAACCCTAGATTGGCCCAAGACTTTGCAAAGTGACTCCAAAGAGGTAATAGAGAAAAGCATAGGAGCACAATGGAAAAGAAAAGGAATGACAATTGATACTATCACGGATCCACTACTAGACTTTGCTATTAGGGTAATGTTACATAAATTCTATCAATCTAGCAGATTGAATAATGTACCCTATATTGCAGTAGATGTGGGATACAAAATTGTGAGAAAAGATCATACTTATGATCTAGCTGAGCTTAAACTACAATAATTGATGGAAAACCTTGGAGCTATAAGGAAAACAAAAAGTGCACAATGCAAATTTGGTGCAGCACTTGTCTATATATTCTTCTATGTACAAAATACTTTTCACTCCTTTGGTAAAGTAAGTTGGAAAACAAGTAGATTAGTTGTTGTGTAAATAAATGAGAAAATTGAACAAATGGGAGAAAACTTTGAGTCATTGATGACTAGCTATTTTGAAGACTTTAAGAAGTTAATGAAGAAAAGGATGAGGATACCTATTTCACTAGTTGAGAAACACTATAATGATATATGTTTTCTAGTTGATGTTGATTACACTTTTATACAGGTTGTCATACCAAGTGTCAGATGGTTAAGACCACTTGGATATGAAATCAATGTTGATGAAGCATCAACAACAATCACAACACTCCTAACAGAGGAAGTTGAGAAGATTGCAAAAATCTTTGGGAATTATGATGTGATGAAATCAAAGATTAAAATGGAGTTAAAAACTACCTCCACACTTAAGAAGAAAGATAATTTGGTAACGAAGCTAAAGGCCAAATTTGGTGAAGGTGAAAGTGAGGAAGAAGAGGAAGAAGATGAAGAGGATGAAGAGGAAGAGCAAGAACAAACCCAAGAACCTCTTGCATTGACCCAAGGCATGGGAGAGGACAAGGATGAAAAGGAAATAGAAGATGCCAATGAAAAGGAGCTGAGGAAGCACCTGCACGAGCCAACCAAAAGAAGAGAAAGGTTATGGCACAACCTATGGCTAAGGCAAAGAAAATTGCAAAGCCAAGCCTAGCCAAGCCTACTGCCCCTACCACCAGAGCTAGCACATGTGCAAGAATATAGAAGGCCAAGGAAAATACTAAGGCTAAAAAATAAGGAGGCCAAGTGCAAAAGAAACATAGAAGAAAATATGTTGGACAACCTAACTCAGATGAAGAAAGAACTAAATCAGTAGACACAAGCCAATTTGAAATGGTAAGTCACAAACCATGTTTTGATCTTGAAAATATATGTGAGAATGTTAGAAATAATGCAAATTTATTTGGTTTAAAGAGTATTGATTTTGAAAAACTTGGAAGAGAGGAGAAGAATCTAGTAGAAGAAGTAGTGTATGCAATGATGTCTAAATTGAAGAACACTCCACTTGAATTTGAAAAAATTATACAAAAGGGGCTATATGACATTTTTGAAAAAAAGTGGAATTACTGTTTAAATTTGGAAAAATAGATTAGAGAATCAACATTAGCCGAGGTAATGCCAAAATTAACATAAGGATAGATTACACAGGCAAACAAGAAATATGGAGGAAGGTTTGCACCAAAGTATAGAGCCTTCACCATCCCTCAAAATAATATTGAAGATGTAAAGAAATCCACCCAAATGTGGAAAGTGATATATGGATTAACTAGTGTAAAACAAGGAGAAGAGGATCCCTTTAAGGGTAAAAATGATGACAAGAAAGAAGATGACACAGAAGATAGTAAATAAGAAGGAAATAATGTTGAGGATGAAACACAAAAGAAAAATGATGACACAACAATAGTTGAACAGAAGCAAGAGGAACAAAGTGTGCAAGACACACAGATGCTGAGTGTCAGCCCTCGTGACACTAGTGAAACTACAAAAACTATAATTGTCAAGGATGTTTTTCATGTTTCACCTTAGAAAATCAATCCTTTAACTATAGATTATTTGAAAAATATATTAGACCAATCTAGACTACAATCAAGGTTGTGATAAAATCTAGTATTGGTTAGTGTAGATGAGCTCCAAAAGGCAGTAACTGATATCACAAGGGACAAGGTTCCATAAGAACCACCTTTTGTTATCACTTCAGTTACTCAAGTACAACCTCCAATTCAAAGAATAGTAGATAAATCTACTAAGGTTGATACTAATATCAATTTTGACACAAGTGACAAAGTTGAAAAGAAGCAGGAAGACAAAATAGAATAGACAGATGCATCTATACCTAAGGCACAAGAACAAGGTGCAAGTCAAATCATTGTGATAGACAAGAGTAGATCTAAAGAGAGTGAGGATACACCAAAGGTAAAGAAACTAGAGGCCATCCAAGCATTGGTAACTCTACCAACATCTGGCACTTCTCCTACAAAAGTCCTTGAAAAGCCAAGCACAGAAGTTATACCCTTGAAAATCTCAATGCCATGCTCAAGCTCTTCTAAGATTGAAAAGGTTTCTCACTATGGTGATATCACTTTAGATGAATAAATAGTTATTCCTAAATATGACTATGACAAAATGACAATAGAGAAAATAGGTATTCTACAAAAAGCATTAGAGAAGAAGAAGCATGAGGAAATGCTTATGAAAGAATACAGGTAAAAGCAAGCACTGCAAGACATTAAAGACATTTTTTTAGTGAACATGGAACACCACATAATTAACCACCTGTGGGCAGGGGAGCGCGTCGCATCACCCAAAAACTATTAGAAAATTTTTTAGATATTATGGAAAAGGTCAATAATGAAGACATTGATACAAGTGCTAAACTTTTAGAGTGGTCAGAAAAGAAATTCCAAAGCAAGGTAAGTGAAAAGGTATCTAGTGAGATAACACTAACTCAAGTAGCACTAGCAACAAAGATTGAGGATGTGAAGAAGGTAATTGAGAATATCTTCTCATTATACACCAAATTATGTGACCCCACACTCTTTACCCAAGTGACTAGACATCATATTCTGAGCTTGGAGAGGAATTTAAACATTTCAAGTACACAACTACCTCATAACCTAGTTCAGAGTGAGAAGCATTTTCACACATTGCTTCAATCATAGAGTCAATTAGCTGTGTTAACAACATCAAAGACTAAAATTAGATCCAAATTGACAAATATTCAGGCCTCCCTCAGCCCACATGTGGAAATCCTCCACAAAGAACTAGGTTATGCAAAATCTCTATTGAAGAAAGACCCCAATCTTTCTACTCTAGATGGCCTAGTACACCTTGCAATAGAGATAGATATCCAACTCAAGTCATTGGATGTTGCATGTGACAACTAGGATGCAACTCTTAAAATCATTATGGAAGTCCATAAATCCTTTTTAGACAAATACACTATAACTATATAGCCCATTTGACATAAGAGTCAAAAAGGGGGAGTAAGTAAGTAGGGGGGGAGTAAGTAAGCAAGGGTAAGCAAGCAAGGGGGAGAAAAGTGCAAGGAGGAAACAAAAAAAAGGGAGAGAATAAATAAAGGGGGAGTAATAAAAGAATAGATATAGAATAGACATATTAACTCAGGAGGAATTATAAATTTTGAGGTATATAGGTTATTGCAAAATTTTGAAATTTTAAAGTTTTGTATATAAGAAAAGTCACAGATATGTTGTACTCGAGAAGATTAAATTTATTATGTATATTCAAGTATGTTTGACACTCATATCAAAGGGGGAAATTGTTGATCTCGGATTGGTTTTGACAAGTGAGTGTCAACACACTTAAGCCATTTACTCAGTTCATGCCAAACTAATAATGCAAGTCAAGTACAACATGTAAATAATAGACTATGCCAAGTTGCAATGAGTGTCGAGTCACTCATGTGCCGAGTCATTCAAGTACCGAGTAGACAAACCATGCCAAGTGATTTGAGTTCCAAGTAAATAGTAGATGCCGAGCAGTTCATGTGCCAAGTTAGAAGTAGAAATCCAATGTATGTCAAGCATCAGTAACTTCATATGCTGAGTAACATAGTTTGTACATATTTGTTTGTAATGGAAAAAAACAACTATTTAAACCTTTTCCAAGCTGACTTATGGGTAGATCTTGAACTTTTGGAGATAAGGATGAATTTATATGCTGATTCCCTATGCAATTACATGTAGCCAATCAAAAAATGGGAAGGTTTAAGCAGAAAAATGGATGAATCTTAGTTGTAGATTCATACCTAACCCTAAGCCACCAAAGTCTTTTTAAGGAGAATGAATCCCTAAACTTTATATAAGGAAAAATAGTTTAACAAGGGGTGAATGATTGAATTAGAGAAGTGAAAAAGATAGTTCCCAGAAGCATTCAAGGTGACTTAGTAGCAAGAGTGTATTGTAGGATAAATTTGTGAAGAACATAGGATAAGAGAAGGTTACAACATTGATACAACTAATCATAAAGGATCAAGAAGGACATTGTTTGAAGTTGATCTTTAATTAGACAAGCCAATGCCAATCACAAAGATCTATGCTGAGATATTTTAGCAAGTGATTTCAGTTAAATATGTTAGGTGGAGTAGTCCTAATAGGTTGTGCTAAATCCTTTAATAGGGTGGCATTCAAACTGAATGACCTAAAGTCCTTTAACCATGCACACTTCTAACTAGGTTTTAAAATCCTCTAACAAGGTGGGACTTAATAGTCTCTATAAGCATTTAATAGGGTGGGCCTTTCACAGGGAAAATCATGTTTCATGGTCAAACCTTTGTAACCTTAATTGGGTACTCTTTATTGCTACAGAAGTAAAGATTTGTGGGTGTCATCCCCACCCTAGTTTTACCTTCTCATTTGGAGGGTTTCTAGGTAATCATATCTGGTGTTAAGTCTGTACATGTTTTAGATGCATTTTCTTTACATATTATTTCAATTTATATATTGAATGCATGAGATGTATGAATGGTAAAATAATTATGTGTTAAAGTTTAAACTCCTAATTCAACCCCCCCCCGGCAGAAGTTTACTCTTCCTACTTGTAATTCCAACAAATATATCTCAAAAATGGAGGTTATTTTGAATTACATTATCAAAGGTAAGAAACCATAATTAGAACTTATCATCAGTTAATTAGACCACAAATTATATGAAAAAATCACATAAGCTTGCTAAGAAATAGCACATGTAATTGCCAAAACCCTGATTACTAGTTTTCAAACTTAACCAGTAAATACAAATGTCTAATTTTTGACTCAATCTAAAACACTAGCTAGGGAAAATTTGAACAACTGTTGTAAGAAACATCATTGAAGAGCGATTTCTCTTGGGAATTATCATTTTTTTCTCAATCGTTTCAAGAAAACTCTCAAAATGAATCACCCAAGATAAGAATATTGCCTATAGTGTTATTTTGAAATATAAATACAAGAAAAGATATGTTATTACCACTTCATGTTATCAAATTGATAAAATTCCTACATCAAATACCAAATAGAGTGCATACCTGCTTACGGCTGGCAAAATGCAAATTGACAAATCGTGTTCTTGAAAATGTCATCAATGAAAGAACCTACAAGAAAATGTCAAGGTAAAATATAAATGTGCAGAAAATGTGGCCCATTGTCATCTCCAAAAACACACTCACCTCAACTAGTCAGCTCTTGTGCATGAAGACCTCGAAGACTTCCAAATAGTAAAAATATCTCGTGTCTTTTTCTTTTCCTTTCTTTATGCAATTATGAGCCCAATTTGGTTGAGATTTTGACCAAATTAGGCTCATAATTTTAATTTTTTTTTAAACTAGAAGTCAAAAAAGGACTTTGTCAAAAATAAAGGTCAAAAATTGACTTGAAATGTATTAGTGAAGATTTTGGTTACCGAAAAACCCTCCAAAGTGAAGGTAAAATTGGGGTTGGGATGACACCAACTAATCTCCACCACTGTAGCAATAAACTTTTCTTGTTAGGGCTACAATGTTGATCACTTTTGATGGTCTTCCCTATGAGGGATTTGCTCAGTTAGAAGCATTACAATACTATTAAGTCTACCTTGATTAAAGGATTTAAACTTGCAATTAAGTAAGCACTCTATTAAGAGATTTAACTAGGTCTCTTAAAACCACTCTAGTAAGAGATTTTCGCTGATAAAATGGTTATAATGTCTCAATACCTGATCCTTTAGTTTTCTCTCATGAATATAATTATAGATCTTCTCTCTTCAATGTGTAAATTTGATCTCCTTATCTAATTAGCTATGTTTTTCCCTTCACTTTGAGGTTTCTTTGTTTGTTCATTTGATCAAACATATTCTTCCTCACTCTCTCATTATCCTTTCCATGAATTCATGATCTTCCTTCTCACATGCACTGATTTAGGGTTTTGATCACTTTGTAAATAGACATTAGTGAAAGGTTTTATATCATAATCAATGATATAAAATTCTTTCTTTTGCCACTTAGTCCTTCTATTATTGTGATTTATTACTCAGCCTTCCTAGGGATTAATGTTCTCCAATAAAATGTGGAATTAGCTCCCTAGTTTTCTCTACAATCTAGAAATATTGCATAGAAGTTGACCAAAGTGATTGACATAAGTGTTTGTTCCATTACAAACACATTCAAAAACTAGTTTACTTGGAAATTGAATAGCATGATGCTTGGTCATAAATAACATTCAGGTTATCCCTCAACTTCTATATACTTGACATGTATTGATTCACGTAGCATAAATTGTATTTTCTTTACTTGGTCTCCATATTTTTCACTCAACATATATTATGACTCAATCTATACTAGGGTGCTCGACAATGTTTGACTTTCTTAGCATTTAGTAAAATATAAACAAGTCCATGTAGCTCAACCTTTATTCAATGGCTCAGTCAGAGTGATAACCAAGAAACGTTGCCTCGAAAAAGATTTAGTGTTGGACACTAATAGGCAACAAGGCTTAGAGATCAACACTATAATCTTTTAATAGGAGTATGAATACATGTGGAAGTGATTGTGTCATACGTATCATCTCACTCATATGCAATAAAATACCTTGTGCTCCACTCATGTAAAGTAGATTATTTAAAAGTAAAAAATTGTAGAGAGGATGAAGAGGGGAAAAATGTTAAGTTGGATAATTTGCATCATCACAGTTGTAAGCATTAGTATAAACTTTGGTATAATCTTTGTAAGGGGAAATTAATAGATGTTGCACCAACTTGCCACTTTGATCATTTTTTTTTAATAAAATAAGACCTTTTTGTGGCTTCATGTATTCTTTACTTTTTAGTCTAATGGGCTTTTAGGACCTAAGTAATACAAACAAGAAATTTTGAATATTACAATATTTATAGTGTGGTCTGCAGGCAATTATTTGACTCTTATTACATTAGGAGCTAATGAAAAACCTTTCAAATATTTTGGGAACTTGCTTCTATAGAATTTATTGGTTTTCTTTTTCATCCCTTGAAATGTTATGTCAACAATAAAACATTGAGATCACATCGGTCAAGGATCAATATGCTTTTAGTTCAACAAAATTTGACTTCTTGAAGAATTTTACAATATGAGCATTACAAACTTCAGCAAACTTAAATACTAGATTAGAAAATTGATTACATTTCTTTTTCATTCATCCTGTCATTAACCTTTAACCAGGTCCTATATTATTATAAATAATATAGTCTATTTGGTAGAATGAGAAAAAAATCCCAAAATGAATTGTCACAGAAATATATGATCTACATACTATAAGTAGAAAATAGTCAATATAATCATTTCATTTGCTTCAATAATCAATATAATAACCAAACAATGATAAACTATCCTTGAAAATTTGAGTTTTTTCCAATTACATCATTACAATTCAACATTGGTCCATGGTCAAGAGCAAAATTTGTACTAATATTTCTAAGAAAAATATAGGCATTATGTTTAAAACCAAAAGATATTATAGAATTTTAGGCCTCTCATTAGCATTATCAATTCTAAAATATGTAATCAATAGAAGAAACAACCATATATAGATAACCATGCACAATAACATCAGATATGTTAACTATGAAAACTCTTTATCAAAGGGAAAATCTTGGTAGGAGTAATGCCCACAAAATGGTGTACTAATAGAAAAGTTCTTCATGAAAGGAAAGACCTTTTTTGGAGTCAATGAAATACATCAAGTACATATGATTCTCTAATAGGAGAATTTGAATCCTTGCTAAAATATTCCAACCTATTAGGAGTTCAAAGGAGGACAATTGAACCCATTGTTCAAATATCCTTAGACTGTCATCTTCACTAAACATTCTTCAAGATGATCTCATCCAAGTTTTTAACTAACTAAACATCAACTTCTTTACCAACATAGTTCCTTTGAAGGTCCTATTACATCCTCAAGAACAAACTCTACTCTTATCTTAGCCAAATTCACATTCAAGCTCATGTAAACATTAACCATCCACATAGGATACCGATCCACAGGGAAACATGATGTTTCTTATATAAAAAGACTTAAATCAAGTTTTGAGTCAGCCTTGAGGATCTCTCAATTTAAAATTAATAGCATAGGACATCACTATGGTATTAAAATACACATTATATTACAATTAAAATCTTTCCTCAAAGTATTTAGCGATAGTCAACTCAAAGGAAACAACATGCTGAATAGGCTCCATAAGTTGGTTGAAACTGCATATCTAATTTTTCCATGCATAAAATATCCTCATGAAAATGTCTTTGACCATTCTCTAAGTTCAGTTAATCAAACTCCATCTCTACTAAAAGATAAATATGATTTACCAATACCCTTTTTTGTAGAAACTCTAGAATCTACCTCATAAAAGCATCGCATAACCTTGTCATGTATTCACATCTCTTTTATTGGAATATTCAAATATGGAAAGAATACTTATGAGAGGGGGGGTTGAATTAGAAGTATTACACTTTATCCAATAAAACTTTTATCTAAAATTAAATTGCATGCATGTAAATACATCAAGAAAACATGAAACTAAGACATGCATCAACAAAACATAACACTGGAATTTGGTAACCCAGAAACCCTCCAAAAATAAGAAGGCAAAACTGGGGTGGGGATGATACCCACAAAAATCACTATAGTAATATTGTTCAACCACTTCTGATTGTCTGCCCTATTAAAGGCTTTACATTGTGTCAATAGTGACCTAGTTAAAGGATTTACAAACACTTAACGTGAAGTGTCACCCTATTAAAGGATTTAATCACCTTTTGATAAGGATCTACAAATAGATGTTAAGCCAACCTATTTACATAGGATTTCCTTTCTAAAAAAATGCTAAGAGAGTATTAGGTATTATAAACTTGATAGTTTGCAATCCTTGATTGCTGAGTGCAGGCACTTGTTCTGGCTCACTCTCTACTTTCGAATCTCTGAGATCTGATTTCTATTTGTCTACTTTGCTTTGTTCTGATCAACTGAATATTGAATTGTTGTTCTTACTCTCTATGTCTCCTTTTACTGAATTCCATTCCTTTTTTTTCAACACTATTCTTTCTTCTTTCATCATCTCAGTGAAAAACTTTCGTCTTCCTTAAAAAGACTTCAAAGACTTAGGGTTAGATATGGATCTACTATCCTCATTGAATCTTAATTTCCCGCTCAATACTTGCCTTTTTCTGATTGGATGCATGTCTTTCCAATTGGCTACATGCAGATTGCATAGGAAATGTAAAAGATTCATTCTTATCTCTAGATCTTTCGAGATTTTCCTTATGTCAGCTACAAAAATGGTTTACATCATAGTTTGTGCAATTACAAACTCTTATGCTGATATCCTGAGTTACTCAGCTCCTGAAGCATTACTGATGCTCGACACATGCTATTTCCTGGATAGCTTGGCACCTAAACAAAATTGTATCACTTGGCACCTTATGTTACTTGACACTTGATATTACTCGACACTTGATATCACTTAGTACTTGATATAACTCGGCACTTGATATCACTTGGCACTTGATATAACTTGGCACTTGATATAACTTAGCACTTGATATAACTCGGCACTTGATATCACTCGGCACTTGATATCACTCGGCTCCTACTCTTTGCTCGGCATGTATAGTGAAAAATGGTTAAGTGTATTGACACTCAGCTATCTAAATTATTCTTTAAACCAACAATCTCCCCCTTTGACATGAGTGGCAAAAACACTTAACTAAGATCCTGTGATCTTTGACATTATTTCATGTATCTTCTTATTTGCTTCAAAAATATTAGGAACAAATAACAATATACCTTATGACTCCCTATGAGTTGATTATGCCTTGTACACTTAGTGACTTCTTTCCTATTTCTGCATTCTGACCAATATGTTATATCAAAATTTGTCAAAAATTTCTAATTTCTCTATCTCCCCCTTTCATCATACTTACCATTTCATTTTGTACTTAACTCCCCCATACTTAATCTCTACTTAACACTTAACTCCATACTTATTCTCCCCCTTTTTGACACTTATGTCAAGGGTTCTATAAGGAAATGCCATACTTGGCCAAAAATGTACTATTTACTTCAAGGAGTACCTTCAAAGCTGCATCCCAATTTGCTAGTGCAACATCCAATGACTTATGCTAGATGGAAATCTCTGCTACTAGGTGTACAAGTCCATCAGATGTAGAAAGATTGGGGTCTTTCTTGAGAACTGTCTCTGCATTCATCTATGCCTTGTGAAGTATTCCAAATGAAGAGTGATAGAGGATTGAATTTGCACCAATTTAGCTTTGGTGGTTGCCTCCCGTGCTGCTAAGCCAGCTAACTCTTTTTGTGTGTGAAGTGATTGGGCAAAATGTTTCTCACTCTGAGCTAGATTTGTAGGGAGTTGCATGCTAGAAATCTTCAAATTTTTCTCCAAGCTCAGTATCCTCTGGCTAGTGTCCTGTGTGAATGTGGAAAAGTCACACAACTTGTTGTACAGGGAAAATATGTTTCCAAGTACAATTTTGATTGATTCAATTTTCTTAGCCAGTTCTACTTGTGATAGTGCTATATCACCGGATATTTTCTTGTTTACCTTGCCTTAGAATTTTCTTTCTGACCATTCTAGTAATTTGGCATTTGTTTCCTGGTCTTCACTAGTCACCTGGTCAACTATATCAGATAGTTACTCTATAATTGGCCTTGACTCATCTAGAGACTGTAAGCAGAAAGCTTCTATGAATATGTCTTTGATTTCATTCAAGGTAAGCTTGTGCTTGTGTTCTCTTCTTAGTGCTTCTTGTCTCCTTCTTCTGTCCAATGCACTCTGAATTTCATTGATCTTCTCTTCAGTGAGAGTGCTTGATTCATAATATGGAATCTTTATTTCTTCATCAAGCTCAGGAATTCCATAGTGAAGTTTCCTAACTACCTTTGATGAGCTTGAGCCTAGTGTCCTGATTTGTAATTATAACCTATCAGTGCTTGGCTACTGAAGAGTCTATGTTGGAGTACAAGATTTGGGTAATGTAACCAATGTTTGTATTACAGACTCCTCCTTCTTCCTTGTCTCATCTTTTTCTTCAGCTTGTATATTTTTTTGATGATCACTAGGTGGGGTTGAACTTGTTGGTTGTTCAAATGTTTCTTTAACTTCCCCTGCTATTGTACTTAGCATTTGAAGTGTGTTAGTGACTACACTTGGTGGAGGTGGTAGAGGAAGGAATAGAATACTAGTAGGTTATATGGTCGAAGGTGGTTCTTGTGTTTTCACCTTGACTACTTTTGTTTTGACTACTAGATTCTTCAATTCATCAATACTGACCAATACAAGATTTCAATAGAATTTTCCTACTAGTGTTGATTGGTCAAGGATTTCTAAATCCTTTGCAGTTAATGGATTGATGTTTTGACTTGAAGTGTTTGTAACATCCTTGATTTTGATAATCTCTGCAGGTGTGATGGTGGCATGAGGAGGACTAGGAGGGGATACCTGTGTGTCTTGCACACTTTGATCTTGTTGCACAACTGTATCTTTCTCTTCCTCTTTCTCCTCTGTATGTACCTCTTCATCTTCCTTTTCTTCTTCAACCTTCTTCTCCACTTGTTCCTTTTCTTTTTCTTTGATTCTTGATCCCTTCATCTCCTTTATCTTGGCACTTGCCTCTGCCTTATATTCTTCATTATACACATCTTCTATTTTCTTGTAAACTATCTTCCACAATCTTGTGGATTTTTTAACTACCTCCTCAATTTTATTCTGTAAAATGCTGAAAGCTCTATGTTTGGGAGTGAATCTATTGTTATGCCTCTTGACTACATTCTTTATTTTATCCTTAGTTAAATAAGGCAAAAATCTGGCTAATGTTTATTCCCTTATCTCCCTTTCCATTTGTAAACAAAAATGCCATTTATCCTCTATAATTTTGTACAATTCTTTAGGCATTGATTCATCTAATTCTAGATGTGTGTGCTTATACTCAGCCATCATATCATACACTGATTCCTCTAATTTATTTTGTTCTTCTTTGGTGAGCTTAGAAAAATTTAGGTTCTTTAAACCTTTCAAATCATCATTCTTAATCTTTGAACATAATTTATCAATAGTAGTCTAAGGTTTGTGCCTTACCACTTGAAATTGGCTGTTGTCCTCTGACTTAGTCTTCTCCTCGTCTATTTGAGGCTGGGCAACAAATTTTATTTTCTTCTTTGGCTCGACAGCAGTCTTCTTTGAAGTTTTATTCTTCTCTCTTCCCTCCTCTTGGGCTTTTTATGTTGCAGCCCTTATAGTAGGTCTCTTTGGTGCAGGAGCAGCTACTTTCTTTCCCTTGGTTTCAACTTGTGCTTCCTCGATTTCTTCTTCCTTAGCACTTTCCTCTTTATCTTCTCCTAACCCTTGAGTTGGACCTTGTGGTTCATCTCCCTCATCTTCAATGTCTTCTTCTTCCTCTTTTGTTGTTCCTTCTCCTCAACACCAAATTCTTGTTTGATTTGTCTTACCATTTTTTCTTTCTTCTTTACTACAGACGTAGTCTTCAAATCTATTATCAGCCTTGATTTTACAACATCATAGGTTCCAAAGGCTTTTGCATTCTTATTAACTTCTCCTGCAAGGAGGGCTTTTATTACTGCAAAGGCTTGATTAATGTCGAGTTCATAGCCTAGTGGCCTAAGCCATCTTACTCTAGGTATGACTGCTTGTATATAGGTATAATCAATATCTACAAGAAAACAAATGTCTTTTTCATATTTCTCAGTCAATGAGATTGGAATCCTCATGCTTTGTTTCATGGACTGTTTGAAGTCCTCAAAGTAGCTAGTCATTTGGGCATCAAAATTATCACCCATCTGTTCAATATATCCATTGATTTGTTCAACAATTGTTTTGTCTGGACTCCATCTCACCTTACCCATAGAAGGGAATTCTTTCATCAGATAGAAAAACATGCACACCCAAACTGATCCAAATTTGTACTGAGCTCCCTTGTTCTTCCTTATAGCTCCCAGATTCTCATTAATTTGTTGAAACATGAGCTCTGCTAGATCATAGGTATGATCCTTTTTAATAATTTTGTATGCAACATCAACTGTTATACAAGGCACACTGTTTAACCTACTTGACTGATAGAATTTGTGTGAAATAATTCTCATAGCAAAATCTAATAGGGGTTCTGTGATTGTATCAATAGTCATTCCCCTATTACTCCATTTAGCACCTGTGTTTTTCTCTATTACTTCCCTTTTGTCACTATGCAGGGTCTTTGGCCAATCTAGGGTTGGAATACTAGTAACCCTATGAACAGTTCTCTTGGTGAATTTCGCTAGCCCTGATTCTAACGAAAAGGTTCCATCATGTATTCTGCTCAAAACTATGCGTACCCATTCAACTTTGAAAACAATCAGAAATTCTAAGGTTTTGGTTAATCCTTTTCTCTCGACTATTGAGAACTCATCTTTTAGTATTTTGTTCTCACATAGCTTGTCATATGCATTTTAAATTTATAAATCTCCTATGGCTCCAATTTTGCAGTTATAGCATCTACGAACATCTTGGACCATAACAACTTTATCAGGGATAACTAATAATGCACCTATGGGATCGTTCTTGTATGCAACCTCTAAAATAGGCTTGAATTCTAGTTGCTTAACTTCATTACTAACCAACTATATTTCATGACTCTCTTTACCCTTAGTGGTTCCAGACCCAGATGCCATTGTTTGCCAAACTAGAGTTTATAGTTTAAACAAAATTATAAACACTATGTAGCTCGGCACACAAGTAAAATACCTGAAATCAATGAAACTCATGTTGAATCATTGTGGAAATCTTTTGCAAATGACTTCTGAGCTGACCTTGATCTTCTCCACTCTTCTCGGCTTTACTTTACATTTGAATGGTGGGAAGTGATCAAAAATTGAATTATGTACCCTTCAAAATAGAGTAATTAATTCTTAGTGCGCTGACAACTATCTACTCAGCACCTGAAGGATTTCGACATGACTTGGCACCCATTGTGTTTCACTTCACTTGGCTCCTATTGATATTTCATAGCTCGGCATCATCTATCAACTCGATCGCTAATAGCAACTCGGCATCTAAAGACAATTTTGGTAGATTTTGCAAGACTCTTTATTTTGACTTAGCATCTTTGATTATGCTGATTTCTTCTTTGTAGTTCTTCTATGTCTTGGGATTGATGTATGATGTAACTTAGTTTATCAATCCCACACACCCATTCTTGCTTAACTTGATGAAGTGTGATCACTTGACCCTTTGGGTGAAGTGATCTCTATAGTTGATGTGCTGCACTCATCTTTCTTCTTCCATGTCTTATTCATCTCACTTATGATGTGTTCAACATCTATCTTTGCCTTTCCATTATTGAACTTAGAACTTGGTGCCTTTGACCTTGTTGGGCAATTCCTACTGAGATGACCAGTTTTTAAGCAATTGAAACATGTGGTTTGACTCAACCATCTTTTATAGTTCCCCCTGAAATGTGTTCTTATGCAATTCTGGGGTATATGTCCATATTCTTGACAATAGTGACAACTATACCTGATGTTGTAATCCCAAAATTCATGGTTTGATGTCCTTGTTGGTTGGTTTGATGTCCACATAGGCTTTGATCTGCATTCAAAAGCTCTATGTCCATATTTTTTGCAATTATGACAGTGACCCTCAAATCTTGATGTCTTAATAGTCTTGGTTCTAAATTCATATGCTTGATGACCTTGCTTCTTGCACTTATGACAATAGTTTACATTTGTATGCTTATCATGTTGATGGGTATTCTTGTTTCTACATACATTAGATGTATGTCCTTTCTTTCCAAAGAAATGACATGTAGGTTTGACATTTTTACCTTTGTCGCTTCTTTGTTCAGCACTTTTTGATGATTCTTCAACTTTAGTGTTGTTGTATCCAAGTCCTGATGTATCATGGGTTGATCTTGGGGATTTTAGTAATTGGTCAAAATACTTGATGGCTTCATTGGGTTTGTTGAAGCTTTTTGAAATTTCCTTTTCTCTTCTTAAGTCATTCTACAATTGTTCATTCTACATCTTCAGTGTAGAGATCTTAATGTCTTTCACATTAAGTTCATGATGAAGGTTCATCATTTGAGCAAGTGTATCCATCTGCATGTTCGAGATCCTTGTCAATTCAGTACATTTTTCTTCAAGTCTATTTGCAAGATTTCTTTTTTCATTTTCCATCATGACTTTATCTTCAACTACTCTTTTCTTTTGTTCAGTGATCTCACATAACATTATGGCCTATGATTCATGTTCCATCTTGAGAGATCTTATCTCATCTGCTTGAACTTTGTTTTTCTCCATCAGTTCTGCAATTGTTGCATCAAACTCTTTAGTATCTCCATTGGGAAACATATTTGTGGTATCAATCTCCTTTTAGTTTATCTCATTTTCAGCGATGGTTAAATCCTTCCTTCTTTTCAATGAGTTTATCAACTTATCTCTGGATTCCTCCAAGCTATGCAAAGCAAGTTGCACATCTATCACCTGATTTTCAATGATCTTTCCGAGTTTGAACACTTCCATCTTTAGATCTTTTCCTCCAAGATGTTAGGATTTTTCTTGTGAGAACCTAATATGCTTTGATACCAATTGTTGGAATATTCAAATATGGAAAGAATACTTATGAGAGCGGGGGGGGTGAATCAAAAGTATTACACTTTATCCAATAAAACTTTTATCTAAAAGTAAATTGCATGCATGTAAATACATCAAGAAAATATGAAACTAAGAATGCATCAACAACACATAACACTGGAATTTGGTAACCCAAAAACCCTCCAAAAATAAGAAGGCAAAACTGGGGTGGGGATTGTTACCACATTTTGTTCACCCCGCCAAGTTTCAAAATTCAAATGTTACTCGTCCAATAGCTAGTTCCCAAAGCTAATATTATTTTAATGCCGACCTTATAAAAGTTTCCACAGCCCACAGGTTTTCTAGCTGTCAGATCCGAGGAAGATCTACGAAGGGTGCCATCTCGCTATGGCGAAGTTGTGCGAGAGTTACGTTAACAACATCGCACCCAATTGACGTGTGTCTGGTGGGTCCAGCGACAGGAAATCAATTTCATGATGGACCAGAAAAGGTGTTCAATGGGCGGTCAGTTGCCGAGAAAGTTCATGACGAGCAGTCCGTTGCCGGGAAAGTTCATGACGGGCAGTCAGTTTTGCAGACTAGAAAATCCAAAAGGTGACATGGCGCCATGTCGCCATCAGAAAACTCATGAGTTTTTCAATAGAGACATAGCGCCCAGTTGGCTAGAAGATGTTTTACAGTGAGTCCCAATATCGATGGTAGGGTTCGCAACGACGAAAAAAATTAGTGGCAAGAACTTTAGGCAAGCAGTTGGGTCCCAATTGTACTTCACCTGTATAGTCAGAAGCCCGGCACCATGGTGGCGAATCAGAAGGAGCCACGTGGATATCAAAGGACATGTCATCGGCTGAGTGCTATGGCACTATGGGAATTTGACCTTGATTTTCTCATAGCGACATGGCACCTAGCCAACACATGGCCACTATGTGGGGTCGAGTCTTGGATCTGCCAGGTCGGTGTTTCAAATGACCAACAAGGGGGTGCCAAGTGTACGTGTTAGAATACAGCGTTTCATAGGCCCAACAATTTTCAAAGGAGATGATGTGCAGAGTACAAGGTATTTCTCTATCATTAGATTTAAGTTGATCTACAATGGGTGTCATCGTGGTATGAGGAAGCTGCGCAAGATTTACAATAGTGACATAATGCCTGGGCACCACGTGTCCCTCGGTAGGGTCAAGCAGTACGAACCCTGCAGGTTGGTGCTTTGTCAGACAAGGGTTGTGCTTCGTTAGACCAATGAGGAACTGCCACATATGCCAGGTTAGGATACAGTCAATGCATGGGACCAGATCTTCACTGCGGCCAGTACAAGGAAAGGTTAATTTCTCTATCCTCAAATCTGCAGAGATCGACGATCAGTGCTATGTCTCTTATCCAAAGTTGCATGGCGAATATGATGGCAACATAACGCCCTTCAGCCACGTGTTTGGTGAATCTCAGATGTTAGTGTAGGAAATACAGACAGTTGGTACGTGGCCGATTTCTATTTGTCGATGCACTGAGGGGCAATATCCATCTTGCTTGTCATTAGATTTAAGGCAAATCAACAGATGGCGCCATGTCGCCATGGTGAAGTTGCACGATCTTTACCATAGCAACATGGCACCCTTTTGCCACATGTCAGCGGGCCCCGATTGCAACAAGGTACACCGGTCAGTATTGCCAGGTGTCATTTGGGGTGGCGCAGTCGCTGAAGTGGCGCCAGATATGATGGCTCGAGGTGAAGAAAGTACGACACATGACGAGTCTTCACAATTGTCAGATCTGCAGAGATCAATGGTAGGCGTCATCTCACTATGAAGAAGTTGCGCGATGTATATGTTGGCGACATAGCTATTTGTCGACACGTGTCTCACTGGCCCGGTCAGGCTTGGTGGTTAGCGGTTGACCGTCACAGTTAGTAATAACAGATCAAAGGTGGTGCGGTTAGTTTGACATAAGGAAAGGTCAACCACGGAAGACTCCCCAGGTGGCAAAATGAAGAAAGATGATTGGCTCGCATGGCCCAGCTGGCTCGTATAGCCTATTTGACTTGCTTTGACCCTGTTGATTCATGAACCAGGAAGCAAATGTAATCGATTTTATCCTATGATCTGATCTTCATGATCAATCCTGATCTACCTGAAATGAATGCAAGGCAAAAAAGAACACTCCACTATCTTAGTCGATCCATCTACTATGTCAGGATCATTCATTGGCATCGTTTCTGTCTACTCGAGGCATTTCTTCAGTCAAATATCTGATTTTGTACCTCAGAACCATACTCGAGTGTGATCTTTGATCGAATATTTTTGTATGGGAGCTTGATGGCAGTAGTTGAGCAGTTAATGCAGAGCCAATTTCCTCAGTTATGCCTAAACTATAAAGGCAATTTTGTAACCTTTTCTTAAGGTCGACTCTTTTTTGATTTCTCTAATATTGCTCTACAACTCTGAGTGTAACATTCCCTGTGCCTCTAAACTGAATGATTCTCTATTTTATCTACTTTGGCCATTAATGTGTATGTGCATCCCTTTTGCCTCTCATTAGTGTATTGTTGAGATCTATAGCCTACATACTGTATCTATTTTTTCCTACTGGGTAATATATGAGTGAGATTCCTCTTTCCTTGTGTTATTTAGTTTGGTTTCCTGATCTACATGCGGTTATTAGATCAAAAAAAGTATGTATGTGTATATCCTTAGTTTCATTCTGGTTCAATAGAGCATACATGGGCAGAAATGGGTTTGAAAACTCTATTTTGGTGCATCACCTCCGTAGTTTAGGTAGGGTAGAGTTGTTTTCTGCATCTCCTGCTTCCTCTTTTTCTTTTGAGAGTAGTTAGGTGCACCCTGATAGTAAGAGGAAGCCGGCCTTCTCTGGAGACTCAACCTCACAGTTCAAGTCCCACAGCTTGGAGGTTGTTTCCATGTTTCACTAGGTTGTCCTCATGCATAAGCCTTGGACAAGGGTGCAAACCTAAGTGACAACAGTTCTTGGCACGCTTGGTGGGACCACAACAACAAGATCAAGCAAAGGTTTAAAGTCTACTAGTGTCAAAGAGGAAAGAGTTTCAAGATTAATACTGAAGAGGTAGTGTTGGCTTCAGTATTCAAGCCTTCAAGAGGCTGATTCTTGAAAGTACTTGGCGACTTTGAACATCAACAAATCTGGTTCCAGGCCAAAGTTGCAAAAATTCATGCCCAGAGCTGAAACAAGGGCGTCTTCTAGAGGTAAATTTCAATATCAAGAGCTTTCTCTTTCAAATCCTAGAAGAAGGAGGACTAGAACTTCATTATCACCAGTTAAGGGTGTAATAACAGTTAATATACCTATAAGGTCTGTCTCTACTCCTCCTACTATTTGAACTCAGCCTAAATTGCAATCAACACTCATCAATAGAACACTTGTTTACATGGCACAGCCAAGAGTTCATGCTTTTGCCACCTTTAATGGTGGGAGTCCTCTATTGTTAGCCCAAAGGCATGATATACCAGTATCTGCACTAAAAAGTATACCTGATTTTACTGGTGAAACTTCCATCTCCCCTTTAGAACATATCCAAGAAGTAGCAAATGTCTGTAATATTCATCGTATTACAGAGGATGATGTTGTTGTCAAACTTCTAGCCTCATCTTTAAAAGAAAAAGCATTATAGTAGTATAGAGGCCTAGCTCATGGTTCTATAACTAATTGGGATGAACTAGGAGCAGGATTATGCAAACATTTTGAGAATAGAAGTGACCATCTGTCACTATTAGAGCAGTTGACTACAATAAAAAGAGTGCCCCATGAGTGTATGACTGATTTTAATTATAGATTCCAAAAGACATGGGATAGAATACCTACTGCAGTGATACCTACCCCTAGTAATGCCTTCTTGCATTACCTTAGAGCTTTTAACAGTGATATTGCCACTACAATCCAAACTATGGGAGGAGATACCTTGCCTAATGCTTATGAGATAGCCATAAAAGCTGAGAACATCCTAATAAAAGGAGGAAAATTGGCTCCAAGGCCCCCTATGCCTTTCTTTCCTGATGTTCCTAACCACCAACCAGCAATGGCCCCTCTTCCTACAACTTCTACATCACAAGCCCTTACTCCAGTCCCTCAAGCTTCTACATCCTCAAATGGGATAGATGGGCTCAAAGAAATGCTCCAAGGTCTAGTGCTAAATACAGATAAAAGAGAGAAGACCCTGGATAAAAAAATTGCAAGAGCAGGGGAGGGAGTTGAAGGACTAGGGGAAGAGATTAGAGGATAGTCCCTCTATGATACAAAAAATGAGTAACAAGGTGGTGGCCTTAGAAAGTTAGCAAGCTCAAAGTGGCAAGCCTCCCCAACTGCAATATCAAGCTCCAAGTGGTGGTAGGCTTCCTAATCAGTGGAATAGCTCCTTTGATCAGGGTAGGCAAAATATTCATGCTTCTGCTTCAAGCTCAAATTAGAACAGAGCTATAGTTCCTCAAAATAACTTGGCCCAAGATCAAGATTTTTGTCCTTCTTGCAACTATTCTTATACCTATTGCATGTGCCAGAAGGCAGAATCTTATATGGCCCTAACTGTCCAAGAACCTACAGAAAAGCAATCATACAAGGAGGATCATCCCAAGGAGGCCTCATATATTCAAGGACGCGATGATTGCTCTTTCATGAATCATCAGGTTGGGGAGCATTGTAATGTAAACCAGGATTCCATTGCTCATAACACAAGAAGTAGGAAGAGAGCTATGGAACATGCTGCCCCTCCTTCTCCTAAGAAGGCCTCAACTTCAAGTGCTACACCTCATATACAAGCAAAAAATGAACAAACAAGTACTTCACAACAGCAAAAACAAGATTCTAGAAAGAAAGATGCAAGTGATCCTTATGTTGCCCCATCTCAGCCTCTTATAAGTGCAGCTCCCAAAGTTTCTACCAAAGTTCCTAATGCATCTTTCAATGTGGTAGAGCAAATGAAGAAGACCAATGTGAATATCTCCATGTGGGATGCTATTGCTACCATAGCAATGTAGAAGAGGATGCTGCAGCAAGAATTAGAGAAGATTGAACACAAGGATCAGCCATCTATCACGGAGAATGCCACAAGTCTAGACAACCAGTAGGGGATGTGGAGACAAATAAAAAGGTTAGACCTCCTCCATTCTATGTTTCTCTAATTATAGGAGACAAGTTAGTCCACAATTACATGATAGATTCAGGGGCTAGTAGCTCAGTAATGCCCAGGTGTGTTGCTGATGCTTTAGAAATGAAATATAAGCCCATTGTTAGGGATGTGTTACAATTAGATGGTAGTACTGTCAAAGCTGTAGGTATCCTTAGGAATGTGGAGATGGCCCTACATGCATGCCCTGGTTGCACTGTGATTCAAGATATATCTGTTACTGAAGTCAAGCCCTATTTTGCCATCTATCTTTCAAGAGACTTCACTACTCAGATTGGTGGATTCATATCTACTGATTGGTCATATATGTCATTTAAGACCAGATATGGAGCCAATGCCTCAATTAGAGCAAAACCTCAAGCCCTTCATCACACTGAATCTTACACCCCCAATTCCATCAACATGAATTGCCCTATTCTAGAGATGGATGAAAATGACATAGTAAATGAGCCTATCACTTCCATAGCAGAGATTCTTGATTTCTTCTTGGATGAGTGGGCAAATGCATATCAGTTTGAGCCTATGTCAGAGACTCTTGAGATAGGCCTTAGTACATATTGCATAATAGAGAAAGATGCCCAAGTTCCTAATCTTGTTGGCACTAATGATGATATAAATGGAATATGGAGTATGTACTTTGATAGCTCAAGGAACATAAATGGGTTAGGGTTTGGTGTTATGTTTGTCTCTCCTGCACAAATAAGATACTACTTCTCCTTTAGGCTCCAATTCAGTTGCACCAATAATGTGGCCAAGTATGAATCCCTGATTCAAGGTCTCCTACTTTCCCAAAGGAGAGGAATTCAAGCCTTGAAAGTATATGGAGATAGTGAGTTGGTAGTCAATCAAGTGAGGAATCAGAATATCACCAAAAATGGCCTGCTCAAGTCTTACAAACACAGAGTCTAGGATTTTCTTGAGGGTTTCAATGCATTCAATATACAGAGCATTCCTAGGAAAGAAAATAAACATGCTGATAGACTTGCAGCAGTGGGTACAGCTTATGATGTACCAGGGAATCTTGAGGAGGAGAAGAAGCAACAAATTAGGGTGGTAGTGAGGCCTGCCATCCCTGACAACAACACTCATTGGCAAGTGTTTGACTCTGATGAACAAATTGTGAGTTTCTTGCAGAATGAGGCAAAATTCTCAGATAGAAACCAGTCAAGGCTGCAAGATCAGTATGGTGATCAGATCATTCACCTTAGTTCTAACAAGTTTCCCAAGGGTCTCATTACCTTGGAGAGTGTCTTTAATCTTGATGATCAAACAAGAGGCAAAGGGATGAATCTAGCCATAGAGAAAGATGATTATGCCCCAGTTACAATTGATGATGGAAAATCTCTGAATATGGGGAAGGTATGTTCTGAAATTGAGAAAGAAAACTTCATTCATTTATGTCAAGAATTTAATGATGTATTTTCTTGGACATATGATGACTTAAAAGGGGTTGACCCTAGTGTGTTTTAGCATACCATAGATTTAATTGATAAGGCCAAACCAATAAGGAAAAAATAGAGACCAGTGAATCCTAAGATTGAGCCCCTAATGAGAAAAGAATTATCCAAGTTGATAGAGGCCAATATAGTATTTCCTATCAAACACTCATCATGGGTAGCTAACCTTGTCCCTGTAAGGAAGAAGAATGGGGAAATTAGATTGTGTGTGGACTTTAGGGATCTTAATCAGGCTTCTCTTAAAGATCACCATCCTCTCCCTTCCATGGAGCAAATTCTATCTAAGGTCAGTGGGTCAAGGAGATTCTCTTTTCTTGATGGATTCTTTGGTTACAACCAAGTGCTGGTTAAAGAATCTGATAGACATAAAACATCATTTACTACTAAATGGGGCACCTATGCTTATTGCAAGATGCCATTCGGACTAACAAATGTAGCTACCACATTTTAGAAGGCAATGGAGATGGCCTTCAAAAAATTAATTGATAAGTTTGTCTTAGTATACCTTGATGATATAACTGTATACTCAAAAAATGTAGAAGATCATTTTGATCACTTAAGGCAGGTATTTCTAAGATGTAGAGAGTTTGGGGTTTCCCTCAACTCAGCCAAGTGTGTCTTTGCTACAAGCCAAGGAAAGTTATTAGGACACATTGTATCTGAGGATGGGTTGACCATTGATCCAGAAAGAACAAAGGCAATACTTGCCCTTCCTCTTCCTAAACACAAGAAGGGGCTGCAAAATTTCCTTAGTAGAATAAATTTTTTAAGAAGGTTTATTCCTAATCTTGCTACCATGGTGAAACCTCTTACAACCATGCTTAAGAAAGACATGGTCTTCTCATGGACCAAGGAGGGGAAGGAGAGTTTTGAAGAGATCAAGGCAGCCATAGCCTCAGCCCCTACTCTCATGAACCCAAATTTTGAGAAAGATTCCATCCTCTACACTTTAGGTGGTGAGTCAAGTATCTCTGCTGTCTTGACTCAAACAAATGGCAAGGATGAGGAGCAGCCCATAGCCTTCTTTAGTGAAGGGCTCAAGGAATATGAAGATAAGTATAGCTTTGTTGAGAAGCAAGCCCTTGTAATCATCAGAGCCTTGAAGAAATTCAAACACCTCTTATCCCACAATAGGATCCATTTGTTGGTGCCCCATGCCAGTGTAAAAGACTTCCTGTTAAGCAAAGATATCAGTGAAAAGAGAGCTGGATGGATCACTAGGGTAATGGAGTGTGATGTTGATATTCAGATTACCAAGTTGGTAAGAGGGAGAGGATTGTGCAAGGAAATGTTATCAAACCGGGACTCTGATGAAGAGACTACTATGTTACTAATAGAGCAACAGGAAGTAAGAAATGTTGATGGTCCAAAGAGTTGGATAAATGATATGAAGAGCTTCTTATCAGGGGATGGATAACCTCAGGGATTGGACAGAACTAAAAGAAGACAATATAGACTGCAGTCCATTCCCTATGTTGTAATTGATGGTATCCTATTCAGGAGGGATTTTAATGGGACCCTGTTGAGATGCATTGAAGAGGATCAAGCTAAAAGGATGAATAAAGAACTTCATGATGGCCCTGATGGCGGCCATTTCTCTGCAAGAACAACTGCCATGAAGATCATGAGAGCTAGTTATTATTGGCCATCTCTGTTCCATGATTTTTATGGATATGTAAGAAAATGTGAGAAATGTGCTTTCTTTTCAGGCAAACAAAGGCTTGCAGCTCTCCCCCTTCATCCTATTCAGGTGGATCAGCCCTTTACCCAGTGGGGGTTGGATTTTATAGGTCCCATTAATCCTCCATCTAGTGCAGGTCATAAATGGATTTTGGCTGCTACTGATTATTTCACTAGGTGGACAGAGGCAGTTTCCTTGAAGGATGCCACAGAACCATCAGTTGTTGAATTCCTTGATGGGATTGTATCTAGGTTTGGTGCTCCTTCTACTATCATCTCAGACAATGCCAAGTCTTTTGTTGGAACCCAAATTTGTGCATGGGCAATGAATCACAATGTCTACCTGAATACATCATCAAATTATTATCCCCAGGGTAACGGTTTGGCTGAGTCTTCCGATAAGAATCTGATCAGAATCATGAAGAGGAAAATAGAAGACAATCAGAGGGTCTAGCATAAAAAATTAAGAACTACTCTGTGGGCTGATAGGATAACACCCAAGAGATCTGTTGGGAATTCACCTTTTGTGCTGGTATATGGTAGGGAGGCCAGACTCTCAATCTCATTAGAATTCCCATCCTTAGAGTTGGCTCATTAGCTGGAATTAATTGAAGATAGTACCATGTCAGTAAGAATAGCATAACTGATTGAACTAGAAGAAAAGAGAAACAAAGCCATGCAAACCCTAGAAATGCATCAGCAACAGATAAAAAGGAGTTTTGATAAGAAGGCTAGGGTCAGAACCTTTAGAGAGGGAGATTTAGTCCTCAAGTGGGATTCAGACAGAGCAAAACCAAGAAGACATTCTAAGTTTGACCCACTATGGAGTGGCCCCTATCTGATTGCCAGTTGCAAACAGGCTAATGAATTCCAACTGAGCAGACCCAACGGTGAAGTTCTGCCCATCCCAGTCAATGGGATTTATCTTAAAGCTTGCTTCTGATGAAGATTGTGAATCCATGTACATAGTTAGTCTAGCCTCTTCTCTGTTATTTCCTTCTTTTCAAGAAGTGCGTGTGCACAAGGTTCTCTTTTTGAGTTGCCAGCTTTTGAAGTTTTGACAGTCTCAGGTTGCAGAGGAAGTTCTATTTTTGTTTCCAGTTGCAGTTGCAGAGCTAGGGTTTTCAATCTCTCACAGGATGGGTTAGGGTTTTGTAGTTCTTAGATTCACACTTTTTGACCCTGTAGCCCAATGGAGTTTTTGCAAGCACTGGTCTTATGCATCGAGCAGGCTCATGCCCCCTGCGAGTCGCCAGAAATGTTACCACATTTTGTTCGCCCCGCGAAGTTTCAAAATTCAAATGTTACTCATCCAAAGGCTAGTTCCCAAAGCTAATATTATTTTAATGCCGACCTTATAAAAGTTTCCACAGCTCTCAGGTTTTCTAGCCATCAGATTCGAGGAAGATCTACGGAGGGCGCCATCTCGCTATGGCAAAGTTGTGTGAGAGTTACATTAACGACATCACGCCCAGTTGACGTATGTCCGGTGGAACCAGTGATAGGCAATCAGTTTCACAATGGAATGGAAAAGGTGTTCGGTGGGCGGTCAGTTGCCAAGAAAGTTCATGACAGGCGGTCTGTTGCCGAGAAAGTTCATGATGGGCGGTCAGTTTTGCGGACCAAAAAATCCAAAAGGCAACATGGCGCCATGTCGCCATCAAAAAACTCACGAGTTTTTCAATAGCGACATAGCGCCCGGCCGGCCGAAAGATGTTTTACGGTGAGTCCCAGTATCGGTGGTAGGGTTCATAGCGACGGAAAAAATCAGTGGCAGGAACTTCAAGAAAGTAGTTGGGTCCCAATTGTACTTCACCTATACAGTCAGAAGCCCGGTGCCATGGTGGCGAATCAGAAGGAGCCACGTGCAAATCATAGGACATGTCATCGGCTGGGCGCTATGGCGCTATGGGAATTTGACCTCAATTTTCTCATAGCGACATGGCACCTAGCCGACACATGGCCACTATGTGGGGTTGAGTCTTGGATCTGCCAGGTCGGCATTTCAAATGACCAACAGGGGGGTGCCAAGTGTACGTGTCAAAATACAGCATTTCACAAGCCCAGTGGTTTTCAAAGGAGATGATGTGCAGAGTACGAGGTATTTCTCTACCATCAAATTTAAGTTGATCTACGATGGGCACCATCGCGCTATGAGGAAGCTGCGCGAGATTTATAACAATGACATAACGCCTAGGTGCCACGTGTCCCTCGATAGGGTCAAGCGGTACGAACCCTACAAGTTGGTGCTTTGTTAGACCAAGGTTGTGCTTTGTTAGACCAATGAGGAACTGCCACATATGCTAGGTCAGGATATAGTCAGCGCATGGGACCAAATATTCACCGCCGCTAGTACAAGGAAAGGTTAATTTCTCTACCGTCAGATCTGCAGAGATCGACGGTCAATGCTATGTCATTTATCTGAAGTTGCACAAAGAATATGATGGCGACATAATGCCCTTCGGCCACGTGTCCGGTGAATCTCAAATGTCAATGCAGGAAATACAGACAGTTGGTACGTGGCTGGTTTCTATTTGTCGATGCACTGAGGGGCAGTATCCATCTTGCTTGTCGTCAAATTTAAGGCAAATCAACAGATGGCACCATGTCGCCATGGTGAAGTTGCACGATCTTTACCATAGCGACATGGCGCCCTTTCGCCACATGTCAGCGGGGCTCGATTACAATAGGGTACATCGGTCAGTATCGCCATGTGTCATTTGGGGTGGCATAGTCGCTGAAGTGGCGCCAGATATGATGGCCCAAGGTGAAGCAAGTATGACACATGACGAGTATTCGTAATCGTCAGATCTACAGAGATTGACGGTAGGCGTCATCTCGCTATGAAGAAGTTGTGCGATGTATATGTTGGTGACATAGCAATTTGTTGACACGTGTCTCACTGGCCCGATCAGGGTTGGCGGTTAGCGACTGACCATCACAGTTAGTGATAACAGATCACAGGTGGCGCAGTTAGTCCAACGTAAGGAAAGGTCAACCACGGAAGACTCCCCAGGTGGAAAAATGAAGAAAGATGAGTGGCCCGCATGGCCCAGTTGGCTCGTATAGCCTATTTGACTTGCTTCGACCCTGTTGATTCATGAACCAGGAAGCAAATGTAATCGATTTTATCCTGCGATCTGATCTTCATGATCAATCCCAGACCTACCCAAAATGAATGCGAGGCAAAACAGAACACTCCACCATCTCATTCGATCCATCTACTGTGTCAGGATCATTCATTGGCATCGTTTCTATCTACTCGAGGCATTTCTTCAGTCGAATATCTAATTTTGTACCTTAGAACCATACTTGAGTGTGATCTTTGATCGGATATTTTTGTATGGGAGCTTGATGGCAGTAGTTGAGCAATTAATGCAGAGCCAATTTCCTCAGTTATGCCTGAACTATAAAGGCAATTTTGTAACCTTTTCTTAAGGTTGACTCTTTTCTAATTTCTCTGATATTGCTCTGCAACTCTCAGTGTAACATTCCCTGTGCCTCTGAACTAAATGATTCTCTATTTTATCTCCTTCAGCCATTAATGTGTATGTGCATCCCTTTTGCCTCTCATTGGTGTATTGTTGAGATCTATAGCCTACATATTGTATCTATTTTTGCCTACTGGGTAATATATGAGTGAGATTCCTCTTTCCTTGTGTTATTTAGTTTGGTTTCCTGATCTGCATGCAGTTATTAGATCAAAACAAGTCTATATGTGTATATCCTTAGTTTCATTCTGGTTCAATAGTGCATACATGGGCAGAAATGGGTCTGAACACTCTATTTTGGTGCATCACTTCCATAGTTTAGGTAGGGTAGAGTTGTTTTCTGCATCTCCTGCTTCCCCTTTATCTTTCGAGAGTAGTTAGGTGCGGCCTGATAGTAAGAGGAAGCCGGCCTTCTCTAGACACTCAACCTCACAGTTCAAGTCCCACAGCTTGGAGGTTTTCTCCATGTTTCACTAGGTTGTCCTCGTGCATAGGCCTTGGACAAGGGTGCAAACCTAAGTGACAACAAGGATGATACCCACAAAAATCACTGCCTCTGATGGTCTGCCTTGTTAAAGGCTTTACATTGTGTCAATAGTGACCTGGTTAAAGGATTTACAAACACTTAATAGCTGTTAAGCCAACCTATCTACATAGGATTTCCTTTCTAATAAAATGTTAAGAGAGTATTAAGTATTATAAACCTGATAGTTTGCAATCCTTGATTGCTGAGTGCAGGCACTTGTTCTGGCTCACTCTCTACTTTCGATCCTCTAAGATCTGATTTTTGTTTGTCTACTTTGCTTTGTTCTGATCAACTGAATCCATGTCTCCTTTCACTGAATTCCATTCCATTTTTTTTAACACTATTCTTTCTTCTTTCATCATCTCAGTGAAAAACTTTTGTCTTCCTTAAAAAGACTTTGAAGACTTAGGGTTAGATATGGATCTACGATCCTCATTGAATCTTAATTTCTCACTCAATACTTGCCTTTTGCTGATTGGTTGCATGTCTTTCCAATTTTCCAATTGGCTGCATGCAGATTACATAGGAAATGTAAAAGATTCGTTCTTATCTCCAGATCTTTCGAGATTTTCCTTATGTTGGGTACAAAAATGGTTTACATTGTGCAATTACAAACTCTTATGCCAATATCCTGAGTTACTCAGCTCTTGAAACATTACTGATGCTCGGCACATATTATTTCCTGGATAGCTTGGCACCTAAACAAAATTGTATCACTCGGCACCTTATGTTACTTAGCACGTGATATTACTCAGCACTTGATAAAACTCGGCACTTGATATCACTCGGCACTTGATATAACACGACACTTGATATCACTCGGCACTTGATATAACTCGGCACTTGGTATCACTCGGCACTTGATATCACTCAGCTCCTACTCTTTGCTCAGCATGTATAGTGAAAAATGGTTAAGTGTATTGACACTCAGCTGTCAAAATTATTCTTTAAACCAACATCTTTCTCCACAATAAATAGTAGCATCTATACATATCTTTGATCTTAAGTTTGTGGAATACAACTCATAATCTTATGAGTGTGCCAAATGCATCTTTCTCTACAACTTTGGTAATCTTCAAAGAATAATGTATATGTTGACATAATTGACAAGCAATATCATGAATTCAACATATTAACACTAAATCATATTTCTAACAATGCTAACATACTCCCCCATATGAATACAATCAAATTCATCCAAATAGCCTCCACCAAAGAAAATTTGGGTGTAAAATTGATCATATAACATAAGCCTCTATTTTTTTGCTTCTCTCTCTCACACACACATGAACTAGATTCCTCATTTGTAACTAATACATATTAGACAAAAAATCTAGATAAAACAAAAGAATAGATGCTTCTATAATCTCTTAAATTATGACAATAGCATTTTATTCACTGAATATCTTCTGCTACAATATTTCTCTATCTCCTTAGCACTTCTACTTGGAATTCACCATACTATCCAATCCCATCTATTTCCATGTCCAATAAGATTACTAAGATGATTAATTCACATTATGGGAATTGCAACCTAACTTTTTCTTTTCTAAATTATCACACCCAAGACATAACCAGCCAATGAAAATGATAAATAGTGTCAATTTCTTATAAGGTATATGATTCCATGAATAATTTTTCATTTTGGTCTTTATCTATAAACAATTTAGTCATTGTTACCTTTTGGTCTTTTTATTTATATTATTAATAGATACTGAGTACATTATTAACTATAAGGAGTAAGCATTTTAGAAAAATTTAATGTGGGATGTAGTTTTGGGATTTGCCCTTATATGTGAGTAATAGATCAATCTTTAAACGAAATCACCAAAGAAGAGATGAAGAAGGTATGTCAATTAAAATTAAAATAAAATTTTGCAATAAGAAATGAAGAAAAAATATGCGAGAAATTGAGAATAAAAAGAAAATTCCAAAGGTTGATTTTGAAAACAAAATGAAGATAAAAAAAGTAGGACATTGAGAATAAAATTATAAAGAATGTGATTGTAATGGAAAACTTCTAGAATTAGAACTTCCTTGTTACTCTTGATGGATATTAAAAGGATTCTAGATTTTATTTGATCTTCCTTGCATCAATTTTACATGATGGTTGTGTACACCAATTTACACCAATAAACTCAATAAGTTGGATATTCTTGGGGCCAAAGGATGTTTTGTTGGTTTTTTGCTTCGAGATTTTTTAAAGAGCAATTCTAAGTAGTATAATGACTAATTTACTATAGGAAGTGTGGATTTTGTTTTAATTTATTATTTTTCAATCTCTTGTAAAAACAATTTATTAATTACTTATCATTTGTTGTTTTCAAAAAGTATTTTTTGACAAATATTTTTTACATTTATGTAGTGAAAATGTAAAAAAAATGTGATGGTCTGCAACTTTCTATGAAGGTGATTAAATATCTTTATATTTGGATCCACAACAAGCATGGAAGAAGTCATAGAACACTAGTGCTAAAGGAGAACCAATTTCTGAATACTCTAGTTTTAAAAGAACTATTTAGGTTGTTGTAGACCAATACTGATTCCATAGAAAAGGTTGTAAGAGTGTCACAAGCCTTGCAATGTTCTCCTGCACCAAGGAACCAAACTTATTATTGAAAAGGTCTAGATGAATTAAAGAGAATAACCTAATATATTAATATTTATACTAATGCTTCCTCAAATATGTGATCTATAAGAAAAAATCAGCATAAAAGTGATTTATTATAGAAATTTTAAAAACATATAGCTGCTAATTTTTTTGAGTAGTAAACAGGGAGGCAAACAAATTTTCAAACTAAAGACACTAAATTCAACTGAAAAAGAATGCATGCATACAATAAATGAGAGTTCTAAAAGTAAAAATACCATGAGGAGAGTCCTTACAAATATTTCTTCTACAACTCAATCCTGACAGAAGGGTTTTGGAAAAAAATAGTTGTTTAAGAAACAAAATGCACAATACAAATTTATAAAATGGTAGAGAGAATACAAAAGAAAGGAAAAAGTTTGAAATAAAATCCACTCTTCCATCATACAAATTGAATCCCCGTAGTGCACTCCAAGTGTCCAGCTCACTTGTGCATACAACATAGATGGCTTAAATTATGTTTTGGCAACTAGTATAGCTATTGCAACTACCTCTTGTGAAACTATGACTACCTCTAAAGTTGTCCACTATTTTCCATTTAAATTCAAGTAGCCTAAACTAATTTCCATGACACCCTCAATTCAATCAAAAACTTTGCAAGGTGTGCCTTCTCTTACTTTGTGATTTTTATTATATTTCTAATTATATGACCCCACTACTTCAATCCAATCAAATTGCAAATAAACATTTCTCAACTATTTTTATTTTAATTTAAAGCTTGCACTTTTTTCTGATTTAACATGGCATTATATAGAAACTACAAAATCTTTGATCCATGATTGGTTCATATTGTCAAGGATTAATCACTAGTTCTATGGAAGCCAATGCAATAGATCTCTACTATGGAATGAACTAAAACAAATATATCAATGATAGTCATGCTTTCTTTTGCACTTTTAGTAGTTGGTTTGAGATTCTCATGTGTGTGTGTGTGTGTGCGAGCGTGCGTGCGTGCGTACGTGTGTGTGTGTGTGTGTGTGTGTGTGTGTGTGTGTGTGTGTGTGTGTGTGTGTGTGTGTGTGTGTGTGTGTGTGTGTGTGTGTGTATGTGTGTGTATATATATGTATATATGTGTATATATATATGTGTGTGTATATATGTGTGTATATATGTGTATATATATGTATATATGTATATATATATATACATATATATGCATGTGTGTATATATATGTATATGTATACATATACATATATATGTATATATCTACATATATATACATATATACATGTGTATATACATACATACATACATACATATATATATATATATATATGTATATATATATATATATGTATATATATATATATGTATGTACATATATATATATATATACATATATATATATATATATATATATATATATATATATATATATATATATATATATATATATATATATATATATATATATATATATATATATATACATACATACATACATATATATACATACATACACACACACACACACACAAGTGTGTGTGTGTGTGCACGCGCACGCGCTCCATGCCATAGCTACCTCTCTTATTGACTATAGAATTTGGTATTTGGTATTATAGTTAAGGTTTGATTTTCTACATGATTTAGTAGAGGTCTTTAATATATACCATAGACAAAGGCCCCATGAACTTGACTTTTACAAAAAAGTTGGGACTTTTACAAATGACAATACACAACCTTTAATGGGTTTACCTATTTGTTAATAAGTATATCTAGGTTTGTACATGAATAATATTGAGTCTAATAAGGTTTAACTATTTATAAAACTAGTGTGGGTATTTTTAAAGTTTTTTCTTTTTTCATTTGGCTTATATGTAGACACTAAATTTTTCATGTGTTTGTCAGTTTTTTTCATTGGTATGTTAGGTTTCTAGTCAAATTTTAGAATATAAATTAAGCCTCCAAACTATGCAATTTTCATTACAAGAACCTTACTATCATAACATGTCTATATATTTTTCTTTTTAATACATTTTTAGATATTTTGTAAAATAGTAAAATTGTGATTTAATTTGTTGGAATCATCATTGTCATTACACCAAAAGTTTGAGTTGTTAATGAATTTCAAAACAACTTGAAACAAGGATCCATGGGAGGTTGTTAAAAACATGTCACAAATCCATCAGTCAATGTTGAATGGTACCTTCACCTAAAGGGGATGAAGGTACCAAGCTCCCAACAATGCCCCCTTCAACATAACCTAGGGGATTTGAACCCATAACCCAAGTCTTTGATACCACTTGTTGGAATTACTATTGTCGTTACACCAAAATCTTGAGCTGTCATTGAATGTCAAAAAAGCCAAAGACAAGGATCCACAGGAGGCAATTAAGCACCTATAAAAAATCCATTGGTCTATGTTGAATGATATG
This sequence comes from Cupressus sempervirens, assembly GCA_028749045.1. Taxonomy (NCBI): domain Eukaryota; kingdom Viridiplantae; phylum Streptophyta; class Pinopsida; order Cupressales; family Cupressaceae; genus Cupressus; species Cupressus sempervirens. The sequence goes on along the minus strand of CM053790.1, from coordinate 69,789,257 downwards.
TTCACCTAGACTGGATGGAAGCATCAACCTCCCAATATAATTATTATAAAATAAATAGAAAATATAGCTATGGAGAATGAATGCATCTTTTTTAAAAGTTAAATCAAATAATTCATTAATAAATATTAATTAATATAAAAAATTATTTTAACAAATATTTTAAATATTTTAAAATTATTTGACATTTTTTTTTATTTTTGTCTTCATGGATAATAGGAAAAATCTAAGGTTAATTATTATATTTGTTGTGATTCATTTATATTAGTTGTTAAGCTTGAGTAGAGTCAAACTCAACACTAAGAGGTTCAAAACTTACCTTTGTGTTAATTTTTTAAATATTCTATATTCTAAATTATTATTAGTACTTTTTAGCTATATTTTGCACTGACTAAAATCTTTTATGACCTGTAAGAGCCTACCACTTCTACAGAAATTCAATTCTCTCCTTCTTATTATCTTGAACACATATTAACTTTTTATTATTTTCTTTTACGCATTTATCTTATTTTTTAATCCTTTTCTTTTATAAAAAAAAAAAACTAAAAATAAATCTGAGTAAAATAAATATTTAAATGAATTCCAAAATTGAATTTTACATAAAGAAACAAATAATTTATTTCATTTAGCAATATTCATTTATGTTCAACAGTTATATGTTTCCTTTTTTTAATTTAAAAAAAAAACCAAATACATACTACTTATACATTCAATTCATAATTATAGATTATAATTCAACCTTTTGGGATAGGGCCACTCACCTTTTTGTTGACACTCACATAACCTCTCTAATCAAGGTACCTAGGAGGCTCGCTTCCACAATTTCAACTGGCTATGAGAAAGGATCATGGTTAGTAGATTGGTTGTAACATGCTATTTAATGCCATGGGGCTCCACTTACTATTGGTGAAACTTTTTGGTGGCCTTCTAGTAGAAATTCTAGTTGCCTTGATTCCAAAAGGCTTACATAGCTAGAGATTATGATTTTAACTAATTATGCTACGAATCAAGATAAAGATAAAATGAAAGTTCAAATCCTTTTGTAGGCACTCCATACCTCTCTAATGTATGGGGAGAAACTAGATTGTCAAGATTTTCATCTTCCCTTATCTATTGCGTTCACCCTATAAAAACCATTGCATCTTCTTTTATGTTCAAAATATTAAACTTATATGAATTTATTTTTTCCCATCTTTCATATAAATACATTATTTTATAAATACTATAGATACTTTATGGAAAATAGAAAAAAAAAAAAAAAAAAGAGTACTTAAAATCTTCACTCAAGAGCAAGTATTTATAGTTTATGCTCTAAACATTAAAGGTTATGAGCTTGGTTTATTTGGAACATATTTTGTTTAAATATATAATTTTATAATTACTACAAACAGTAATTAGGAACAAATGAAATGCTTTCAAGGTTTTCACTCAAATGATAATCTTATGATCAAATTTATTTTCTTTCCAAAATAATTAACAAACAATAAAACATTGTCATTAGGATTATACTTCTTAAAAAACTAAAAGCAAGTAGATTTTCACAATTTATATATTATCTTCAATATTCTTTCTGCATTAGATTGTGTATGTGTTTTTACATCAATGTTTCAAATCATGTCAAAAAACATAAGAAAAAAATGATGAATCATTTTTTTCTTATGCTCTTTATCATTTATCATTCTAGTTGCGCAATCAAGTTTAGAAACAATTTAAAGTTTTTTAAAAGTATCACTAAAATTATGATTTTTTTCTTGTGATAAAAAAAATGCCCACTTCTCCATATGTAGGGAATTGTGACATCTTGAGGCCCAAGTATTTTCATGTTACTCTTTTTAAGCTATAAACATATTTTTATTATCATAAATAGTTTTTACTTTTCATGTTACTCTTTCTAAGCTTGAAACATATTTTTATAATCATATATAGTTTTTACTTTTCTAGGGCAGATGTATGCATGTTACTCTTTCTAAGCTTGAAACACATTTTTATTATCATAAATAGTTTTAGCATTTCTATAGCAGATGCAATCCTTTTATTACAAGAGTAAACAATACTAACCACCATGAAGGAGCCTCATCGGGAGCCTACAATTCTTCACGTTGGGATACTTTTATACTGGTAAAACGGCTATAAAAAAATACCCTGTTCACATCGTTGTTTACTCTTCTTCATTAAATGGCGCTTTCGTTATAGTGCTTACCTCGGGGAGATATCTGCAGGTCAGTGGATGACAGCCTACGTACACATCGAGAGTATGCAAAAGGACAAATACTCCAACTCAATGGGAACTCAAAGCTCGGAAAATTTAATAGTTCTCGAATATATTGGGTTTCTAAAATATGCTATTTAGCGGAGCGGAGGAAGAAAGGCGGAAGTTCGTTCTGCGACACGCTATCTGTCTGGACTGATATTCTTCAAGTTGGAATAAGCCATGGCAATCGGCGTTGTAACAGATTTGATGGTTGCAATAGAAAGAGGAGATTCAGGTCATTGTGTCTCTTTCTGCTTATTCATTTCTAGTTATATGTTTTACTTTATGTAGATATGTAATGTGTAAATAAGATCATGGATACAATGCTATCTTGGGATAGTCATGTCTCAGCTGTAATTATGTGTTCTTTGTCATGAGGATGTGTGTAGTTTGATTTGTTTTTATTTAGAGCTATTAGTTTGATTCTGCTCAATGATTTTGGATGTCGAAAATGCAGATGAGCTTAAGTGTTTGTTAGTTTCGTCCTGTGGAGAAGAGCTACTCAATGTACGGCACAAAGACGGCAATACAGCCCTGCATGTAGCCGTTGGAAGAAACTATGTGCATATAATAAGGCAGTTAGTAGCTTTTCAGCCAAGGCTTTGTTGGTGCACTAATCATGAGCACGAAACTCCGATTTGTATGGCAGCGAAATAAGGGCATTTGGAAGCAGTAAAAGAGTTGATAGAAATCAGCCCACAATCTGTTATGCAACGAAATAGTTGTGGAATGAACGTCCTTCATTTGCCCGCTCAAGTTAGCTAAGTGCGAATTGTTGATTACTTGAATAAAACAGACAAGGTAGGTTTATCAGATCTGGTGAATCAGGGACTTGAGAGGCCTCATGGACATGAAAAACCACCAAAGATAAAGCCCTTGCAGTAGGGAGATACTCCCTTGCATATTGGAGCAAGGAACAAAAACTTCAATGTAAATTTCTCCTCGTTCTAAGCATTTCTAGTCAGCGTCATTGAATTTTTGTTTTCTACTGGTATATTAAGTACCGTACTGGTATACTAAGTCTAAATTTGAAACTTATTAATGTAGATGGTAATTTCGTTGCTGACTATAGCGGACATAAACAAGGAGGCGTTCAACGATGTAGGGCTAACAGCTCTGGACATTGCACAAGAAAACACAGAGTACCACGAAAGTTACCAGATAATTGCACTACTGGCTGGTCATCCTTGCAAGAACAAGCCATTCCTGTACAGCGCTCCAAAGGTAAGTGCCCTAAAATACAAGAATGCCTCTAAGATGGTGAACGAAACATATGATGCAATTCGTGACAAAGAATTAGTGGTGGCAGTGTTGTTAGCCACAATGTCATTTACAGCGGTCTTCACCATTCCGGGCGGTTTCAAGACAGATCTTAAGAACGGAGAGAGAGAGAATATGTTGGGCATGCCGATTCTGATCGGAATCGATTCCTTTAAAATGTTCATCATTTTCGACTGCTTGGCCTTTTTTCTGTCGCTGTTTGCGGTGCTGATGTGGCAGATGAGTTCACCTGTTACCAGGGGGGACAAGGTGTTGTTCTTGGTCATCAACAACTTGCTAGTTTGTGCTTCCTATGCATTTACGGCCTGTGGTTTCATGGCGGCAGTGTATACAATGCTTGCGTACAAGCATGGCAGGCTGGCTTGGTTCGTGTTCTGGTCTTCCATCATCGTCGGCTGCTCTCCTGTTCTCTCTTTTTTCTACTTGTCGGTAAGGTTTTCAGTGAAGCTGGCGAGATTCAACTCCCTCCGAGATGCACATCCTTTCCTTCGCGACCGTCTGTTGGAATGGGGGTGGCTGAGATTGGAAAGACGTGGGGTTTTGGATATCGTTCGCCTCTTCAAACTGAGATGGCTTAATTGGCTTTACGGCTATAACTTGGGCAAAGATATGAGTAGGGCCAAAAGAAGTGGGTCTTCTGAAATCATGTCTATGTGAAGAATATGGGAATGATTCATTAGACAAAAGCATAGCCTTGAGTATGCCCCATGCGCCTCGCCTGACAATAAGGCGAAGTTCCTCTCTGCAATCTAATGGCAGTATGAATGATATATTTATATTCTTCATGCAAACGTAACAATTTTTTTGACACTCATTCGATCTATATTTTCTTGTACCAATGTGTGGAGTAATCATTTTTAAGTTAGAATGTATATAATAATAAAGTATTAATAAAATGTAACAGTCTTAGTTAAGTTTGCACCATGGTAGGCGGCCGCTTGCTCAATCTTGTGTAGGTATGTTCTTATTTTATAATAAAATTGTAAATTGATTATAATATTTCAATTTGATTTTAACTTGTTATCATTCAAATAGTTATATTATTTTAAAATTTTAGATGATGTAATTATTTTTTTTACATTATTTATATACATATATATGTGTTAAAGAATGGAAAACATGATTTTCTACATTTAAGAGAATTTCACATGGTGACAAAAGGACACATTTTTTAAATCTCTCACAAGGGGAGGGGGGGAAGAGAGAGAGTATAACAACATAATAAATTTCAATAAACCATTATAAGAGTAGTCCCAAACATCGAAAAACCATGTTCTAACAATATCTAAAAGTCTCAAACATATATCCATAACTTTTATTCCTCAAAATATAATGTTCTATTAGACAATGTCTAATTTGAATCAAAATCTTTAATGATACAAACATTCACAGAAATTAAATAGCAATTTTTTTCATATTAAAAGTTTAGAATGAAACTTTTGGTGCATGTAGTACTAATATTTCCTTATTTGAAATACAAACATATAATATAGATTCTCATACAACATTCTATAAAAATACAATACTAGTTGATATAAAAAGTGTCATTAATAGTAAGTTTTTCTCCAATTTAATAGTCATGTAAGAAAACATTTCCCACACCCCCTGCCTAATTACATTAATCCTAAAATAATCAAATGAACATTGCCCTAAGGAATCCCTCTTAAGGCTTACATAGAAAAAAATGATGATTGCATATCTTCAAAGTATATTTTCAGAAATCATTTCTTATGAAGTCAAAAAATATTGAATCATGCAAGGCCACATTAAGTTGTCTTGTGACATTTGGAAAGGTTTATCTTCAAGCTCTATTATTAATATACTAGTTTGTTGAAGCTCTGTTATTAATATATTAGTTTGATGAACTCTCAAATCACATAGTTTTGAATTATTTGATAGTGATTCCTAACAAGTGTGATAGATCTCTATTATTGTTTAGTGACCATGAAATGAGCCATTGTATTTTTCATAAGGTGAAAGTGGCAAGACACTAATAATATTATATATAATAAGTTGATTCAAAGATCATGGAGGAAAAAACTAGTAAGGAAACCCTCTATTAATTGTTGATATAGAAAAAAAAGAGAAGCCTAAAAGGGGAAGATAACCTCTAAGTGAGAAAAGTAAGTCTTGTACTATTACCTTTACATAGAAGCTCCAAAACTGAAGTGACCAAAAGAGAAATGGAGCAAAGATAGGACTAATAATTATGTTCATAACAAAGTAGCTCCAATATGATTCACCAGAAGCATAACACCAAGGACAAACTCTGTAATGGTAGGGATAGAGTTCAATTTTCATTTGTTCACACATGTCTATCAGAAGGATGGAGTGGAATGATTTGTGTTAACAAATAGAGCTTATTCTATCAAAATAGTTACTATATATAAAGTACTTGTGATACTAATTTAAATTGTGCCCACCTTTAAATATTATGTGTTGAATTTTTAGATTATTATTGTTGAGATTTTTCTCTAATTTTCCCCTTACAATACCATTTGAACCCACCTCATCTATGTAAATCTCTTTACTTCACTTGAATGTAAATGTTCACCAATTAATTTATGGATCTAAATCATTTCCTTAATATTTTCAAAGTCCAAGGAACATATTTGGTCCAATGAAAGAACAGGGAATGGATCCTCAATTAGAACTCCATCATCTTTGATGTGAAACAAATGTGGTATAGTGATGAATGTAGCTACTCCAATTGTCCACTAGCATTGGGAAATGAGTCATTGTTTAGAGAGAACAAAATGGTATAATCTCATAAGCTTTCTCAACAAGAATCCATATTTACCATAATATCAAGTCCCAAACTTGTCTCCAAAATGAAGCTATAGAAAACATGTATTATTAGAATTTGTCAGTATTGGAAAGAAAAATAAATTAGAAACCAATATCCTTCAAAATGCTTCTCATGCAAAACATCATCCCAAAGATAAAATTTGAATTGAGATGAGAGAAATTCCTCTATCCTCCCATTCCACTAACCTCTAATATTTGAAGGCTTATAGTGCTAATGCATTGCTAGCATTACCAAAAGATCGATTAATAACAATAATGTCATCAAATGAACTTTCAACGTAATTGTTGATATAACAAATGTCATTAATAGTGAGTTTTTTTCAATGTAATAGTCATGTAAGAAAACACCTCCCCGCCTCCACCATCTTGCCTAATTACACTAATCCTAAAATAATCAAATAAACATTTCCCTAAGGACTCCTTCTTAAGGGTTACATAGAAAAAAATGATGATTACATATCTTCAAGGTATATTTTGAGAAATAATTTCTTATCAAGTCAAAAAACCTTGAATCATGCAAGGCCACATTAATTTGTCTTCTAACCTTTAGAAAGGTATATATTTAAGCTCTCTTATTAATATATTCATTCGTTGAGCTCTCAAATGACATAGTTTTGAATTATTTGACAATGATTCTTAAGAGGTGTGATAGATCTCTATTATTGTTTAGTGACCATGAAAAGAGCCATTATATTTTGAATAAGGTGAAAGTGGCAAGTCCTTAATGATATTATATATAATAAGTTGATTCAAAGCTCATGGAGGAAATAACTAGTAAGGAAAACCTCTAATAGTTGTTGATATAGAAAAAGAAGAGAAGCCCAAAAGGGGAAGATAACCTCTAAGGAGTGACAAAAATAAGTCTTATACTTGTGACCTTTACATAGAAACTCCAAATCTAAAGTGACCAAAAGAGAGATGGAGCAAAGATAGGACTAATAATTATGTCCATGAAAAAGTATCTCACATATGATTCACAAGAAGCATAATACCAAGGGTAGACTCTGTAATGGTAGGGATAGAGTTCAATTTTTATTTGTTAACACATGTCGATCATAGGAATGGATCAGAATGATTTGTGTCATCAAATAGAGCTTATTCAATCAGCATGGTTACTATATATAAACTACTTGGGATACTAATACATATTGTTCTCATCTTTAAATATTATGTGTTGTGTTTTCAGATTATTATTGTTCAGATTTTCCTCTCATTTTCCCCTTACAATACCATTTGAACTAATCTTGTTTGCATAAAGCTCTTTCCTTCACTTGAATGTAAACCTTCATCAATTAATTTCTTCATCTAATTAATTTTATTAATATTGTCAAAATCTGAGGAACATATTTTGTCCAATGAAAGAATAGGGAAATGATCCTCGATTAGAATTCCAACCTCTTTGATGCAAAACAAATGTGGTACTATGATGAATGTAGCTATTACAACTATCCACTAGTTTTGGGAAATGACTCATTGTTTAGTGACCACACAAGGGTATAATCTCATAATATTTCTCAACAACAATCCATATTGACCATAACATGAAGTCTCAAAGTTGTCTCCAAAATGAAGCTTCAGAAAACATGTATTCTTAGAATTTTTCGGTATTGGAAAGAAAAATAAAGTAGAAAACTAATATCGTTGAAAATACTTCTCGTGTAGAACATCATCTCGAAGGTAGAAGTTGAATTAAGATGAAGGAACTTCCTTTATCCCTCCCATGCCACTAATCTCCAATATTTTGAAAGCTTATAGTAATAATGCATTGCTAGCATTACCAAAAGATCAATTAATAACAATATTATCATGAAATGAATTTTCAATGTAATGGGAGTCCTACAGAAGGATACAAGAGAGAAAAATATGTTCAAGGCTTTAGCAGGTGCAAGTTTGCAGAGAAGAATAAAGCAACCATTTTAGGCAAGATACAAACATCTCAACATGCTTTGAAGGATTTTCAGATGATCTTCGCTGGGAAAGCAATAGTTCAACCAGTTAAGCCATTTTTTCTTAACCCTAGGTTCCATCTGCAGTGTTCAAATCTAGAGGTAATGTTAATTATTGTTAGTTGGACAGCTGTTATTTCTGATCCGAAAATAGTAGCACTATTTATGGGTAGCTTGGACAGCTGTTTGTCCTTATCTATGAATAGTGGTTGTATTTATGGGTGGTTTGGACAGTTGTTTGTCCACTTGCCAAAAATTAGTAAATGGTTATTATTTACTAATTTTAGTGATTCCTTTTGGACACTTTGCAACCAATTCTATTATTGGCTGTCAAGTTATCTTAATCTTAGCCGTTAGTTAGATTTTTCACATGGTATCAGAGCTGTTCGAGGTGAAGGTATCAGGTTGATAGGCTACACTGATGCAGATTGGGAAGGAAGTACAACAGACAAAAGGAGCACTTTAGGGTGTTGTTTCAGCTTGGGATCAGGAGTTGTATCTTGGTTCAACAGGAAGCAGAAGTCTGTGGCTCTAAGTTCAACAGAAGCAGAATACATAGAAGCTAGCATGGCGACATGTGAAGCTATATGGCTTCGAAAGTTGTTAGTAGCCTTGTTTGGTCAAAAGGTTGAGACTACTGTGATACATTGTGACAATCAAAGTTGCATCAAGTTGTCTGAGAATCTAGTGTTTCATGATAGGTCTAAACATATAGATATCAGATATCACTTCATCAGAGATTGTGTACAAAGGGGAGTTGTTTGACTACAATATATACCTACAGATGAGCAGGTAGCAGACATTCTGACCAAGGCTTTGGGAAAGGCCAAATTTATCTTCTTCAGAGATAAGATGGGTGTCATGCAGAACAGCTTCCTCGCTAAGAGGGAGTGTTAATTATTGTTAGTTGGATAGCTGTTATTTCTGACCCAGAAATAGCAGCACTATTTATGGGTAGCTTGGACAGCTGTTCGTCCTTATCTATGAATAGCAGTTGTATTTATGGGTGGTTTGGACAGCTGTTTGTCCACTTGCCAAAAATTAGTAAATGGTTATTATTTACTAATTTTAGTGATTCCTTTTGGACACTTTGCAACCAATTCTATTATTGGCTGTCAAGTTGTCTTAATCTCAGCCGTTGGTTAGATTTAATCTCGGTCGTTGGTTTACCAACAGCAGTAGTATAGAAAGGGGTCATTGGGTCATTTGGAGATGAAGCTTTTGGAGAAGCAGTTTGCAGTGTTAGCAAACAGTCTTGTAGTGTTAGCAAGGGCACAGTGTTAGCGCAGGGATAGAAGGTTTTGGAGAAGCAGTTTTCAGTGTTAGCAAACAGTCTTGTAGTGTTAGCAAGGGCACAGTGTTAGCGCAGGGATAGAAGCTTTTGGAGAAGCAGTTTGCGGTGCTAGCAAACAGTCTTGCAGTGTTAGCAAGGGCGCAGTGTTAGCGCAGGGATAGAAGCTTTTGGAGAAGTAGCTTGCAGTGTTAGCAAGCAGTCTTGCAGTGTTAGCAAGGGCACAGTGTTAGCGCAGGGATAGAAGCTTTTGGAGAAGCAGTTTGCAGTGTTAGCAAACAGTCTTGCAGTGTTAGCAAGGGCGCAGTGTTAGCGCAGGGATAGAAGCTTTTGGAGAAGCAGTTTGCAGTGTTAGCAAACAGTCTTGCAGTGTTAGCAAGGGCGCAGTGTTAGCGCAGGTATAGAAGCTTTTGGAGAAGCAGTTTGTAGTGTTAGCAAACAGTCTTGTAGTGTTAGCAAGGGCACAGTGTTAGCGCAGGGATAGAAGCTTTTGGAGAAGCAGTTTGCAATGTTAGCAAACAATCTTGCAGTGTTAGCAAGGGTGCAGTGTTAGCGCAGGGATAGCAATGAGGAATATCAGCTGGAGAAATTAGGAGGTTGTCAAAGTTCTGCCCGTGTGAGGCAAGGAATTTTGTATCTCTTGATTTGCTGAAGTTTAATATAATTTCTCATCTGTGGAACTCGTTTTCCCTTAGGGGTTTTTCCAAGGACAATTTGTCCAAAAATATTGTGTTCACTGTGTTGTTCATTTCTTTCCGTATTTTATAAGTGAAGTTGCAGTTGTGTTATTTTTCGATATTAGCTGGGAATTTGTTTTCAACAGTTTAATAATCATTTACGATAGGAGATTAATAATAGTTGGAAATTTATTTTCAGCAGTTTAATAATCGTTTATGATAGGAGATTAATAATCAATGACTGCAATAGTTGATTTTTCACAGGTAAAACACTATTCAACCCTATGTATGATAGATTAAGGAGGTGGATAAAGAGTGCACAACTCGCCAGGATCAACGAAAACAACCTAAGCAGTCTTTCCAGAATGGCACTCGTCCTGAAATGCCTAAGTTGGATTCAAGAAGTAGATCCTTCATATCAGGGGAAACATCAAATGCTCCACTGAAATTTTCATGGGCAAGTAACCATCATTCTAATACAGTAGAGTTCTGTCAGCATAGCTCTTCAGGTCTCAAGGCTCAAAATCTACAAGTTGGGGATAAGCCTCGAAAGGGCTCTGAAAAGGGGAAAGATCAAGATTACTTCAGATCTCATTTCTCTAATAGGGTTAAGAGTGGATATCATTTCAGATCTCAGCGTGACCATGTTAATATCCACAACATGGGAAAGGGAGAGAAAAGAACCTTCAACTATGTTAGAAATAGAGGCAACTTCACTTCAGATTCTAAAGCAAAAACCTGGAGGGTGAAAAGTACTGGAAAAGCTTCAAGTCAGGGTTTTTCATAGCAAGGAGCACAAATTCATCTACCAGATCATGTTATTCTTCCGCATGTTGCTCCATTAAAATAGACAACTTTAATAGGTAAGTTCAATAACCTTACTTTGAATATTGCGGAGGTCTCTGGTTGGGAAAAGTCTCAATGGAATAGCTTCAAGGATTTATTTATTGTAGAATCAGAGCACAAAATTTTTATTCTAGTTTTTGAGTCTAAAAGGGATAGGGATGCAGTGTATAATTTCAAAGGTTGGTTCTTCAAAGGGTCAGGCCTAGTGACCATCCTGTGGGTGCCAAACTTTAAACCGGATCCTTCTCTTTTTCCTTTTAAACCACAGTGGGTCTCTTTCCCCTCACTTCCTTTTGAATACAGAGATCTGGATATATTAGAAAGGTTGGCTAATAATCTAGGCATTTTTATCAAGAACGATCTTGTTCCACATGAGCACCCGAATTGTGAGGTGCGATTTTGCCTCCTCGTGAGTGAGGCTAAGCAGTTGTCAGCACAATTAAAGATAAATTCAAGTTTCAATCTACGGGTGTAGGGGAGTGTTGTTGAGGGAGATAATACTACCTAGCAATATGAAGACACTCTGGGACACTTTAGTTATTAGTGTCAAACCATGTCCCAAGAGGTAGACATTTTGGTGTGTATAGATTTGTCAATTTATCGGTCCAAATGTTGACTATTTTCAAGGCATCTAGAGGTTTCAAAGAAAGTTTAGCATTCTAGATTAGGGGCCATTACTACGCAAAATATTCTTCATGAAGATGCCGCTTTTCACCTTTGTGTTCAGGATATGATAAGTAGATAATATTTTTTGTTCTGAAAGCATCGGGAGTTAAGTGACTAGGGATGCATAGGTAGAAGGGATCTCCTATTATCTAATCAGCCATATGTGCATCAACAATCACATGAATCTTGTAAGGATATGGATACTTTAACTCCTTCTTTAATGTACCACGATAGTCCTATTCAATTTTCAGATTCACAGTTTGGCCATAATTGTGCAAAAGTTTAAGAGGCTGAACTGGAACAGATGGCTAATGAACTATTAACAGACTAAGCAACTACCATGATTTATGATATAGTCGAGGAAGAGGGATTTTGGCATTCAGATCCACAGGTTAATGTTGAGGATCCAATGTTGCCAATAAATGTGACTATTTTGTTATACGGATCAGATACAGACAGAAAATGTGTTGGACCTCGATGACCCAAACTCTGGTAAGTATCAAGACTCTCAGTCTGTCCATCATGAACTAACATACAGAGCAGAGTATGTAGTCAATCCCATGGAATTTGATCATAATCTGGATCTGGATAATGATGATAAGAAGGAAACATTTGATTATTATAAGGACCTTTCACTTACAAAGACTCTCTCTGTGGCAACTAAAAGGATAAAGACCTCCAAAGCAGTAGGTAGACCCCCCAAAAGTTCTAAAATCAAATAACAAGTGGAAGCAGACATGCAAACAACTCTTGATGAGAAGTTCTCATCGGTCAAAAGATTGAGAAGAAGGGCGAGGTACCCTTCTTGTCATCCATGAGGATAGTCTCAAGGAATGTCAGAGGCATAAATGCCTCTGACAAGTGCGATAGGATCAAGCAACAACTTGATTCCTCCAATGCTGATATTATATTATTGCAAGAGACAAATTGTCTCAAGAAATGTTTGTCAAAACTGTGGTCAAATGGAACTCGTCGAAGGTTGTGTACATACAAGGAAAAGATGCCTCTAGTGGTTTGGGGGTTCTGTGGAATCCTAAAATGATTCAAGCACAATTGTTGAGTCAGAATACTAATTGATGATTCTTGAAGATTCAGCATTTTGATCTTTCTTTCTATCTCATCAGTGTTTATGGCGCTTCTCAATCTATTGACAAAAACAAGTTATGGGACACATTGACACAATTAATACAAAATCATCAAGACCTGAACTTTATTTAGGGAGGAGATTATAATGTCATTCTCAACGCAGGAAAGAAACATGGTGGAATTTTTCCTCCAGTCAAAACCATTCAATATTTTGTGGTATTTGTGGAAGAAAATACTTTACGGGATGCGGAGCCTAGGATAGGGTCATTTACTTGGACCAATAAGAGAATGGGGTTCCTTTAGATTGCAGAGGGGCTTGACCGATTTTTTTCTTTCTTTGCAATGGAAAAATTGCAAGGTGTTAATTGGTTTCAAGATTTTACTTTTTGTAGATTTGAATCACTTTCCTATTGAATTAAACATCTCACTTTCTCATCTTCGAATGCCCTCACTCAAAAGCCTTCATTCCAATTTGAAACAATGTGGTTTAGGCATCCACACTTCTTACCTCTCCTTCGTCAATGCTGCATTTTTTTGTCGATTGTTATAGGAACAAAAATGTTTTAGTTTTATTGTAAGCATAAGCATGTTAAAACTCATATCAAGGTTTGAAATAAAACAATCTTCAAGAACATCTTTCAAGAGAAGTATCGGGTCAAAACTGAACTGTAAGAGATAAATGAGCACATTATTCTACATGGGCTGGATAATGCTACCTTTCTTTCCCAAAATGAGTTACAAAATGAATGGGAAGAATTATGTAAAAGAGAAGATGTATACTAGAGACAAAACTAGCACAAAATTTGGCTCAAACAAGGGGATAAAAATACAAAGTTCTTCCATGCTTCAACAAAATTAAGACAAGCTACTAGCACCATCTTCTCTATTAAAGAACCTAATTCTAGTAATTTAATTTCAGATCCAGTTAACATCCAATATGAGGGCATTAGATTCTTCAAAAAAATTCTTGATCCCCCTCTGAAGCCACCCCCAGTCCAATCACAAACTGATGATCTTGATCTTCTTAATAATATCCCCAAGCATATCTCTAATCAAGATAAAGTTTCACTCATGGCCCCTTTCAGTATCGATGAGATTAAACTTGTTGTCTTTTCCCTTCCACCTGATAAGGCCATAGGTCCTAATGGTTTTATAGCCCTCTTCTATAAAAAAAATGTTGGGATGCTATTACAAAAGAATTAGTGTCTATGGTGGAAGAGTCTAGGAAAGGAAAGGCTATGTTGTGAAATTTCAATACTACAAATATTTCTCTCATTCCTAATGCCAAGAATACTAGTACTTTTGTTATTTTTTTCCGAATCTCACTATGTAATAGAATTTACAAATTATTTTCAAAGGTTATTTACTTGAGATTACAACATTTAATTCCCAGCATCGTATCTATAGAGAAAGGTGGTTTTGTTCAACGAAGAGAAATAATGGAAGGTGCCTTGGTTGTGCATTAAGATTTTCACTCTGCAGATAGTAGCAAAACACCACTTTTTGTTATAAAATTAGGTATGAAGAAGGCCTATGACAAAGTGAATTGGGACTTTTGATTCAAACTTTTGGAAAAAATTGCCTTCTCAATAAATTGGTGTAGATGGGTTAGGGCATGCATATCTAGTGCTTGGTTCTCAATTATTATCAATGGTGCTTCTACTAGATTCTTCCCCTCCTCTCAAGGGGTTAGATAGGGGGACCCATCGTCTCCAATTATTTTTATTATCATGGATGAGGCTCTCAGTCATAGTATCATGAAAAAACATAAGCAGGCACTGTGGAAAGGGGCCCAAATTGTTGGAACACTTATATCAATTATGCTCTCTTTATTTGCTGATGAGACACTTTTTTTGGGTAAGGCTTCCCTCCTTGAAGAAAGGAAAATTAAGAGGACTTTGGATTCATACACTTTGGCTTCTAGACAATAGGTAAATGTTCAAAAATCTAAAATTTACTTGTTGAACATAACGGATGCCCTTGCTACTCAAATTGTTAGAATCTTAGGCTTCACTATTGACCATTTAACTACAACATATTTCGGCATTCCTTTCTTTGATGGGGAAAATAATCCTTGTTATCAATCTATAGTCATTGAAAGAATTAAGAACAAAGTTTTGGCATGGAATACTAGGTGGTTGTCCTTATCTGGTAAAATATTGTTGATCAAATTTGTCTTAGTTGCAATCCCCAATTATTAGCTTGCTATTATGAAATCTCTTGTTAAAGTGATTGATCAAATTGGAAAATTAATTAGAGATTTTTTTTATGGAAAGGTAACCTCTCAGAGGACAAAAGGATTCATCTTATTTCCTTAAAAGACATGTCTAATCCTAAGGCCCCAGGGGATGTGGGCTTCCATGATTTGAGTAAAAATAACAAGGTATGTAGAGGTAAATTAGTTTACAAATTAAATTCAAAACTAAACAGAAAATGGTGTTAGATCATGCAGCAAAAAAACTTAGAAAATGGAGACCCTAAGCATGTTTTCACAATCATTGATCCCCCCAAGGGGTCCACAATTTGGAACTTTATGATGTCTTCTCGTAATGTAGTTTCAAAGTATATTACATGGGAAGTGCATAATGGATTCAAGGATCTATTTTGGAAGGATTCTTGGAATGGAAAACCTCCTTTAGCTCATATGCCTTAATTTCAGGATATTATGAATATTGTTGAGATAGCTTGGAGGGATAAATTGATTCATTATCTCAGTACTGTGGATATTTTCTCAAGGAAAGTCATCTAGAAAGATCCTTTTGACCTTCCTCTGGATGAGTGCAATAAATATTTTTCTTTCAGTAGCTTTTTGTTGATTGTGAGGTTTTCTTCTCAAAGAAGACGGATGTCCTTAGGTGGGCCCTAGTGAAGAACTGCCAATACCGTATCAAAGATGGTTATGCTACTATGTAGCATGTTGAGAATTTGAGGCTATCATCTAAAGCTTTCACCATGTGTTGGAACAATCTTGTGCCACCCAAAGTTGTTTGTTTTGCATGGTTAGCATCAAGGAAGTGTATTCTTTTGAGTGATAGACTTTCTATGCTCCAAATTACACAACCTTTCATATGTGTTCTCTATGGTGAAGGAATTGAATCTGCTGATCACCTCTTGTTTATTTTCTCCTTTACCACACAATGCTAGCAATTTTATCTCTCTGAATTGAGATTCTCAATGCCTCTTCCTTATAACTTATGGGCTCTTTTTCAATACTGGTTGGTTTTATTTTAAGAATCCTTGTTTCATAGCATGTGGAAATGTGCTCCCGCGACTGTTGCATGGGATTTATGGTGGGAGTGTAATAGATGTGTTTTCAAACATGAATCATCTTCTTTGAGTCATGTTCTTGGTCATCTTGAAGCACATATTGTTGAGATGGTGAATACTAACTTGATTAACAACAGATGCAATCATTATTTTTCTTCTTTAGATGGAAAAATGTTGAAATCATGGAAAGGGTTGAACATCCCAATGAATTCAATTCCTAATCCTAATGGCCACCAAGTTCTTGATAGAGATGTTATTAAATGGATCCATCCAAAATAGGGTTTTTGTAAAGTTAACTTTCATGGCTCTTTGTGTGCTAATCTTGGAAAATCTGGGATTGGGGTTTGCATTAGGGATCATGATGGGTAAATATTGGTTGTTAAGGCTTGCCTAGTTCCACCTAGTACAAATAATGTTGCTAAGGCACTAGCGCAGGTTGAAAGAGTGACTTTGGCAAAACTTGGTGGTTTCACAAAAGTGCATATTGAGGGCGATTCTCTAGTTACTATTAATGCTTGCATTTCCAAAAAATTACAATATTTGAGGATTGCATACATTATGGATCGTATTTGGGAGCTTCTTGACCCTTTAGTCATTGTAGAATATCACATGTCTACCATGAAGGCAACAAACTTGCTAATTATCTTATAAATTTAGGGTGTGATGGTGTTAGTATTTTCTCTTTCAATCCGAGAGAAGAGTGTAATTTATATCCCGCCATATGTGATATGGAAAGTAGGGGAAAACATGGGTGATTTTGTATTCAATTTATATGCCCATTAAATTGTGTTGTTGGTTGGCTGAATGTTTGTAGCCAGAAGATTTGATGGATGTGTTCCTAGCTCAGAGCTTATGTCTTTTCTAGGAACTTCTTGTATGGATCACCTTATATTTGGATGTGGCCTTGTCCAAGTTTTCTTTTATTGTATCTGAATGATGATATAGGTTTTTCTTCCTAGTTCTTTCCCTACGGAGTTCTCAAACTAGCTTTTATATTAATAAATAATTATCTAGTGGCCCCACCCACTTTCACTTAAAAAATAAAATTCAATGTAATAGTTGATATAACAAATGTCATTAATAGTGACTTTTTCTCAATGTAATAGTCATGTAAGAAAACATCCCCCCGCACCCCTGACTAATTACATTAATCCTAAAATAAATAAAAATGAACCTTGCCCTAAGCACTCCCTTCTAAGGGTTACATAGAAAAAAATTATGATTTCATATCTTCAATGTATATTTTGAGAAATCATTTCTTATGAAGTCAAAAATTCTTGAATCATGCCACGCCACATTAAGCTATCTTGTGACCTTTGGAAAGGTTTATCTTTAAGCTCTGTTGCTAAAATATTAGTTCATTGAACTCTCAAAACACACAGTTTTGAATTATTCGGAAATAATTCCTAAGAGGTGTGATAGATCTCTATTATTGTTTAGTGACCATGAAAAGAGCAATTGTGTTTTTCATAAGGTGAAAGTGGCAAGCCACTAATGATATTATATATAATAAGTTGATTCAAAGCTCATGGAGGAAATAACTAGTAAGGAAAACCTCTAATAATTGTTGATATAGAAAAAGAAGAGAAGCCCATAAGGGGAAGATAACCTCTAAGGAATGATAAAAATAAGTCTTATCCTTGTGACCTTTACATAGAAGCTCCAAAACTAAAGTGACCAAAGCAGAGATGGAGAAAAGATAGGACTAATAATTATGTCCATGACAAAGTAGCTCCAATATGATTCACTAGAAACATAATACCAAGGGTAGACTTTGTAATGGTAGGGATAGAGTACAATTTTCATTTGTTCACACATGTTGATCATAGGGATGGATTGTAATGATTTGTGTCATAAAATAGAGCTTATTCTATCAGCATGGTTACTATATATAAATTACTTGTGATAATAATGCAATTGTTCTCAACTTTAGATATTATGTGTTGAATTTTTGGATTATTATTGTTGATATTTTGCTCTCAGTTTCCCCTTAAATTACCATTTGAACCCAACTTGTTTGTACAAAGCTCTTTCCTTCACTTGAATGTAAACATTCATCAATTAATTTATGGATCTAAATCATTTCCTTAATATTCTCAAAATCAAAGGAACATATTTGGTCCAATGAAAGAATCAAGAAAGGATCCTAAATTAGAACTCCATCATCTTTAATGCAAAACAAATGTGGCACAGTGATGAATGTAGCTACTACAACTATCCACTAGCATTGGGAAATGATTCATTGTTTAGTGACCACAAAAGGGTATAATCTCATAAGATTTCTCAACAACAATCAATATTGACCATAATATCAAGTCTCAAACTTGTCCCCAAAATGAAGTTTCAAAAAACATGTATTCTTAAAATTTGCCAATATTGGAAAGCAAAATAATGTAGAAAACCAATATCCTTGAAAATGCTTCTCATGTAGAACATCATCTCAAAGGTAGAAGTTAAATTAAGATAAGGAAACTTCCTCTATAATCCTATGCCACTAACCTCCAACATTTTGAAGGCTTATAGTACTAATGAATTGCTAGCATTGCCAAAAGATCGATTAATAACAATATTGTCATGAAATGAACTTTCAATATAATAGTTGATATAAAAAATGTCATTAATTGTAATTTTCTTTTTTGAATGTAATAGTCATGTAAGAAAACATCCCCCCACTACCATGCCTAATTACATTAATCCTAAAATAATCAAATAAATATTGCCCTAAGGACTCCCTCTTAAGGGTTACTTAGTAAAAAATGATGATTACATATCTTCAATGTATATTTTAAAAAATTATTTCTTATGAAGTCAAAAAACTTGACTCATCCAACGCCACATTAAGTTGTCTTTTAGCCTTTGGAAAGGTTTATCTTTAAGCTCTACTATTAATATATTAGTCCGTTAAACTCTTTAAATTAACATAGTTTTGAATTATTTGATAATGATTCCTAAGAGGTGCAATAGATCTCTATTATTATTTAGTGACTGCAAGAAGAGCCATTGTATTTTTCATAAGGTGAAAGTGGCAAACCACTAATGATAATATATATAATAAGTTGATTCAACGCTCATGGAGGAATGAGCTAGTAAGGAAAACCTCTAATAATTGTTTACATAGAAAAATAAGAGAAGCCCAAATGGAGAAGATAACCTCTGAGGAGTGAGAAAAATAAGTCCTATAATTGTGACCTTAACATAGGAGCTCCAAAATTAAAGTGACCAAAAGAGAGATGGAGAAAATATTGGACTAATAATTATGTCCATGACAAAGTAGCTCCAATATGATTCACTAGAAGCATAATACCAAGCGCAGACTCTCTAACGGTAGGGATAGAGTTCAAATTTCATTTTTTTACACATGTCGATCATAGGGATGGATTGGAATGGTTTGTTCATAAAATAGAGATTATTCTATCAGCATGGTTACTATATATAAAGTACTTGTGATACTAATGCATATTGTTCTCACAGTTAAATATTATGTGTTGAATCTTCATATCATTATTGTTGAGATTTTCCTCTCATTTTCCCCTTACAATACACTTTGAACCCAACTTGTCTGCATAAAGCTCTTGCCTTCACTTTAATGTACACATTCATCAATTAATTTTTGGATCTTAATCATTTCCTTACAATTCTCAAAATCCAAGGAATATATTTGGCCTAATGAAAGAATAGGGAAATGATCCTAAATTAGAACTACAACGTCTTTGATGCAAACCAAAAATTGTTCAATGATGAATGTAGCCGCTACAACTATCTACTAATATTAGGAAATGAGTCACTGTTTAGTGACCACAAAAGTATATAATCTCATAAGATTTATGAGCAACAATCCATACATATTGACCATAATATCAACTCCCAGACTTGCCTCCAAAATGAAGCTTCAAAAAACATGTATTCTTAGAATTTATCAGTATTGGAAATCAAAATAAAGTAGAAAAACAATATGCTTGAAGATGCTTCATATGCAAAATATCATCTCAAAAGTAGAATTTGAATTAAGATGAAGGAACTTCCTCTATCCTCCTATGTCACTAACCTCCAATATTTTGAAGGCTTGTAGTACTAATGCATTGTTAGCATTACCAAAAGATCAATTAATAACAATATTATCATCAAATGAACTTTCAATATAATAGTTGATATAACAAATGTCATCAATGGTGAGTTTTTTTCAATGTAATAGTCATGTAAGAAAACATCACCCCCACCCTCATGTCTAATTACATTATTTCTAAAATAATCATCTTGAGACACAGAGAGAATGTAATAATGTTTGCTTCTTTATTCCCAACAATTTTGAATCTTGAATCCATATGTTGATGCATTGTAGTGTAGTTCTTTTAATCATCTTTGAGCCTATTTTTCTTTACATAAGGGAGACAATAAATCAAGAGAAACATTAATCTTCATACAACCTTTCATAATATTTAAAGTATTTTTACCCTTGAAGATATTTTCAATGGGTGAGGATGAGAAGTAATTTTTAAATTTATGTGTCTATATGCGCCCGCGCGCGCACACAGACACACAAACATATGCACACATCCACACACCCACACACATGCATGCACCCATGTTTGTGTACACACACAAACACGCGCGCGCACACACACACACACACACACACACACACACACACACATGTTGATTATTGGATATATAACACTAGAAATATTTAATATTGAAGTTGAGATTAATAGGACACTAGAAAGTTTATTAATAATTTTTTATGGAGTGTTATTATATTCATAATATAATGATATTATTTGTGTTTACTATATTATATTAATCATAACTTTAATAGATTTTAGCTTTCAATACTTATTATGATATTAAGATATACTGTATATCTATTTTAAACTCTATAATTAAAATTAGATAACCATGACATAATATTGACAATTGATTTAAACATTCCATACCTAATATGATCTTAAATTATATTTTATATCTTTTTGAAACTTTTTTATTACAATTTGATAATTCTTATGCATTATATATTATATTTTTCATATATTTTAATTTTTTAAATAACTAATGATAGGTTCAAGTATTTCATTCATATGCTCACTTTTCGGTATAGCATCTTGCACCATAACCAGGTCCTATCCACTCTCTATGCTTGAAACTACTTAAGAGACTTGGATACATCAAAGAGCTCTTTTGCCTTCAATATTTACTTGGAATCCTAGTACTAGATTGAATTAAGAGAAATGGAATTCATGAAAAATTCCCTATATATATATTCCAATAAATTGGAAAAATCACCTTATATAAAATATTTTTTCTCAAGTTTGGATGAGTTTGACTCTATTTTGCATTCGCAAGTTTGCCAGTCAAAGGATGTGATGGTGGAGGAGGTGTGGATTCTTGTTACCAGGAAAGGATCTAAAAAGGACCTTCCTCAATTTGATATGAATTTATGCTTCCACAAAATGGGAGTAAAAGGGAATTATTAGCTCCCTTGTTGGTTGGCTGGTAAAGAGTCCCTATTGATTTTCTTTTTCAGCTTTTATTTGTGGCATTGCTAGACATATAATGTTTTTCTATAGCATCTTTCTTATTGTTTTGGGGTCTTACTTGGGGTATTTAGTCCCTGTAAAACCTTTGTTTGGATCCCTTTGAGATGTTAGAGCTTTCTTTGAATATATTTTGTTTCTATGATGTAAAGGGGTTCCAGGTCCCCTCAAGGGACACAATCGCCTTAATTTTATGATTTTTTTTACTAATCTGAGAAAAATTGCATTTAAAATTAAAAAATTTCTAACATAAAAAAATTTCCAATAGAAATAAATTTCCCCCATGAAACTAATGTTGGATTCACCATGAATTTATATATGTTTCAAGGAGGGGGTTTCTTAATGTTATCCCTGGGAAGACATTTATGAAAAAACTTAATGATGGGGTAAAACATGGTCATGCTTAATATTTGTGACTTTCAGATAAAGTACAAAACCTAAATCTAGGCACTATATCATTCTCCTGATTGATGGTAAGCCAGTG